>CAUYUJ010016285.1:204550-286514 GCA_963575745.1 Prorocentrum cordatum
ACCCGGAGGCGATCCCCAAGGTATCACTCCTCCTCCTCCTCCTCCTTCTCCTCCTCCTCCTCCTCCTCCTGCTCCTGCTCCTCCTCCCAGGGGATCGGCATGAAGAAGCGCGCGGCCGAGATGCCGAAGGTCGGAATGCTCGAGGGGCCGAGCGTCGCGAGCGTGATCCCCACAGTGTCGCGAGCGGAGAGCGGCACGGCGGAGCAGGTGAGCGAGAGGGCGAATTCGAGAGTGCAGGCGTCGGACGTCGCGGGCGTGCCTCCCGATGGGTTGCGAGAGGAGGGCGGCATGACGGAGCGGGTGGCAGAACGATCGATGATCAGACACAAGGAGGACTCGAACGTCGCGCACATGACCCTCCACTCATCGCGAGACGAGAGCGGCGTGGCGGAGCGGGTGGCCGAGATGGCGGCAGTCAACATGCAGGCAACGCCCAGCCCGACACCTGGTGCAATTCCCATTCCGACGGTCAGCCCAACGCCCAAACCGACTGCCCAGCTCGGCGCAGTGGCCGTGGCATTCGGCCCAGCCAGTGGCGCACGGCTCGCGCGACGCCGGCTTCGCCAGTGGCTCGGCTTCTCCGTCTCGCTGCTGGCGTTTCCGAGGCTGGGAGCCGGGCAGAAGCCGGACATTCCGCAGACGCCGGCTGCGCTTCCAACTGGCAGCCGCCATATGACGTTGATGACGAACTCAACCGTCGAACATGTCAATGGCCGCCGGATGGCAGTTGCGTGTGGTACTGGGTATCGCGACACGTGCGACGGCGCGGAAAATGCATGGGAATGCGGCGAAGATTGTGAGAGTGGCGCACCTTACACAACCCACCAATGCATTTGCTGCTGCCAGCTGGTTGTGCCGACGCCACAACCGACGCCCAGCCCGACGGACGCAGGATTCTCTTACGTCCAGTGGAAATCCGCGGGGCAGTGTTGCAGAAATGATCACATTCAATTAAGTGGAAACTCCTACGCAACGACTCCTGCAGAGTGTGCACCGCTGTGCGATGAAGATCCTGCATGCCTGTATTTCGACCATTCAACAGAGTGGAGCAACTGCAATACGTGCGCAGACTGCGATGATGACTACAGTCATGAATCGAATTACGCCTTGTATACGTCTTGGGCAAAGGCGCCAACTCCGGCACCACCACAGAAGCTGATGCTGTATCTGGCGGGGTCCTACTGCGAGATTCGAACTGTGCTGTACGAGGGCGAATACTCCAGCGGCCCGATGCTGGACGAGTGCCACGACGCAGCCCTGGCCGAGAGTAGCTGTGGGGACCTAGTCCTTTCCAACGCTCCCCACGGTGACCGGGCGGTGAACGGGAATCATCGACTGCTGTGCTTTTGCGCCGATTCGACGACCTGCAGCCCGCTATTCTCCACCGTGGGCCTCAACATCTACCAATCTGATGTTGCAACGCCAACGCCGCCGACAGCAACAGAGGCGGCACTGCTGGTCTACGCTGCAGGGGCTTTCTGCTCCACCAGTTACCACTCTCTTGGCAATGTCGACACGGTGGAGCAGTGCGTGGGCACAGCGCTGGCAGACAGCCGGTGCGGAGATCTCATCCATACGGACGCTCCCCACGGGTACTATGGCAGTCAGCCAGAATGCTATCCAAGAGGCTTGCGCCATTCCGCCGATCCCCATACCGATAGCAGTGAATTCTTCCAGAGTCGTGCTGCCGTGCCTGGCCAGTGGATGAGGAGCATCGGGGAGGATGCAGTATGAGGGTCTCCTGTGATGCCTCTCAGGGGCCTTTTGGAGGGCTCTCTGGGGGTATCTGAGTGTCTCTGGGGGCCCCTCGGGGGCCTCTTGAGGGCCGCTTGGGTGCCTCTTGGAAGCCTCTTGGGGGCCTCTTGAGAGCGCCTCGAGGGTTTGGGGGGAGCTCTTGGGGCCCTCGCGGCGGGAACGACTCGAGGTGTGAGTTCGTAGGGCACTTTCTGGGGCGCCTCTTGGGGCTCTCTTGGGTCGTCTTGTGTCGTCTTAGCGGCCCCTGGGGCCGTCTTGGTGCGCTCGTGGGGCTTGTTTGGGCTGTCTTAGGGCCCTTGGGGGCCTCAAGGACCGTCTTGGGACCACTTGTCTTGAAGCCATCTCGGACCGTCGCGGGGTAATCCTGGGGTGTCTCGACGCTCTCTTGGACTGTCTCGGCGCTCTTTTTGGGCTCTCTTGGGCGGTCCTGGGGTTCTTTGGAGGTTCCAGAGATCCCCTGGGATGCGTTGACGAGCTCGTACTCACCCCCCGAATGCGATTGTGTTGGCCTCCGGCCAGTGCCGCCGATCCGGGGGGCTTCCCGCTGGTGTTGGCATCAGTCCTGTGCGTCCTTCTCCTTCCCCCCTACGTTCCAGAACCGGAGCGGTCCGGGACCGCGAGAGGGTCCGGAACCGGGGAGAGGTCCGGAACCGCGAGGGGGTCCAGAACCGGTCCGTGACTGGGGGGGTCAGGGACCGCGGTGGGCGTCCGGAACCGAATGCTCTCCAGGACGGGGGAATTCCGGGTGTGGAGTGGTTCGGGACCGCGGAGCGGAAAGCGGAGCACATCGCCCCCCCCCCCCACAGAGCGGAGCTGCGACGGAGCGGAAAGCGGAGCACATCGCCCCCCCGCCCCCCCACACACAGAGCGTAGCTGCGCTGGAGCGGAAAGCAGAGCCCCCCCCCACTCCCCCCACCACAGAGCCGAGCTCGAGCGAAGCTCAAGCCCACGCTCTTTCAAACTCACACGCCGGATCGGCGGATTTTGGACCCCTGGGGAGGAGGAAAGGGGGAGGAGGGCAGCCAAATGCTTCACACGCCTTTTCAACCCCCGGCAAGTGGTGTCGGCGGATTGCAGTTCTTCGGCGTTGTGCACTGTCGAAGCCTCCAGCGCACTATACAACATCTACCAGTACACGGTGGTGCCGACGCCAGCGCCCGCATCCGCGCCAACGCCAGCGCCGATCCCCACGGCCATGCCATCACCAACGCTGGTACCGACGCCGGCAACAGTGCCTGCGCCTACTCCGTCACTAACGTCAACGGCCGCGCCTGCACCGACGCCGACACCAATGCTAGCGCCCACTTCTTCACCAAAGCCCACGTCTGGGCTAAAACCCAGTGAGTCATCACCAGCACCAACACCAACCCTGGCTCCCAGTGGGTCAGTTTTGGTCTTTGCCGAGTACACAGCGTACGAAACTTTTCCGTCGGCGGTGTCTTCGTCTGACCTCGATGCTTCCGCTGCATACAGGGCTGCGAAAGCCACTGGTTTGTCTGTTGCTTTGGCGGTGCCTGTTTCTGATGTCCAGCTGCCTGCGGCAAGTCCCCCCATGGTGCCAGCCCATTTCTTCTTTCGGTGTCGACCTTTCGAGGAGCGCACCGGAAGCCGTATTCACAAACGTGTGACAACTTGTGCCCTGTGGCTTGGGAGAGCTGTTAAGTGTGACGCTCCTCCGATTTGGGGGCCTCTGGGCGGAGTTTTGGTCTCCTTTGGGACGTCTTGGAGGTCTCTCGGAGCAGTCTTGGGGGGCCCCTCGAATGACATGAGCTTGTGATTCACCAGTGATCCCCCCTTCCCACGGCTGATGAATAGACCCAGTGGTTTCGAAGCTATTTGTTTTATAATCGCGCGCGCCGGGTGTTCTCGCGGGCGTCGACGAGGGGAGCGTGCATCCCCCTCCACACCAGCATCAAAGCGATTGCCTGTTGCACAGGAGTTGTCATCGGGATCGTATAACCCCAGGAAGCATTTAAGAACCCCCCCCCCCCTTCCGGCAAATCGATAACCCTTCCGCACCCTGGAAGCGTTACCTGGCACAAGGAGCCCTCCTCCTCCTCCTCCTCCTCCTCATCCTCCTCCTCCTCCTCCTCCTCCTCTCCTCCACCCACGAACTTCCTCCTGCCCCCTCCTCCTCCTCCTCCTCCTCCTCCTCCTCCTCCTCCTCCTCCTCCTCCTCCTCCCCCTCCTCCTCCCGTGCCCCCCTCCTTCCCTCGGGGCCCAAGGCCTGTCAGGGCCCAAGTCACCTGGGGTTTCCCCTCTGGGCCTTCTCCTGAGCAGGAGGAGGAGACGAGATGAGGAAGAATCCTAGATAAATCCTTAGGAATCCCTAGGACACCCGCAGGAATAGAACTGGATTGTTTTTTTCGCGTGGCCGGGTGCTAAGATAACGCCACGGTGCGGGGGGGGCGGGATACCCTCTCGTGGACCTCCCCCTAGGACGGCCGATGAAAATCAATTTCTAGAAGGGTTTTGAATGAGAAATCTCTTCCAAGAGGCCAGCAGATCAGAAGAGAGAAAAGGAGGAGGAGGAGGAGGAGGAGGAGGAGAAGGAGGAGGAGGAGGAGGAGGAGGAGGAGGAGAGGAGGAGGAGGAGGAGGAGGAGGAGGAGGAGGAGGAGGAGGAGGAGGAGGAGGAGGAGGAGGAGGAGGAGGAGGGGAGGAGGAGGAGGAGAGGAGGAGGAGGAGGAGAGGAGGAGGAGGAGGAGGAGGAGGAGAGGAGGAGGAGGAGGGAGGAGGAGGAGGAGGAGAGAGGAGAAGGAGGAACAAGACAAGGAACATGAACAGGAAAAGGAGGAGAAGCAGGAGCAGGGAAAGCTTCTCAGTTGTCTCAGTTTTCTCAGCTTTCCCAGGTTTCTCAGCTTCCCCAGGTTTCTCAGCTTTCCCAGGTTTCTCAGCCTTTCCAGTTGATTCAGAACGGATCGTCGGCAGATTGTCCTGTGTCTTGCCCAGGTCAGATTGGATTCTTGATGAGATGGAAGCGTCGCTCACAAGTCTGAAGCACTGGAAGGAGAGGAGGAGATGGAGGAGGAGGAGGAGGAGGAGGAGGAGGAAGAGAAGGAGGAGAACGAATGTTTAGGAATCTCTAGGAATCCTCAGGAATCCTGAGGACCCTGTAGGAATCCTTAGGAATCCTAACATTCATGAGGAATCCCCTGGAATTTGTGACGAGCCCTTAGGAATTTAAAGGAGTCTTCTGGAATTCTGAGGAATCCACAGAAAGCTTTAGGAAGGCGCAGGAATCGTAAGGGAATCCTTAAGAATCCTAGATAAATCCTTAGGAATCCCTAGGACACCCGCAGGAATAGAACTGGAGTGTTTTTTCGCGTGGCCGGGTGCTAAGATAACGCCACGGTGCGGTGGGGGGCGGGATACCCTCTCGTGGACCTTCCCCTAGGACGGCCGATGAAAATCAATTTCTAGAAGGGTTTTGAATGAGAAATCTCTTCCAAGAGGCCAGCATATCAGAAGAGAGAACAGGAGGAGGAGGAGGAGAAGGAGGAGGAGGAGGAGGAGGAGGAGAAGGAGGAGGAGGAGGAGGAGAGGAGGAGGAGGAGGAGGAGGAGAGGAGGAGGAGGAGGAGGAGGAGGAGAGGAGAAGGAGGAGCAAGACAAGGAACAGGAATTCATAAGCAGTAAAGGAAAACCTTTAGGACTCTTAAGGAATTCTTGCGAATCTTTTGGAATTCTCCAGATTCCTGAGGAATCCTTTGGATTCCTAGGAAATATTCAGGAATCCCTGGACATCCTTTGAATCTTTTATGAATCCTGACGAATCTTTGTGAATCCGTAGGAATCCTTGAGAATCCTGCGGAACTTGTATGAAACCTGACGGATCCTTTCAAATCGTTAGGCGTCATCAAATATGCTTGCGAATCTTAGTATTATTATCATTGCATGAATTGTCCAAGCAGCAAGCGACATTCTGAGTCTTTCATGAGAGCCACGCAGATTTGAATTTCGAATTTCGATTGTGGCCCAGGGGCCAGGCCTCCGCGAATTTTGTTTTGTGTCCGGGTGCTAAACCTATCGTTCGGTTATTTCGGCCCCTCGGAACATCGAATAAAAATGCGGTGCTAAGATATCGCCGGGGGGTTTCTTAAATGCTTCCTGGGGTTACATTCGAGGAGCAGCTTGCCCATTCATGCATAAGCTCGTTTCTGGTGCCGGAAATTCACAGGACGGGCTGGTCCGTGTATGCTCACCTCGTTTCCTCGTCGATCATGCGCCTCGCCTGCCTCGCGTGCCAGTTCTTCCTGGCGGCCGGCGGTTTCTTCTTGTGCGAAGTGGCGGAAGCATGATGAGGTTGTTCTGGTGGACCGACGCTGCGCTCACCGAAGGGGGTGCGCGCGGGTTGCCGCTGGCACGATGGATTGCGCCACGAAGTCTTTTGGAAGTAGTGCGTCCGATGCTGTCTGTTGGTAGCTTCATCCACGAGCTCCCTGACAGGAGCCGCAAGCTCCCTGATACGAGCGGCGCCCCTGAAGCTCCCTGATAGGAGCTGCGCCCGTGAAGGTGCCTGATGGGAGCGGCGCCCCTGAAGCTCCCTGATAGGAGCGGTGCCCTTGATGCTCTCTGATCGGAACGGCGCCCCTGAAGGTGCCTGATAGGAGTGGCGCCCACGAAGTTCCCTGATAGGAGCGGCGCCCCCAATCTGCCTGATACGAGGGGCGCCTTTGAAACTGCCTGCTAGGAGCGGCGCCCACGTGTTCCCTGATAGGAGCTGCGCCCCTGAAGCCCCAGGGGAGGAGCGGCGGCCACGAGCTCCCTGATATGAGCGGCGCCCCTGAAGCTCTCTGATAGGAGCTGCGCCCCTGAAGCTCCCCGATAGGAACTGCGTTCAGAAGCTTCCTGACAGGAGCGGCGCCCACGGGCTTCTTGATATGAGCGGCGTCCCTGAATGTCCCTGATGGGGACGGCGGTTTGGACGATCCCTTTTGGGATCAGCGCCCCTGAAGCTCCCTGGTAGGAGCGGCGCCCCTGGAGCTCCCTGACAGGAACAGCGTCCAAAAGCTTCCTGATAGGAACAGTGGCCACATGTTCCCTGACAGGAGCGGCGCCCCTGAAACTCCCTGATAGTAGCTTCGCCCAGAAGATCCCTGATAGGAGCGGCGCCCACGTGTTCCCTGATAGGAGCGGCGGGGCAAGCTGATCCCCGATAGGAGCGGCGCTCCCGAAACTGCCTGACATGAGCTGCGCCCGCGAGCTCCCTGATAGGAACGGCGCCCACGTGCTCCCTAATAGGCGCGGCGCCTCCACAAGCTCCCCGACAGGAGCGGCGCTCCGGAAGCTTCTTGATGGGTTCGGCTCCCTCGTAGCTCCTGTTGTAGGAGCTGCGCCTGTGGAGCCCCGTGGTAGGAGCGGCACCTCCACGAGCTCACTGATTGGAGCGTCGCCCCTGGAACCCCTTGACAGGAGCGGCGCCCACAAGCTCCCTGATAAGACCGGCGCCCCAGAGGCTCCCTGGTAGGAGCGGTGCCTGCAAGCTCTCCGATGGGAGCGGCGCCTCTGAACCTCCCTGGCACGAGCAGTTCCTGTGCTCAATGGGGTCCTTGGCCTTGCTGCTAAACCCCTGGCCCGTACCCTTGCTGGCCAGTGCCTTGCCGGTGCCGCTGGGCGGCTTTCCCTCTAGAGGTGTCAGGCTGGTGCTGTTGGGCGCTGCTTGCGCCGCTGCGCGCGTCCGCGGAGGGGCGGAACGCGTCGCTTTCTGCAGGCGGACAGGCGCTTGAAACAAAAATATCCAAGCGAAGGACCCAACCTTATGCAACTGTGAGTGCCGTCGTTGTGAGTATCGCCTTCGGTGGAGTTCCCTATGGGCCGCGAAACGTGTCAAGGGTGTGCCGAAACGGGCGTGACGCCCACATGTGGAGGGTGTCTCACTATGGGGCCACGAAGCGTGTGAGGGGTGTGCCGAAACGGGCGTGACGCTCACATGTAGACGGTGCCTCTGGGGCATTCGGTGGAACTCGGCAATTTGGGCCTGGCTTGCATTTCGGTTGGAGCTTCCTGTGGGGCCACGAAGCGAGTGAGGGGTGTGTCGACGTGAGGCACCGACGCCATGCGAACCCTTGCATTTGAGCCGTCGCTGGAGCTCCCTGTGGGGCCCCGAAGCTTTTGAGGGGGTGCCGAAACGAGGCACCGACGCCATGCGAACTCTGGCATTTGGGCCTTGGCTGGGACTCCCGATGGGGCCACGAAGCGCGTGAGGGGTGTGCCGAAGTGAGGCACCGGCGCTATGCGAACCCCGGCATTTTGGCCTTAGCTGGAGATTCCTATGGGGCCACGAAACATGTGAGGGGTGTGCCGAACATGCGCGGGGCAAAGGCAATGGTGGGAGAAGGGGAGGAGGAAGAAGGAGGAAGGAGACGCGGGCCGGTGTCTCTTCAAAACGTTGACCCAGCACGGCAGGATGGTTGGACAACAAGAACGTAACCCAACAATATGCTTACGTATTTTTCGCACCGCAGGGCGCCAGGCGCATTGCTGAGTACCTTGAGGCGCTGTTGGGCGCCGTGCCCGCCATGGCGGATCGGTCCAGCGCCGGCAGGCGCGCGCAGCCAGGGTGCTCCAGAATACTCCGTTGTGGGCGTGCGCTTTGGGGTCGCACTGGTTTGAGAGCGCGGGCTGCGCGCTCGAAGAAACTAGTGCGCAGAGCCAGGTCAGGAGGTCAAAGTGCACAATGTGGTTGTGCAGCATACGTTCGCGCGCGCGCGCGCGCGCCCGTGAGCGCTGCTTGCCGGCTCACGCGTAGCTGGAAATCCCAGCCAGGAATCGGCTTGCGAGCCGCCTTGCGGTGCCTCCCTGGACAAGAGCGGCGCCGAGCAGCCCGAATAGCGGTTGCCCCAGAAGGCAGCAGGTGGGCGGCCGAAGGGCGCCAGCCACTCTTGTGTGGGCCTGGTTGCCAGAACGACTTCTACCTCTCAGGCTGACTGCTGCTGTGCCCACTGCCCAGTCTCTGTCGTTGTCATCGTCGCCGTCGCCGTCGTCGTCGTCGTCGTCGCCGTCGTCCTCGCCGTCGTCGCCGCCGCCGTCGCCGTCTCTGTCGATCGCCCCCCGCCCCCCCAATGGGGCATCCGCAGCGCATCGTCGTCCGTCGTGGCCGTCGTCGTCATGGCCGTCGTCGTCGTTGTCGTCGTCGTCGTCGACTACAGTGGGTGGGCCTATGCAGAAGCCCCCCCCGCCCAGATAGGGCATCTTGTAGTGGAGGGGGGTGAGGGAGAGGGTTTGGGGAAAGAATGCGGGTAGCCGTTGCCGCCTGCGTTTGCCGCTCCTCCCCCTCTTTCTTGTTCTTCCTTTTTTCAGCAACGTCTCCCTGCCCGCCAGCTGTGACGCGCGTCTCCCTGCCGCCTTTCCTTCGTTCCTGCTAGTAGCCATGTTGGCTCAACCGCCCCGCTGTGACAGAAACGCAGCGGCCCCCCCCCGCGGGAGCGGAGCCGCTCGCGGCGCGCCTGTCGCCCCCCAGCCTGCGGCGGGGCGTCGTCGCTGGTCACCGGCGCCGCCCTCATGTGCTTCTCTTTGGCGGGCGTCCAGCCGCGATTCGCGTGAGCAGGGGAACTCTTTCTCAACCGTTCTGTGGACAGCGCCGCGTTCCATTTCACCTTCCTCCTCTCCCTCTTCCCTCCCGTCCCTGCTTTGCCTTTCGCATGCCCATGTTGGCACGCCCTCGCACTCTTCGTGGCCCCATAGGGAGCACTACCGAAGGCCCAAGGGGCACCGTGCATATGTGGGCGTCGCGCCTGTTTCGGCCCCCCTTCAGATGATTCGTGGCCTAATAGGGAACGTTACCTGAAGCCCCAGGGGCACCGTCCACAAGTGGGAGTCGCACCCGTGTCGGCGCAACCCTTACACGTTTCGTGCGAGCTCCACCGACGGCCTCAAAGGCACCGTCCACATGTGGGCGTCGCGCCCGTTTCGGCGCAGCCCTCACATATGCTTGCGGCCTATGGGGAGCTCCACCGGAAGGTCCCGAGGCATCGTCCACATGTGGGCGCCAGCCATCGGGAGCTCCACCGAAGGCCCAACGAGCACCTTGCACATGCGGGCGCCGCGCCCGTGCGCACTACGCACACGTTGGGCTCCACCGAAGGCCCCGGAAGCGCCATCCGCATGCGGGCGCCACGTGTTTTTCGGCACACTGTTACGCGTTTCGTGGTCCAGTCAAAAACCCCAATGGAGGCCCCGCAGGCACCGTCCACATGTGGGCGTCACGGCCGCGTCGGCGCCCCATTCACACGCTTCGTGGCCCTATAGGGAACGCCACCCGTAAAACCAGAAGGGTACCGTCCACACGTTGGCGTCGCACCTGTGTCAGTACAACCCTTACGCGTTTCGTAGGAGCCTTCACAGGCACCGTCCACACGTTGGCGTCGCGCCCGTTTCGGCACAACCTTCAGGTTTTACGTGGCCCCGTAGGGAGCTCCACCAAGGTCCCCAGGGGCACCGTCCACACGTAGGCGTCGCACTTGTGTTGGCATAACCCTTAGACTTTTGGTAGGAGCTCCACCGAATTCCACAGGGGCACTGTCCACATGCGGCGTCACGCCTGAATCGGTATAGCTTCCACATTTTTTGTAGCCCCATAAGTGAGGCTCGACCGAAAGGCCCAGAGGCACCGTCCACATGTGGGCGCCACTCCCGTTTCGGCACGCCTGTCACGCGTTTCGCTTTCGGGGCCTTCATCCGGAACCCCACCGGCGAACTCAAGGGCACGGTCCACATGGTGGCGCCGGACACGTTTCGGCACACCATTCTCACGCTTTTTGGCCCATAGGGAGCAAACTAGGGCCCTACATGCAGCGTCCATATGTAGGCGTCACGCCTGTTTCGTCACACCCTTCACACGTGTCGTGGCCCCGTAGGGAGCTCCACAGATGGCCGCAGGAACACCATCCACATGTGGGCTTGACGCCCGTTTCGGCACACCATTCGCATGCTTACTTGCCCCATGGGGGTTCCACCGATGGTCCCAGAGGCATCGCTAACAGGTGGGGGCACGCCGTTCGCACTTTTTGCGGCCCAGCAGGAGTTCCACCGACGGCTTCACTGGCACCGTCCGCATGTGGGCGCCACGCCCGTTTCGTGACCCCATAGCGAGACACCCTCCACATGTGGGCGTCCCTGCCGTTCCCATGACACTTTTCGTGGCACATAGTGAACTCCACCGAAGACGACACTCACAACTGCAGTACTCACAACTGCATCTAGTTGTTTAAAATTGCGTCCCGTGGTTTTTGCTGTTACTCACAAGCTGGCATTCGGCGCCCCTTTGGCCTTCTTAGGGAGATCCTGGGCACCCTTCGGAAACCGTTGTGATGGCGTCCCTGGACCCTCTTGAGGCCCGCTTGGGACCCTGAAGGGTCGTCTGGGGGGTCACTTGAGCTGTCTTGGGGCATCCTTGGATCGCCATCGAGGCCTGTTGGGCCATGTTGAGGGCCTCTGGGGCACTCTTGAGGCTTTGTTTGGGGTCTCTTGGGCCGTCATGGGGCCCTCCTGAAGGCCTCTTGGGCCTCATTGGCCGACGGATCCCGAGAATGCGAGAGCACGAATGGCCTCTTGGGTTGTCACGAGGCCATGTTTCAAGGGAGAGAAAAGCACCCGGACGGACCCGACAATCGGCGTTTACTAAACGGCCCTAGGCGTTTACCAAACAGCCCTGCCCTGTTCGATTCCTTCTGTGGGTCGGTTTGCTAAACGGCCTCGCGTGTCGGGGTGATCATTATGCGGGTGGATTTTCTGCCCGCTAGTGTTAGGACGTCTTTGGGCCAGTTTGGCCAGTCTTGGAGGCTTGTTGGGCCATCTCTGCAGCCTCTGTGACCTTCCTCGGCCGTCCGAGAAGCGTCGGGGAGCGTTGGAAGAGTCCCAGGGAGGCGCCAGGGCGCCAAGGAAGACTCGGTAGGGGGGGGGGGCGGTCCATGCACCACTGCGTGGCTCGCAGGCTGGGCGAGGGCTGGCAAGTCCGTGGCTGCTAAAACGGTCTTCCCGGAGCAAACAAAATCATCCCAGTGCGACCCTACCTAGGAGTTGGAGCCCCTAGGAAAGCAGCATTAGTAGTAACAGTAAAGCTAAGCTAAAGCTAAGCTGAAGCTAAGCTAAAGCTAAACTGAAGCTAAGCTAAAGCTAAGATAAAGCTAGGCTGAAGCTAAACTGAAGCTAAGCTCAAGCTAAGCTAAAGCTAAGTTGAAGCTAAGCTAAAGCTAAGCTAAAGCTAAGCTGAAGCTAAGCTGAAGCTAAGCTGAAGCTAAGCTAAAGCTAAGCTGAAGCTAAGCTAAAGCTAAGCTGAAGCTAAGCTGAAGCTAAGCTGAAGCTAAGCCAAAGCTAAGCTAAAGCTAATGCTAAAGCTAAAGCTAAAGCTAAAGCTAAAGCTAAAGCTAAAGCTAAAGCTAAAGCTCCCAGGGGACTGGGGGAACCGCTCCCAGGGGACTGGGGGAACCGCCCGGGGCGAGTTCCACTGCGCGGCCCCTTTAAGCTAAGAGAGTAAGAACCTTTCTAGGCAGAGCCTAGGTAGGGAACAACTTCCCGGAATCAAATACATCGCGCCAAATAGTAAAAGGGCTGCTTCCCGGAAGGAAGAAACAATCTCCCAGAGCTCCGCTTTAGCAGCCACGGGTCTGCCAGCATTCGCTTGGCTTCTGAGTGGTGAGAGGGGGGGTTCTTAGAAGTTTAGGGAACCCCACCAGAGGTATTCTGCAACGCCTCAACGTGCCAGGGGGCAAGGTGGCGGATTGCCATTACGGGTTTCACCGTGGATGCCCGTCGGCTCTCCGCAACTGTCCGCCAACTCTCGGACACAGTCTCTGTGACGACCAGTTTCACTGTTCAGGTCGCCGACGGCACTGCTGCTGAGGATCTTTTTGCCACGATTGCTGGAGCTGCCGACGCTATCAAGACGGAGACTGACCGTGCTATGGCTGTCGCTGATTGGAGTGATGAATCGTTGATTACCGTTGCTCCTACGATGACGACCCCCGATGTCGGCACCCCGCTTGTGATTGAAGACGCAGGCGCTGATACACCCACCGTCCATTCCTCTGCCGACTCCACCGCCGACCCCACCGTAACGATCATCATCAGTTCGATCGCTGTCGTAATGTGTTGCTGTGTCTGCGGTGCAACGTATGTGTTGAAGATGAGGGTCATGGTCCGTAGACCTGCGAGGGCCCGCCGCCAACCCAGCAGGAGACCGTCGAGCTTGAGAGTGGAATATGAAGACGAGGTTCCCAGGAGCATGGAGTTTTGGTTCGTCCCTGTGGACGAACTCATGCGTATGCCAGCGGGCATGGAGTTGCCATCTCATCAGGAGTGGCGCGACAGCGGGCACTTGGTCAAGCGGAGGATGAATTTTGACGACGTGATGTTAGGAAATTTCGTGGGCAACACGGCAGCAATCTCTCATCGTTGGCCCACCGAAGGGCGTTTTGACCCAGATGGTTCGAAATTGCGTAAATTGCAAGCTATATTCAAGGATACCCCGTCAATCAAGTACGCCTGGATCGATTGGGTATGTGCACCTCAAGGTGAGCGTTCCCATGCTGATGAAGCTGAGTTCAACTTGATTTTGGAGAACGTCGTGCCCTTCATCTTCCTCGGGTGCACCGTGATTGTTTTGTACGACCGCATCTACAATCAGCGCTTCTGGCCGAATCTGGAATGCTGGATTGCCACTAAGATGCCGACAGAGGAAGGGTTAGTGCCAGCGAGTCAGGAACGCCTTCGGATGAAGGTTTACGGTATGGAATCAGAAGAAGGCGACACCAAGTCAATCCATGATTTCGTGATGTCTAATTGGCATCAGACTACTGCTGAGGAGGCAATCGTGTCGTTATGCGAGGAAGACATCCTTGCCGCGAATCCCACTGATAAGGATGTCTGTCTTGAAGTCGTTGAATTTCTGAGCAAGCGGGTTCAACGCTTCTACCCCGCCCAACCTATGCTCAGTGGCATGGAGTTTTGGTTCTTTCCAGTTGACAAGTTCTTACAACTACCTTCAAACAGGCCCATCCCACGTCATCAGGAGTTGCGTGACTTGGGCGTCTTGGTCAAGCGGCAGATGAACATAGAGGACGTGATTTCGGGAAAGTTCATGGACTCGGCGGCAATTTCCCACCGTTGGACAACCCCAGAGCATCCCGACCCAGATTGCGCGAAGTTGCGTAAACTTCAAGAGGAATTGACAGGCTCGTCAATCAGGTACTTGTGGCTGGATTGGACATGCGCCCCTCAGTGGATGGGTGGCGGGCGCAACGATGATGAGGAGAGGGAGTTCAGGCGGACCCTGGAGAACATCTTGCCTTTCATCTTCCTCGGTTGCAGGGTGATCATCATGTACGAGCGTATCTACAACCAAAGGTTTTGGCCGAATGTTGAGTGCTGGATCGCCACTAAGATGCCAACGAAGGATGGGCTAGTGCCGGCTACCGATGATCGCCTTCGTATACAAGTGCACGGTATACGCTCGGCAAATGGAAAGGATGTGGGGAGCCGATCTTTCTTGCTGGCGGCATGGCACTCAAGAAGCGCTTGGGATGCGATCGCGACGCTGTCCAAAGACGACATCCTGGTCACGAATCTCAAGGACAAAGAGGTCAACCTGAAGGTGGTTGCATCATTGGACTCGCAGATCCGCCGCATCTACGCGTCGAAGCACACCAAGAACGAGACGACTGATGAGCCCAATGCGCCCTCAACATCCCAGGGCCCGTGGTTGCCCACGCCAGGCCCTTGGCTTCAGACGCCCGAGCCCGAGCCCGAGGGGGCTGCCGTGGCCGTGTGAACGAGTTGCCGCTGCGGCTCACATCACGGACGCCGTCCGTCCCGCCGCTCTCTCGATCTGCCCCCGATGTCTCCGTCCCGCGCTGCGACGCCCTCTCGCCACTGGCGCATTCGCTTGACTCTGTACGTTCCCGACTACGTTGCCATCTTGACCCTCAATCATATAAAGTGCGGTACCGACTACGCAGCCCTCGTCTGGCGTGACCCCGACGAAGCTGCCTTCACTTCGGGTTTCGGCGGTCCAGAACGGTCCTGGCTACGTTTGTCTCCTCCTTCGCGGTCACAGCTCTCGTGTGCTTGTCCCGGTGACAGGCTCTCGAGGGTCAACATGTTTTTCAACACCCGGCTATTGACAGTCAGGTCATCGCTCTTATAGATGCACACCGCTTGGACGAGCGCCAATACCTCTCGGCCATCACGAACCATTCACCATGGTCGCAATTTTCTGTAGCGCCCCGCAGTTGCGGATAAGAGTGAGGAGGCGGGCGCGGTGTGGGTCGCGGGTGGGTCGCAGGCGGGTCGCGGGTGAGTCGTGGGGTGGGTCGCGGGTGGGTCGCGGGTGGGTCGCGGGTGGGTCGCGGGTTGGTCGTGGGTTGGTCGCGGGCTGGCTCGCGTGTGGGTCGCGGGTGGGTCGCGGGTGGGTTGCGGGCTGGGTCGCGGGTGGGTCGCGGGTGGGCCGCAGGTTGGGTCGCGAGTGGGACCACGATGGCAGCAGCAGTTTCAGTAGCAACCATAACAACAATAACCCCACCAACAACTATAATAACAATCAGTTTCAGACTGTTTGCTCTTACCTGCTCGCGTGCCATCCATCACGAATATCCCGAACCCTCGATACTCGGCCTCTTCGTCCTCGACCGTACCCCCTTGGGGGTAGATCTTTCTTACCTGCAACGTGTATTTCGCGCGCGCAGTCCCTGAGGCAGGGGAAGGGAGGACGGATGGAAGGAAGGATACGGGGGAGGGAGGAGGATGGAGCACGGGCTAGGAGCAGAAAGCACGTGGCAGAACCAGACGGGCAGATCGGGCGGGTAGACCCTGCCAGGCGGGTCGGGAAGGAGGGCCCAGGCGGCCAGGTCGAGCAGGCTGGTTGCTCAAGCGTGGGTCCTGCATGAATCGCGAGGAAGTCTCGAGGGACAGCTCGGTTCCCAAATCAAGTGTGAGGAAATCCACAGCG
The DNA here is from genome assembly GCA_963575745.1 of Prorocentrum cordatum. Classification (NCBI taxonomy): domain Eukaryota; class Dinophyceae; order Prorocentrales; family Prorocentraceae; genus Prorocentrum; species Prorocentrum cordatum. The sequence continues at coordinate 220,249 of CAUYUJ010016285.1, forward strand.
AGAGCGTGACTCCTGAATGTCGAGGGCGCGGCGCCTGAATAACTTGCGAGGAAGCCCCTCGCGAGAGCACGATTCCTGAATAAATTGAGGAAGTCCCGCGCGAGAGCGCGATTTGGGAATACATTGTGAGGAAGAATCAGGCGGGAGCCTCTGTTGTTGTAGTTCGAGGGCCAACGCCGCAGTTTGACCTTAGTGACTTTCCCTGATCAGGAATACAGGGTGCGAGCCCGGGGGGAAATACCTCAATTGAAAAACACAATGGTCACCAGGGGGTGGATCAACAATACTTGTTCTTCGGTAGTGGGAGTTTAACAACAACAAACAGCAAGCAACAAACACCAAACAACCAACGACACCAACCAACAATGCAACAACAATCCGCACTGCGGACTCCCACTTCAGCCACGCACCCAGGGACAGTGAATGACCGTTCGGTCCCCTCACTCTGACATGCACCTTGAGCATGTTCACCGCTCCGTGCTGTACCTCCCACCTTCCCGAATTCCTCTTCTGATCTCCTGTGTTTCTTGCAGCTATCGAAGACGCCTACGGCGAATCACCGCCGCCCCCTGCCTTTTGGAATCGCCCACGTGGCCGAACGTTATGGCCAGAGCTCTGCCAAGCTATCGCTATCCGGCCATGTGTTCCCCCAGCCGTTGTGGAAAGCCTTCGGGGAACACGCGGGGGAGAAAGAAGAAGCGGAAGAGAGGGAGGAGGAGGAGGAGGAGGAGAAGGAGGAGGAGAAGGAGGAGGAAGAGGAGGAGGAGGAGGAGGAGGAGGAGGAGGAGGAGGAAGATGAGGAGGAGGAGGAGCAGGCGGAAGAGGCGGATGGGGAAGGAGGAGGAGGTGGAGGAGGAGGAGGAGGAGGAGGAGGAGGAGGGGGGGGAGGAGGAGGAATAGGAGGCGGAAGAGGGGGGAGGCTGAGGACGAGGGGGAGGAGGACTCTTGGGGCCTTCTGGGAGCTTCTTGTGGGCCTCTTGGAGGCCTCTTAGAAGCCTCTTTGGGCTTCTTTGGGCCTCTTGGGGGCCTTCGGGGCTTCTTGGCAGCCTCTTTGGTCGTCTGAAGGCGTCCCTGGCCCGTCTGACGACACCGGGAGCCGTCTCGGGAGCCTCTCTGTAGCGACTTGGGGCCGCGCTTGAGGGCCGTCTTGGAGGCCACCATGGGGGTCTTGGAGGCATTTTAGGCCGTCTTGGGGCCCTATTGAGTCGTTTTGGAGGCTTCTTGGGCCGTCATGAGGTGATCTTGGAGGCCTTTGGGGCCATCTTTGGGCGATCGTGGGACCCTTTTGGGCCGTCTTGGGCCGTCGGAAGGCCGAACATGCGCAAAGGGCAACATTCTGCAAACACCTGAGTGAAGTCAAGGCTTGGGCCGTCGGATCGCCGAAAAGATGGAAGTGCCCAAATCCTTCAAACACCTACGGAAAATCAATGATTTTGGCTTCGTCGGGGCTTCCTGGAGGAGCTCTTGGAGGCCTCTGGAACCGTCTTGGACGCCTCTTGGGGGCGTCTTGGGCCGTGAGGCCAGCTTGCACCGTCTCGGTGGCTTTTTGGGCAGACTTGGGAGGCATCTTGTACCCTCTCGGGCTGTCTTGGAGGCCATCTTGGACCATCGTGGGCGAACTTGGATGCCATCTTGGGCCATCTTGGCTGTCTTGGAGGCGATTGGGCATTTGTTTCAGCGGATTGTGCGGCCTTCTGGGGGCCGGCGCGCTGGGCCGAAGCCCCAGGGGGAGTTCCTTTGGAGAAGAACTGAAATCAACAACGGTAGGGTCTAGCACGCCAGGCACCCCTGTGGTAAGACCACAGGGGGCTAAGACCACAGGGGGCGGCGGATCGAAGACGCCTACGGCGAATCACCGCCGCCCCCCTGCCTTTTTGGAAGCGCCTATGTGGCCGAACGTTGAGGCCGAACCTGCCAAGCTATCGGGCCATGTGTTCCCCGAATCGGTTTGGAAAGCCTTCGGGGAACACGTGGGCATCATGAAGGTCATCTTGGCCGCCTGGAGGCCATTTTGACCCTTTCGGACCTTCTTGGAGGACGTCTTGGAGGGCTCTTGGGCCGTCTTGGAGGCAATCTTGAGCGTCTTGGAGGCCTCTTGGGCCGTCTTGGGGGCCTCTTGGGGCCGTCTTGGGCCTCTTGGGCGATCTTTGGGGGCTCTGGGGCCGTCTCGGGCCGTTGGAAGGCCGAAAAAGAGCAAATGCCACAATCCTTCAAAACTCATGGGAAATCAATTATTTTGGCCTTTTCGGGCCTTCCTGGAGGCCCTCTTGGAGGCCTCTTGGGCCGTCTTGGGCCATCCTCGTGCCATCTACGGCCGTCTGGGGTGGGCCCCTGGCCCGTCCGACGCCGTCGGAAGCCGTTTGGGGGGCCTTTCTGGGCCGACTTGCGGCCCTCTTGGGGTGCTCCAGGGCCGTCTAGGAGGCCATCTTGAGCGTCTTAAAAGCCTCCTGGGCCGTCTTGGGGGCCTCTTGGGGCCGTCTTGGGGGCCTCTTGGGCTGTTCTGGGGCCATCTTGGAGGCCTCTTGGGCGATCTTTGGGCGGTCAAGAGCCCGTCTCGGGCCGTCGGAAGGCCGAAACGAAGCACATGTCAAAATCCTTCAAAAACCAAAGGAAAGTAAGTGGTTTTGGCCTTTTCGGGCCTTCCTGGAGGCCCTCTTGGAGGCCTCTTGGGCGGCCGTCTTGGGCCAGCTTCGAGCCAACTTCGGCCATCTTGGTGGGCTCCTGGCCCGTCTGACGCCGTCGGAAGCCGTTAGGGGGGCCTTTCTGAGCCGACTTCGGGCCCTCTTGGGGTGCTCCAGGGCCGTCTTAGAGGCCATCTTGGGCGTCTTGGGGGCCTTTTGGGTCGTCCTTGTGCCCTCTTGGGGGCCTCGTGGGCAGTCCTGAGGCTATCTTGGAGGCCTCTTTGGCGCTGTGGGGGCGATCTTGGGGGCCTCTTGGGCCGTCATGGGTCGTCGGCAAGCCGAGAAGAAGCGAATGCCAACATCCTTCAAATACCATAGGAAAATCAAGGGTTTTGGCCTCTTCGGGCCCTTCTGGAGGACCTCTTGGAGGCCTCTTGGGGCGTCTTGGAGGCCTCTGGGGGACCTCTTGGGCCGTCTTGGGCTGTCTTGGACTCTCTTGGGCCGTCTGGGAGGCCGTCTTGGAGGCCATCTTGAACCATCCTGGAGGCCATCTTGGGCCAACGTGGCCATCTTGGAGGCCATCTTGAGCCGTCATGGAGGATTTTTTTCCGGATTGAGGTCCTTCCCAGTACCCCGGCGGGACGGGCCGAAGCCCCAGGGGGAGTTATTCTGGAAAAAGACCCAAAACCAAAACCGTAATATTTCGGCACGCCAGGCACCCCTGCGATGAATCGACAGGGGGCGGCGGATCGAAGACGCCTACGGCGAATCACCGCCACCCCCTGCCTTTTTGGAAGCGCCTATGTGGCCGAACGTTGAGGCCAGACCTGCCAAGCTATCGGGCCATGTGTTCCCCGAATCGATTTGGAAAGCCTTCGGGGAAACGTGGGCATCTTGAAGGTCATCTTGGCCGCCTGGAGGCCATTTTGACCCTTTCGGGCCTTCTTGGGGGACGTCTTGGAGGGCTCTTGGGTCGTCTTGGAGGCCATCTTGAGCGTCTTGGAGGCCTCTTGGGCCGTCTTGGGGGCCTCTTGGGGCCGTCTTGGGCCTCTTGGGCGATCTTTGGGGGCTCTTGGGCCGTCTCGGGCCGTCGGAAGGCAGAAAAAGAGCAAATGCTACAATCCTTCAAAACTCTAAGGGAAATCAATTATTTTGGCCTTTTCGGGCCTTCCTGGAGGCCCTCTTGGAGGCCTCTTGGGCCGTCTTGGGCCATCTTAGTGCCATCTTCGGCCGTCTGGGGTGGGCCCCTGGCCCGTCCAACGCCGTCGGAAGCCGTTTGGGGGGCCTTTCTGGGCCGACTTGCGGTGCGGCCCTCTTGGGGTGCTCCAGGGCCGTCTAGGAGGCCATCTTGGGCGTCTTAAAAGCCTCCTGGGCCGTCTTGGGGGCCTCTTGGGGCTGTCTTGGGGGCCTCTTGGGCCGTTCTGGGGCCATCTTGGAGGCATCTTGCGCGATCTTTGGGCGATCTTTGGGGGCTCTTGGGCCGTATCGGGTCGTCGGAAGGCCGAAATGAAGCACATGTCAAAATCCTTCGAAAACCTATGGAAAATAAATGGTTTTGGCCTTTTCGGGCCTTCCTGGAGGCCCTCTCGGAGGCCTCTTGAGCCGTCTTGGGCCAGCTTCGAGCCAACTTCGGCCATCTCGGTGGGCTCCTGGCCCGTCTGACGCCGTCGGAAGCCGTTTGGGGGGCCTTTCTGGGCCGACTTGCGGCCCTCTTGGGGTGCTCCAGGGCCGTCTTAGAGGCCATCTTGGGTCCTGATGCCATCTTGGAGGCCTGGGGGCGATCTTGGGGGCCTCTTGGGCCGTCTTGGGTCGTCGGCAAGCCGAGAAGAAGCGAATGCCCAAATCCTTCAAAAACCTAAGGATAATCAATGATTTTGGCCTCTTCGGGCCCTCCTGGAGGACCTCTTGGAGGCCTCTTGGGCTGTCTTGGAGGCCTCTTGGGGGCCTCTTGGGCCGTCTTGGGCCGTCTTGGAGGCATCTTGGGGCCATCTTAGCCGTCTTGGAGGCCATCTCGGGCCGTCTTGGAGCCGTCTGGAGCAGGAAAAACGCTTTGCAACCCCCTCTGGGCAATCCTCCCGGCACCCCTGCGGGACGGGCCGAAGCCCAAGGGGGATTTCTTTTGGAAGAAGAACCAAAATCCAAAACCGTAGTAATTCGGCACGCCAGGCACCCCTGCGATGAATCGACAGGGAGCGGCGGATCGAATGGCCTTCGGCCAATCCCGCCACCGTGCCTGGGTTATGGGTCTGAGGTCTCTTGGATGTTAGATGAGATCTCGTCGAGGCCTCTCGGGGGCCTGCTGGAGGCAGTTTTGCTGCTTCGGCGATGCTGTTTTGGGGGCCCCGTGGGGGCCTCTTGGGGGCCTCTTGGTGGCCTCTTGGGGCCTCTTTGGTGCCTCTGGGGGCGGAAGGCTCGGATTTTCAGTTCGTGTTCCCCCCTCTGGGGCCCCTCTCTGGGCCGTTTTGGGGACCTTTCGGCCCGTCTTGGGGCCCCTCTTGGACTGGCTTGGGGTCCTCTTGGGGGCCTCTTGGGGTCTCTGGGGCCGTCTTGGGGCGGTCTGGGGGGCCTTTGGAGGGCATCTTGGAGCGTCGGAAGCTCGACACGTGGATAACCTCAAAAACATAGAAGCATGTCAGGACAAGGAATGATCTTGACCTCCCGGGGCCCTCTTGGGAAAGCTCTCGGAGGCCTCTTGGGACGTCTCGGATACTCTCTCGGCCGACAGGAGGCTTGCTGGGGCGCCTTGGACCGATTGTTCAGCAATCGGGGGCCCTCTTGGGACCGTCTCGGGGCCCTCTTGGGACCGCCTCGGCCCGTCTTGGGGCCCTGCAGCGTCGTGCGACAAGCCGCGACGGGGCCCATGGGGGCACGTCGGGAGCCTGGAAGATTGGCGAGGTGGGGATTCCGGCCCCCTGGGAAGAAGCCTCCGGATGGAGGATTGAGGCTTACAGTCAACCATGATAGTAGGGATGGGGCAACTTTCCCCCTCGGTATTCGGCATCCTTCGGTATTCGGCTACCCTTGCATCCTTGCCCCTTCGGTATTCGTCATCCTTCGGCATTCTGCTGCGCTCCGCACGGAAAACGTCAACTTGGCGTTCCAAGGCCCTTGCATCCTTACCGCGCATCCTTACTATCCTGGTCGAGTGTAAGGGATTCGTCCAAGGACCTGCCGACTCCAGCTCGTGCCTCGAGGGCGCGGGGAGGGCCCTCCTCCTGCTGCAGCGTGTGGTCCATTCGCCGGGCGCCCCGGCTTGATCAAGCTGGCCGCTCCACGCGGAGCTCGCTTGATCGGCCAGCCTCTCCCTCTCCTCCTCCTCCCGTCCCCCTCCCTTCGGGTGTTGCTAGAGAAGTGCCCCTGGCCCAAGGTGCCCCCAGCTTTTCGCTCCATTTTGGAGCCCCTGGGGCCCTCTGGGCCTCGTGAGGGGTGCCCTGGAGGCCGCCTGTGCCACCCCGAGAATCCCGGGGGCACCTTGGGTCAGGGGTACTTCTGGCAGCACCCCCTCCCTGCTCCAGTCGCTCTCTCTCTCTCTCTCTCTCTCTCTCCCGCTCTCGCCCAGCTTCGAGTTGCGGGTGCTTTGCGTCTCGAGCTGGCGGTCGCTCCACCCGCTCCTGGCGGCCGGCTCGAGCCGGCGGTCCTCGCGCCGAGCCCGGCGCCCGTGCCGTGCTGTCTTGCCGGCATCGCCGACCCGGCCGTCCGGGTGGTCGTGGCGGTTCCTCTCGTAGATTCGGCAGCCCCTGGTCCGCCCTGCAAAGGAGTGTTACCTCTTGAGTCCGACGCGGCTCTGACGCGCAGAGTCGACCCGGAAGCGTTCCGCGGCGGCTCAGTTTTCCCCAGGGTGTCGGATGGAGCCGCCTCAGAGTCCTGAGTGTCGTTGTGATGCCAGTGCCGGTGCAGCAAGTTGTGCACATGGCTTCTCTCAGTCCACCAGCTGACGGTTTTTCGTCTTTTGACAGGGCCTAATGGTCTCAGCAGCTGCTGCTCCTTGCTCCCGCAGGAAAAACGCTTCATGCGTCCATCATGATGCCAGCCCTTCAAGGGGAAACTGCATGAAAAGGGAGGGCCGGTGGTCCCTCGTCCAGATGTCCCGCCCAAGGAGTTCGAGCGCGCAACTTCTATCCCGAGGCACTTCGGCTTTCTGGGACACGTATCGAGCGGGAGAGTTATTACGGCAGGGAGGTGCCGAGCGTGAGGTTTGTTGCTCTGCGGTGGCCGGTACATTCGGCGCGGACGCGTGAGCGCCACGCCCTCAACAAGGAGCCAGGAGAAGTGGGGTGGGAGCGCTGGTATTGTGGGAGGGCCCCAGTTTTCGGCGGCTCGCAGGGGCGCCACTCCTTAGCAATAGGCGATGGGGTGTCGAGCTGGAGCGTTGAAGTCTGATTTCTACACGCATTTGTTTGTTGAATCCCCCTGCCCAGTGCGCTTCGTGGCCCTGAGGGTGCGAACCCAATCTAGCTTACAAGGGGTCGTGGCCCTCGGAGCGCGAGTCCAGCGTGCTGCGCGAGGAGTCACGGCCTCGGGCGCGCGGCCGCAGCGTGATTCACGAGCTTCAGGTCCAGCGCTTGACTTTTAGGAACCGGCGGGGGGGCCCAAACGCGCGCCCCGAACGCAGATCCCAGTACTTTTAAAAAGTAGTGGTCTCTGCTCCGGTGATGGGGGGGGTGCCCTTTTGGGGTAACCTCCGCGCCGTGTTTCGTGACCCCGGGAGCGCGGACGCAACCTAGTTTGTGAGGGATCGTGGCCTTTAGGAGCGCGGAAGCAGCACCATTCACGGGGGAACGTGGCCTTGGGAGCGCGAACGCGGCATCATGTACGAGGGATCGTGGCCCTCGGAGCGCGAACCCAGTGTAATTTGCGCTGGATCGTGGCCCCGCGAGCGCGAACCCAACGTGTCTTATTATGGATCGTGGCTCTGGGACCGCGAGCCCAGCTTCATCTAGGCTGGATATCGCGGCCCTGGGGGCGCGGGCACGTGGCCCTGGGAGCGCAGATGCACAGCGCAGCTCCTGAGACATCGCGGCCCTCGTGGCGCGGACGCAGCGCAATTTGCGCGGGGCCGTGTGGCCCTGGGAGCGTGCACCCCGCATCATTTACGAAGTTTCGTGGTCCTGGGAGCACGACTCCAGACCCGTAGCCGTTCTGGCTCCAGGTTTGGGCTGTCCCCGGCCGTGAAACGAATGCCGCTAGTCCGCGGTTTGCTTCCGAGTTTACGCTCGGCCTGTCTGCCTAGGCTGCGAGTTTCTTTCCGAGTCCGTTCGGGCTCGCACTTCCGACGGTTTCACACTGTGTCGATGGGATTGCACAATGGTGGCAGCAGAGACGACCGACGCCAGAGGTGAATGTGCAGGTGTTGTGTCCACAAGCCTTCTGGCTTGCCGTGGATCAATGGGGCTGAGAAGTTGGAGTGCGCCAGGTGCAAGACGTGCAAGGCTGCAGCGCTCAAGGGAAACGTGCAGCAAAAGGCGCCGTCGATCTCTGCGAAGCAGCAGAACGGGGGCGCGTCGAGTCAGGCTACGGAGGTGGAGATGATCACCAAGCGAATGGAATCGCGCACGCAGCAAATGCAGGCTGCATCCGACACGGAGCGCGAGGCCTGGAAGCGCAGCTCTGCCCAGGCCAAGCAGGCCAGGGCAACGGAGGTCGTTGATGAAGGCTGCTCCCAAGCGGGGGCGAAGAAGCAGAGGCTCGCTGAGATCGACCGCGTTCTCGAGTGCACCAAGGATGATGCTTCGGAGAGTGCCCAGGCCTATCGTGCGGCGTTGCAGAAGGAGCACGCTGGCATCCTTGCGGAACTGCGCGGTGCGCAGCCAGTTTCGGCGCAGCTCAATGGCCTCAACGAGAAGCTGGGGCGGGCCGAGGCGCGCATCGAGAAGGCCGAGGCTGCGGTCGCGGCCAAGACGAAGCAGATCGCGGCGTTCAGGCCGAGATCGGTAATGATAATATGCAGCTCGACCAGCATCGCAAGGATGTGCTCGAGGTGGAGCAGACCATGCGGGAGGTGGGGTCTATCAGTGCCAACCCGCCTTCGAAAAAGGACGGGGGGCAGCGCGCAACTGTACGATGCGGAGATCGCCCTCGCGGACTTGGAGGAGATCGTGTGAGTTGCAAGAGGTGGCGAGCTGGTCGAGTCCTTGCCAAAGGTGCCCCATGGCAGGCCCACCGAGATGGTGGCGAAGAAGGCCCGCATTGCAGAGCCTGAAGGGAGCGAAGCAGACGCAGCTGCAGCCCCGCCAGACAGACCCGAGGCCACCAAGCCGCTGGAGGCTGTCAAGGATTTCATCCTGGCGGCTGGCCACAAGGTCCCCGAGGCTGAAGACAAAGCGCGACTCCTGGCCAAGCAGATCAGGCAAGGTATCAGGGCCCTTTCTCGGTTCTAAGGGTTGGATGTCCTTGCGGGCTGTGTTGGCATCGATCCAGATCATGACGATGGTGTCTGTTGCGTCTGCAGGTGGCGTTGCCGGAGAAGAGGTCGCGTTGCGTGCTGGTGCGGTTCCTTTTCCCCCGAGAACGATGCTGGATGAGGGCGAGGTCGACCCGGTCGTGCTCCTGGACTGGGGGGCGGGCGACGAACTAGGAGCGGATCTTGTTTCGAGCCGCGATGCAGCATTGGTGTCCCCGGATGGCCAGGGGTGTGTCTCCCCTGGGCTGGGGGCAGCGGCAGGTCGGACGGCTCGGGCGCCTGCCTCCCCAGATGGCCGGGGGCGCTCTTCCCCTGGGCTGGGGGTTGCTGCTGGTCGTATGGCGATGTCGGCTACCTCCCCCGATTGCCAGGGATGCGTGTCCCTTGGGCTGGGGACAGCGGCGCGTCGGAGGGCGATTCCGGCTACTTCCTCAGATGGCCAGGGATGTCCCCCCCTGGGCTGAGGACATCGTCACGGCTGTTGGTGACGTCGTCTACCTCCCCAGATGGCCAGGGACGTGCCTCCCCTGGGCTGGGGACATCGGCAAGTCAGAGTGCGTCCTCGTCTGCTGTTAGAGCGCAAAGCCCAGGTGTGCCATCGCGGCTACGAGGCTCCGTGCGACGGGCGTTTGGACGCCAAGACCTGGTGTGCCATCGCAGCTACCAGGCAATGGGTCGCCACGTGGGCCAGGGTGCCTAGCAGCTGCTCGTGCGCCTGGCGAGGCGGTGGAGGACGCGGCAGATGCGGGGCTCGTGGGCCCTCCGAGTGCCGCGGGCGTCCGTTCGAGGGCTGCCGTCGGCGCTGCCGTCGGCAGCGCCGCGGGCCCCAGTTCAGGGGTTGCTGTCGGCGCGAGGAGCGGGAATCGCGTCGCTGCCTGCGCGGCAGCGTGGGCGGGATCCGACTGCCGCGGGTTGGGGGGTGGGGTGGTAGGGGAAGAGCTCGGCGAGTACCCTAAGGCCGCCCCCCCAGGTGTTGTCGCTGACTGCCGCGAGGGGCGGCGCGTTTGCCGGGGGGGGGGGGGGGGGGGGGGGTATGGGGGCAGCTCTCCGAGCGCCCCAGGGTTCCCCCCCCCGAGGACGGCACAGCCGCACGGCTGTTCCATGTGTGACTCGCCAGGTGCCGTTGCCCGCGACAGGAGGAGGCTCCGACATAGTGGGGCTCCACCTGCTGGCATGTTCACGGGGTGCTTTGCCGCGGTCAACTCTACCTCTCATGGGCCCTTGTGATTGCATGGGTGGCATGCCTGGGCGCGCCACCGTTGCGGTGCAAGAGCACCGTGCCACGGAGGGCAAGCCTTGACCGAGTGCAGTCCAGGCTCCGCGACGTTGGATATCATGGCATCTGGGCGCCTGTTGCCCCCCCAGCAATGGGTCAGGCACGTCCGCGGGGGTCGCGGTGCTCGCTAAGAACCGTATTTCGCTCGCGTGGCCGCCAGCCACAGCATCGCCAGTGCTCCAAGAGGGGAGGCTGGTGGCTGCTCGCGCGCACTGGGGGGTGAAGAGGGGCATTGTGTTCATCTCAGCCGACCCTCGGCCTAGCGATTGGCGCAGCGCGGCGGGCGAGGAGACGCTGAGCACGTTGCTGCAGTATGTTCATGTGCTCAACTGCCTGTGCATGTATTGTGTCGTGTTGGGAGGTTTCAACATGGTGGTCGATGAGCTGGGCTGCAACTGGATCCATGCGTTGGGTGGCGTCGCGATGGCGACCGCAGCCGCCGCGCGCCGTCAGGGTGAGAGAGGGTCGGTGATCGACTGCGCTCTGGTGGCGGCCAATCTGTTTACCAAAGTCAGGCGACCCGTAGTGGGCGAGGCAGCGCTTACTTCGCCACGCAGGCCAGTGCTCTATCAGCTGCAGGTGGTGGACGTTCCCATGTGGTGCAGGGTACCCGACGAGCTGGCCCCGATCGCAGCGAATCCGCCTGTCGATTGCGCTGGGCCCCCCAGAGACAGGGAGAGAGTGGTGCACCTCATCGACGCTGCCTCGACTCAGGCGGGCCCCCGGGTAGACGGGGGTGCGGTGCTGCTGGAGGTGGGGTATGAGCTGCTCGACCGATGGGGCGTGACTGACAGAGATCGGGCGAAACGTAGCGGCCGGGGAGGAGCTAGCTGTACCGAGTGGGTGGTTCGCAAGTGGAAGCCGCCGCGCAAAAAGGTTGCAGCCGAGCAAGCGGGCGCGTGCGTGGGGCGCGGCGGCTAAGTGAGCGGAGCACCTCGGCGCCGCGCGCTCGCTCATGGCCATTGAGATCCAGAGGCTGCAGGCTGCCAGTGCGATGTGCGCCCCAAGCGACCACCAGTTTGACGACATTCTGGGCTTCTTCATGGAAGTATTGGCTTTCACGGGCGGCTTGTGGGCAATGCTGTAGTGCTCAAGACGTTATCTGAATGGGTTGGCGCCTTCTTCCGTCGTGGGTTCAAGGTGTTCACGGCGGGCGACTTCCAGGCCACGGTTGAGGCCGTCCTAAAAGAAGCGCAGCACCAACTACGACACTATCCATATGCCAGGAACGCAAAATTCAAGGAATGGGCGCATCAAGCGTATATCAGAGGCGGATCGGGGCAAGCCCATCGGGACACCAAGGTCGCAGGATTGCAGGAGGTGATAGGTGCAGCTGTATGCCGAGAAGCCCATGCACTAGCCGAGCGAGAGCTGTCCAGATGGAATGGGGTGTGGATCTGCCATGGCTTTGAGCCGCTCGAGGTGCCAGGGGGTGCTCAGAGGTGGGGGCCGCTGCCTCCGCTGGCTGGGCCTCAGCTGCGCCGTGTCTGCGCCGCGTTCTCGAAGAGTGCGGCCGCAGGTCCGTCACGGATTGCGCTGGGGGCGTTGCAGCAGCTGTCTGATGAGGGTCTGGACGCGCTGGCAGCTCTTTACAATCGTTGCGAGGTGCTACTGAGGTGGCCTGACGAGCGTATCGTCAACGAGCTGGTGCGGCTGCCGAAGGCAGAAAGCGGGCATCGGCCCATCGCGCTGGTGCAGACGCTGGTGCGGCTGTGGGCCAAGGTGAGGTCACCTATATCAAAGGCGTAGCTCAGAGGCGCAGACATACCTGACATTCGGGGCTGCGGTGGCCCTGGCATGTCCTCCAGCCATGCTGCTTTTTCCCACAAGCTGGAGTCGGAAGTGGCGCAGTTGCTTGGAGAGAAGGCGGTCACCGCGGTCCTTGATGCATGCAAATGCTTCGAGTGCTTGGATCGTCGCGCCTTGCTATCCGAGGGCCGTGCATGTGGGTGCCCGACGAGATTGCGATGGATGTTGCTGCAGTGCCACCGGCAGCCGAGAGTGGCCAAATCATTTGATTCCTGGTTGACGCAGTTTGCCGCGACTCAAGGGATGCTGGCGGGCTGCTCGCACTCCACGATGATGCTGACGCTACTGGCTTGCCGCATCGCGAGACGGTTGCGTGCCCTGCGCGTGGCGCCGAGGGCTCTCGTTGATGACCTGGCGCTGCAGTGGGCGGGCGTGGGCACGACCATGGTGTTTCAGTTCTTTCTTGCAGTCGAGGCTTTCATCCTGCAGGCAGGGCAGCTTGGCCTGACCCTGCAGATGGACAGGCCCAGCGAAGTGGCAGCCTGCCCGCAGGCCGCGCGCGTGGCGCGCAGGTCTGCGGCCGCCATCGGTCCAGTAAGTCCTGTACCAGGGATCTTAGCCATGAGCTGCGCGGCGCTGATCAAAGGCGCCGCCGGGCTCGAGCCAGGATGCGCAAGTTGAAGGAACGAGTTGTTCGAGCGAAGGCGTTCCGAAGTGCTGTTTGGAGCAAGGCGTCTGTCATTTGGCATTCGGGGTTGTTGAGTTCGGCCAGCCATTTCGCCGCGGATAGCGGGGCCCCAGACAAAGTCCTCAGGACGTTGCGTCGCGCCGCTGGGGCTCTCGCGAGGGCTGCGGCAGGCTCCTCTGGGCCCACTGCGTACTTGGTGGCCCAGAGAGACCCTTGGTATGGCCAGATTTTTGATGCCACTTTGTGCCCAGCCATAACATACTCCCAAGCCATCTGGGATGCGACTGTATCTCTTGGCAGGTTGGAGCGGGCCTGCAGGGCCCTCGCTCTAAACTGTGACAGGTGCCGCGCTGGTTGGGCCCGCGCTAGCGGCCCGATGGCGGTGGTCTGGGTCTCTCTTCGGCGCGTTGACTGGGCTGTGAGATCATCAGTGCTCCTTGTCGATGGCTCAGGCGAGTGTTTTCCGTGCTTTTGGTGCCCCCCGCTTACGTGCGGGAGAGGCTCGGGGCCAGCATCGAGAGGTGGCAGGCCACGAGGCTCCTCGATCGCCACGCGAATCTGCCTCGGCATGGGGTGGTCTGGACGCGGGCCGTGCGGTGCTGTGGCGGGGGTGGGGTGGGGTCAAGCTAGCCAGCTCGGGCGAGTCAAGCATGGCATGCCCATTCCCACCCGCCCTCCCACAACATAAGAAACAGTGGTGGCACAACTGGGGGCTGCGTGGGCATTTCAGTGCGAGTGGGGGATACCCCAGGACACCGCATTGACGTCCGCGCGGGATGTGCGCCGCGTCCCATTACCGCCACGCATTTCGCATCGTCGACGACAAGACTGGCCATGTTGAAAGGAACAACGGACACGTTCCGCCCTCCCACAACATAAGAAACAATGCTGGCGCAACCGGATGCTGGCGCGTAGTGGTGGTGGTGGTAGTAGTAGTAGTAGTAGTAGTAGTAGTAGTAGTAGTAGTAGTAGTAGTAGTAGTAGTAGTAGTAGTAGTAGTAGTAGTAGTAGTAGTAGTAGTAGTAGTAGTAGTAGTAGTAGTAGTAGTAGTAGTAGTAGTAGTAGTAGTAGTAGTAGTAGTAGTAGTAGTAGTAGTAGTAGTAGTAGTAGTAGTAGTAGTAGTAGTAGTAGTAGTAGTAGTAGTAGTAGTAGTAGTAGTAGTAGTAGTAGTAGTAGTAGTAGTAGTAGTAGTAGTAGTAGTAGTAGTAGTAGTAGTAGTAGTAGTAGTAGTAGTAGTAGTAGTAGTAGTAGTAGTAGTAGTAGTAGTAGTAGTAGTAGTAGTAGTAGTAGTAGTAGTAGTAGTAGTAGTAGTAGTAGTAGTAGTAGTAGTAGTAGTAGTAGTAGTAGTAGTAGTAGTAGTAGTAGTAGTAGTAGTAGTGGTAGTAGTAGTGGTAGTGTAGTAGTAGTAGTAGTAGTAGTAGTAGTAGTAGTAGTAGTAGTAGTAGTAGTAGTAGTAGTAGTAGTGTAGTAGTAGTAGTAGTAGTAGTAGTAGTAGTAGTAGTAGTAGTAGTAGTAGTAGTAGTAGTCTTAGTAGCAGTAGTAGTAGTAGTAGTAGTAGTAGTAGTAGTAGTAGTAGTAGAAGCAGTAGTAGTAGTAGTAGTCGTAGTAGTAGTAGTAGTAGTTGTTGTTGTTGTTGTAGTTAGTAGTAGTAGTAGTAGTAGGAGTAGTAGCAGTATAGTAGTAGTAGTAGTAGTAGTAGTAGTAGTAGTAGTAGTAGTAGTAGTCGTAGTCGTAGTAGTAGTAGTAGTAGTAGTAGTAGTAGTAGTAGTAGTAGTAGTAGTAGTAGTAGTAGTAGTAGTAGTAGTAGTAGTGTAGTAGTAGTAGTAGTAGTAGTAGTAGTAGTAGTAGTAGTAGTAGTAGTAGTAGTCGTAGTAGTAGTAGTAGTAGTAGTAGTAGTAGTAGTAGTAGTAGTAGTAGTAGTAGTAGTAGTAGTGGTAGTGGTAGTGGTACTATGTATTGTTTTTTACCGTCAGGATGGGAGGGCCCGCGGCCCGCATGGACGTCCGCGCGCAATGTGCGCCGCGCCCCATTCCTGCCACATATTTCGCACCGTCGACGACAAGGCAAGCCGTGCTGAGTGGAAAAAATGGAGACTTTGTATGGATGTTTTACAGTCAGGATGGGCAGGCCCAGATTGACGGCCGCGCGCGACGTGCGCCGCGTCCCACATGTGCGCCGCGTCCCATTGCTGCCACATATTTCGCACCGTCGGCGACAAGGCAGGCCATGCTGAGAGGAAAAAGCGAAGACTTTGGATTGATTTTTTGCAGTCAGGATGGGCGGGCCCAGATTGACTGCCGCGCGCGATGTGCGCCGCGTCCCATTGCTGCCACGTTTTTCGCATCGTCGACGACAAGAAAAACGATGTTGAGAAGAAAAACGGCAACTTTGTATTGATTTTTTACAGTCCGGATGGGAGGTCCCGGATTGGGTCGCTATCGGCCGGAATACGAGGTAGGTGGGGGTATATAGTGATAAGGAACAAGGATGGGGTGGGGTGGGGTGGGGGGGTGGGGTGGGGGGGGGGGCGCCTCTGCGGCTGTCAAGCGTGCTGCCCACGCGGGTGCGTTGAGAGCTCTCTGGGCTGGTGGGATTTGGACTCAAACTTGTAAGGCTGAGCGTGCTTTGGTACGTTCGGTTGTGCGCGAGTTGTGCAACTTGGAGCCTGGGTCCTATTCCCACATGGTGTTTGAATGCCCAGGCCTGCGAGCTAGTCTAGATTACGGGGGTCGCGACAAACTTCCTGAGGAGCTGACCGGGATCCGCGAGTGCATGCGGACGCACGGCCCAAGTGCCCTGGGGCATGCCGAGGCCGAGCATGTAGGCATGTGTCTGGCGGTGCCTTTTGGGCCCGCCAAGCCGCCACCACCCGTCCCTGACCCTCCTGCCCTGCTGTGCGGTGATTGGGAGTCGAGCTCGGGCTCCTGGGGGGTGGTGGCGTTCACGGACGGTTCTGGGCTCATGTCGAATAACCTTGCCCTCACAAGGTGCGGGTGGTCGGTCGTGTTGCTGTCGGGGGAAGGGGTCCTTCTCCGTGCAGCCTTTGGAAGCCTGTCTGGGTTCTTGCGACAGGTTGTTGGGAACGCTGAGCATTGGGCCGCTTTCAGGGCCAGACAGCTGTGCCCCTCCCTTAAGCTCATAGTGTTGGATTTGGCTTCACTGGTGGCCGAAGGTGCTGATTGGTCACCGTGTCTCGCGCGAGGCACGGCCAAACACGCTCTAGTCTGGAGTGGGGTGTTCGCGCTGATCGAGGGACAGCAGGTGCCCCCGCCGTCGTTTGAGTGGGTGCCCTCGGATCTTGAGTTCGAATATGCGCTCTTCAACCCGAGAGTGCCGTTCTTATGGGTCCTCGGCAACGCGTGGGCAGATCACTTTGCAACGGTTTGTGCCTCTGAGATTGCCGTGTCGGAGGGTCTTGCGGGGGCGCGCGAGAGAGCGCTCAAAGAGGCGAAGCTTTTCTCGAGGTATGCTTCTTGGGCAGTTGCCCGCAGGCGTACTTCCTCCGCGGCCCACTGAGCCCCCCAGCGCTGTCCAACCTGTCAGTGTCACGGGCCGCGGCCTTTGTTTGGGTACATTCCCAAAGTGAGGTCCGCTGCCGGTTTTGCAACGTGGTGGCACGCGCGAAGCACACCAATGATAACATGTTCAGCACGCGTGCAGGGGCGTGCGCGCCGTCGGAGTACCAGCGTGCTTCGGCTGGCAGTTATTTTAGCCAGCTCAGTGCTGGCGATGCGGTTGCTTGGGGGGCATCTGTTCTGTCGTCGGTTGGCATGGTCGCGATGCCCGACGGCTCCGACGTGGCGGTGTCACCGTTGCCCGCCCCGCCTGTGGCCTCCTCGTCCGCCCTGGACATCTTCCGCGCCATGGGGCAAGATTGTGTTCAGAACGGGCTGGCCTTTTGCTGCCAGCGCTGTGGTGCATATCAGGTGTGGGCGGGCGTCGCCAAGGATTGTCGAGCAGCTTGCACAGGGGTGCGGAAGGTCCCGGAGCTCCCTGGCGGGGGCGGCCACGCGCGTTCGGAGAACTCTGGCTGGCCGCCATCCTGTTTCCAATGTGGCCCTCTCAGACGGGGGGGGGGGCCTTTTTTCCTTTGCTCCTGCCCGTCCCGCTTGGGCGCGGTGCGGGAGCGGCTTCAGCGGTCTCTCCCTTTCAAGGAGGGGGCGCAGCCAGGTTGGTGCCCCGCGTGGGTGCCACTGGTAGTGCTGTCTACTGCTGGCTGGAGTGCGTCCAGTGCGTTCCCGTGGTCAGAGCTCGCTCGGAGGAGCATTTCACTTCGGCGAGCGCGCTGTTGAAGTTTGCTCCTTGGTTGGCCCTCAGCCGAGCCTGCAACGGGTGCTAAAAGAGCACGACTCCAATGTAATTTGCGAGGGTTCGTTGTGTTTGGAGCGCAATGCGAAACTAGGGTGGCGTACATGGGATCGTGGCCGTGGGAACGCGGATGCGGCGCAATTCACGAGGGATCGCGGCCCTGAGAGCGCGGGCGCAGTTCGATTTATGAGTGATCGCGGCCCTGGGAGCGCGGCCCCGCCGTAGAGCATTCGTTTCTGGGTCCGTCGCGTGTGGCCCCTTTCTGGGTCCGCGGGGTTTGGGGGAACGAGGGCTTGGGAGAGCGGGGGGAGTAGGGGGTCTGTCCTCTCCCCCCCTGCTCCTGTCTACCTTCTGCGTGCGTCCAGGGTACCTTCGCTGATTTTGACGCGCGTACCTTCATCGGACCTTCGGCGTACCTTCACTACCGCTTCTTATAAACAGCAATGCAGAAACCACGTACCTTCAGCGTACATTCGGCGTACCTTCAAAGAGTGCGTCTGGCGTGCCGTCAGAGTACCTTCGGCATACCTGCGGTATACTTGTGTTAATTTCCAGGCGTCGAGCGTTATTTGAGATGCATTTTGGCATTGTGAGCGCGAACCCAGGGTAATTCTTACGAGGGGTCGTGGCACTGGGAGCGCGGACGCTGCGTAATTTACGAAGGATCGTGTCCGTGGGGGAGCGGACGCAACATCACTGGCAGTGACAGTTGGAGTACGGGCCCAGCTGGATTTGCGATGGATTGTTGCCCAGGGAGCGCGGGCGCAGCGTAATTTTCGAGGGATGACGTGACCCTTGACATCTCGACAAACAACGGGGCGCGGAGATCTTCGGGGGCTCCAAGTGATCCGCGGCGCGTCCCTTGGCGCGTCCCTTGGCGCGTCCCGTGCCGCGTCCCGTGGCACGATCCCTGACGTGTGCCTTGGCACGTCCCCTGGCGCGTCGCCTAGCACGTTCCCTGACACGTTCCGTGGCGCGTCCCGTGGCGCGTCCCCCTGGCACGTCGCGCGGCGCGTCCCCTGGCACGTCCCGGGCGCGATTCCTCTGGCAAGCTCATGGCACGTCCCCTGGCACGTCCCCTTGCACGTCCCTTCGGACGGTCTGCGGCGCGTCCCCCTGGCATGTCCCTTGGCGCGTCCCGTGGCATGTACCTCGGCGCGTCCCCTGGCACGTCACTGTGCGGCACGGCGCAGCGCAACGCAGCACAACACAGCTTGTGACACAGTTCCATAACCATCGATATCTTCAGCATTGCCACTGCCCATCGCCCAATTGAAGTCCTTTGAGCGGTGTCCATGTCTCGCAGTTCTAATTCCATTTCTGGGTTCGTGGGTCGATCCTGCTTTTTGAGGATGTCCCGAGCGAGACGCTATTTGTTCCTAAATCCCTGATCGACAAATACAGGGTGCGGGCATTTGATTGTCGAAGAATTGCGTCCCGTGCGTGCCCGCTCGAAGAAAGTGCGCCTAGGGGGATATCCAACATGAGGTCGTCGGCCTCTTCGCATGTGAAAATACGTGCGCGGATGGAATATCCAACATGCGTCTGGCGCCCATGTATTTGCCATGTGTTTTTACGTGTCCAGGCCACCCATAGGGGGTATCAAACATTGCTGTCCCGAGCTGGAACCACGTGTTTTTACGTGTCCAGGCCACCCTGTGCTGGTATCTCTCATCGTTGTCCCGAACAGGGGCCGCGTGCTGTCACGAGTCCAAGCAACTGTGGGGTATCTAGCATGGCTGCCCCGAGCTGGAAACGTATGTTTTTACGCGTCCGGGCCGCCCAGGGGGGTGTCTACCATGGTTGTCCCGAGCTGGGACCATGTGTTTTAACATTTCCAGGCCGCTCAGGGGGTATCTAACACGGCGTCGGGCTCGGGAGGGCCCAAGAAGCCCCCTGGAGGCTTCACGAGGGCCAATCAGACCCCAGGAAGCTCCAGGAAGGCCAGAAGGCACAAGAAGGCCCCGGAAGGTCCCAGGAGACCTCAGGAGGCCTCAGGAGAGCCCAGGAAGCCCCAGGAGGCTCAGGAGGGTCCAGGAGGCGCCAGGAGGCCCCAGGAGAGCATAGGAGTCTGCTGGAGGCCCCAGAAGGCACCAGAAGGGACCAGAAGGTGCAATTCACTAAGGATCGTGGCCCTCGGGCACGTTCCCTGGCACGGCCCCTTGACCTCCGCTGGCACGTTCCGTTGCGTGTCCGCCTGGCGGGTTCCGAGGCGCGTCCCGTGGCGCGTCCCCCTAGCACATCGCGCGGCGCGCTGGCACGTCCCCTGGCACGTTCTCTGGCACGTTTAGTGGCGCGTCCCCTGGCACGCCACTGTTCGGCGCGGCACAGCGCAGAGCAGCGCAGCACAGCCCCTGGCAGAGTAGCATCATCACCATTTATATCTTCAGTGTTGCCATTGCCCATCGCCCAGTGTGAGGGGCTTGGAACAGTTTCCATGTCTCGCACTTCAAATTTCCTTTCCGGCTTCGTGGGTCGGTCATGTTTTCCGGAAAGGGCATAGGCCCAGGGTTTTGTTTCAGTGGGTAAGTCATGTCCCCTGATGCCATGCTGGAAGAGGGCTGGCGAATTTCCGTTAGATGCAAAACGCGGTAACTTACCATTTCTGGGTGGACAAGTGCATTTCGCGCGTGTTCGCTGGGGGACAGTGCGCCCCCGATCTCGGATACAGGAAGTCGATCCTGTATCGGGGTCTGCAGACCCCTGTTCTCCATTGTTAAACAATTGGTGCGGAGCGTTCTTTTTGTTTGTGCTTTCGCGCTGAATCCTAACTATTTTGCAGGCCATGAGCGAATAGATCTTTTGTCCGTGCCCGCTTCAGGATGGCGCGTCCGGCGCTCAGAATTCCCAGGGATGCCTCGAGCGAAACTCTTGTTTGGCAGCGCTTGAACGGCCTGGGCGCCCCAGGATGCCCAAGTGGCTTTGGGAGTGCGGTCGCAACGTTCTTTATAAGCGATCGTGGCCACGAGAGCGTGGACGCAGCACACTTTACGAGGGATCCTTGTCGTGGAAGAGCGAACGCATCGTGATTTACAAAGGATCGTGGCCTTAGGGGGGGCGGACACAGCGTAATTTACCGTGAATCCTGAAGTGAGGACACATGGTGATTTACGATGGATCGTGGCCCTGGGGGGGCGGATGCCGCGTAATTCACAAAGGGATCGTGGCCCTGGGAGCGCGGGCGCAACGCAAAGTACTAGGGATCGTGGCCCTGGGAGCGCGGACACAATTTGATTTAAATGGGATCCTGGCCATGGGAGCGCGGGCGCAGCGTAATTTGCAAGGGATCCTGGCCCTGGAAGTGCGGACTCATAGCGATTTACAGAGGATCGTGGCCCTGGGGGGGCGGACACATTGTAATTTAGGATGGATCCTGGCCTCGGGGCGCGTACACAGCGTCCTTGTCCTGGGAGCGCGACGCAAGCAATTTACGAGGGATCGTGGCCCTGGGAGCGCTTGCAAAGGATCGTGGCCCTGGGGGAGCGGACGCATTCGTGATTTACGATGGATCCTGGCCCTGGGAGCGCGGACGCAGTGCAATTCACGAGGGGTCGTGTCCCCGGAAGCGTCGATGCTGCACAATTCACGAGGGATGCTCGCCCTCGAGGCGCGGACGCGTTCCAGTTTAAGAGAGGTCGTGGCCTGGCTGAGTGGTTACAGCATATTTGTTCACTGGATGCTGGCCCTGGGAGCGCGGACACAGCGTAATTTCCGTGTGACCCTGGCCCTTGGAGCGCGGATGCCACGTAATTCACGAGAGATCGTGGCCTTGGGAGCGCGGGCGCAGCGCAACTTACAAGGATTCACGCCTTCGGGTCCAACGCCGGATTTTCAGGAAACGGCGGGGGGGGGCGAATAGCGCGACCCGATTACGCATCCCAATTCGCAAAGCATTATTTTGTGCTCTGGAGGGGCGGGCTCTTCTGGGCAACCTCCGCGGCGTGCTTCGTGGCCCTGGGAGCGCGGACGCAGCGTAATTTGCAAGACATCGTGACCCTCGGACGCGTTCCCTGGCACGTTCCCTGGCGCCTCCCTTGCGCATATCGCGCGGCGCGTCCACTGGCACGTTCCACGGCACGTCCCCTAGCAACTCCGCTGGCACGTTCCGTGGCGCGTCCCCCTGGCGCGTCCCGCGGCGCATCCCCCTGGCACATAACGCGGCGAGTCCCCTGGCACGTCCCCTGGCACGTCCACTGGCACGCCCCGTGGCGCGTCCTCTGGCATGTCACTGTGCGGCGCGGCACAGCGCAGGGAAGCACAACACAGCCCCTGGCAGAGTAGCATCATCACCATTGATACGCACCTGGCACGTTCCCTGATGCCTTCCCTGGGCACGTCGCGCGTCGCGTCCACTGGCACGTTCAGTGGCGCGTCCCCTGGCACGCCACTGTGCGGCGCGGCACAGCGCAGAGCAGCCCAACACAGCCCCTGGCAGAATGTCATCATCATTTATATTGTCAACATTGCCATTGCCCATCGCCGAATTGAGGTGCTTGGAGGATCTTCCATGTCTCGCAATTCTAAATCCCTATCCGGGTTCGTGGGTCGATCATGTTTTCCCCAGGAAGCGGCACAGGCCTAGGGTTCTCTTTCGGTAGGTAAGCCATGTCCCCCGGTACCATGCTGGAAGAGGGCTGGCGAATGTCCGTTGGATCCAAAACGAGGTCCAATTTTCTGGGTGGACAGATGCGTGTCGCGCGTGCCCGCTCGAGGAAAATGCGCCCTCCATCTCGGATCCTCGATGCCTATCGGGGTCTGGGAGTGGAGCGTTTCGCGCAGAATCCCAACTACTTAACGACGTCTGGATGCCCTAAATGAGGCAAAACATGAAAGACGCTATGCTTGGTGCGTGTCCGCTCGAGGACGGCGCGTCCTGCGCGCAGGTTTCTCGAAACGCTTGTTTGGAGAGTCTCCTGGCCGCGACGGCGGAGAAGTGTGTATGTGCATACTTGCAAACTTAGTGTACGCTGTGACCACACGCGCACGTAGGTATGAGCGTAATGCTTATCGCAAACCGTGCAGTTGGTTATCCAAGTGGTCCTGTCCACTCTCATTCTCCGCCTCCTCTGCCCTTCGTCACTCCACGCCCAGGACTCGCATGGCCCTCGGCCCTTCACCCATCATGGCCAGCACAAGCGGATGCACGACCGCCATCTCGAGCAGTGCTTTGTTCTGCTGCAGTATCCACCCTTGACAGCGGATCATTCAAGTAAGGCAGCGATGTGTCGTGGGCGAGCGCCAGTGTGCATCAACAGCGTGGGAGAATGGACTACTCCCTCCTCTCTCTCGGCATTGTTCCTAATCCTCGTGCTTATCCTCCCCCTCTCCTGTCAGATACTGTCTTCATGGTCCTCCTCTTCCTGAAATGCTCGCCGCAGTCGTCGTGGTCGTCGTTCTCTTCCTAAAGTCCTCGACGCCCTCCTGCTGCTGCTGCTGCTCCTCCTCCTGCCACTTCCCTTGGTAAAGCCCCCGAAAACCAATCAGGTGGATTCCGTCCAGACGGCAGAGGTGTGTTCTACGCAGGCCAGGCGCTCTCATAGAAGCCTGCGCGCCAGCCCGACTTGGATAGCCCATTGGGGGAAGACGGCGAGGAGGAGGAGGAGGGGGAGGCGGAGGAAGCGAAGGACGAGGAGGAGGAGGAAGAGGAGTATGATGATCGATGCCCGACGGCGACGATAACGATGACGACGACGATGACGATGATGCTGATGATGATGATGATGATGATGACGATGACGACGATGATGATTAGTATGATGATGCTGATGCTGATGCTGATGATGATGCTGATGATGCTGATGATGGTGATCTTAATGATCATGATGCTGCTGCTGATGATGGTGATGATGCTGATGCTGATGCTGATGACGACGATGATGATGGTGGTGCTACTGCTGATGCTGCTGCTCATACAGCTGATGATGCTGAGGATGATGACGATGCTGCTGATGATGATGCTGGTGGTGAGGATTTCGATGATGATGATGATGCCGATGCTGCTGATGCTGAGGATGATGCTGATGATGATGCTGCTGACGACGATGTTGCTGACGATGATGCTGACGATGATGCTTTCGATGCTGATGATGATGCTGATGATGAGTGTAGTAATGTTAACGATGCTGATGCTGATGACGATACTGATGCTGCTGATGATATTGTCGATGCTGATGATAATGACGATGCTGCTGATGATGTTGCTGATGCTGCTGATGATGATGATGCTGATGATACTGATGCTGACGATGATGATGATAGCTATGATGATACTGATGATGCTGATGCTGGCGATGCTGATGATGCTGATGATGCTGATGATGACGATGATTCTGATGTGGATGCTGATGCTAACAATGCTGATGCTACTGATGATGATAACGAATATGCTGATGCTGATGCTGATGCTGATGCTGCTGATGCTGATGATGCTGATGCTGATGATGATGGCTATGCCGCTGCTGATGATGATGATGATGCTGATTATGCTGATGATGATGATGATGATGATGATGCTGATGATGATGATGATGATGCTGATGGCGATGCTGATGATGCTGAGGCTGACGATGATGATGACGATGCTGATGATGATGATGCTGATGCTGATGCTGATGATGATGCTGATGATGCAGATGATGCTGGTGCTGATCATGCTGCTGATCCTGATGATGGTAATGATGATGCTGCTGCTGATGATGCTGATGATGCTGATGCTGATGATGCTGATGATGATG
The DNA here is from genome assembly GCA_963575745.1 of Prorocentrum cordatum. Taxonomy (NCBI): domain Eukaryota; class Dinophyceae; order Prorocentrales; family Prorocentraceae; genus Prorocentrum; species Prorocentrum cordatum. The sequence continues at coordinate 244,025 of CAUYUJ010016285.1, forward strand.
ATGATTTTGCTGATGCTGTTGACGATTCTGCTGAGAATGATGATGCTGCTGCTGATGATGATGATGATGAGGTTGACGGCGATGATGGTGAGCAGGATGAGGAGGATGATGTTGAGGCGGAGGAGGATCATGAGGATGAGGATGAGGATGAGGATGAGGATGATGATGCTGATGATGATGATGATGATGATGATGATGATGATGATGATGATGAGGAGGAGGAGGAGGAGGAGGAGGAGGAGGGGGAGGAGGAGGAGGAGGAGAAGAACCAGTAGGAAGAGGAGGAGGAGGAGGAGGAGGAGGAGGAGGAGGAGGAAGAGGAGGACGATTTCCAAGTTCGTTTTTACTTGGTTTTAGTTTTTCCCCGGTTTTAGTTTTTCCCCACCATCCGGTGGTGTGAGGTCACCGTTTTGAAGAGACAGCGCCCCGCGTCCCTCCTCCCGCTGTCCCCTCCCTCTTCCCTCCTCCGCTGTTCGCATGCGTCTTCCCCGCCCAGAGCAGCGTTTCGTGGCCCCAGAAGGGGGCTCCGCCGACGGTCCCAGTGGCGCAGCCCGCATGCGTCTCCCCCACCCTGTACAGCGCTTCGTGGCCTCATAGGTAGCTCCACTGAAGGTCCTAGTGGCGCAGTCCGCATGCGTCTCCCTCACGTAGTACAGCGTTTCGTGGGCCAATAGGGAGCTCCACCGAATGTCCCAGTGGCGCAGCTCGCATGCGTCTTGCCCACCCAGTACAGCGCTTCGGGGCCCCATAGGGAGCTCCACCTGCGGTCCCAGTGGCACAGTTCGAATGCGTCTTCCCTGCGCAGTACAATGCTTCGTGGCCCCATCGGGAGCTCCACCGAAGGTTTCAGTGGCACAGTTCGCATTCGTCTCCCCCACCTAGTCTAGAGCTTCGTGGCCGCATAGGGGGCTTCGCCGAAGGCCCCAGTGGCGCAGTTCGCATGCGTCTCCCCCGCGCAGTACAGCGTTTCGTGGGCCCATACAGGGGGCTCCACCGAAGGTCCCAGTGGCGCAGTCCGCATGCGTCTCCCCTACGCTGTGCAGCGCTTCGTGGCCACATGGGGAGCTCCACCGAAGGTCCCCGTGGTGCAGTTCGCATGCGTCTCCCCCGCCCAGTACAGCGTTTCGTGGGCCAATACAGAGCTCCACCGAAGGTCCCAGTGGCGCAGTTCGCATGCCTTCCCCCCGCGCAGTACAGCGTTTCGTGGCCCCAGAGGGAGCTGCACCGAAAGTCCCTGTGGCGCAGTTCGCAAGCGTCTTGCCCACCCAGTGCAGCATTTCGTGGCCCTACGAGGGGGACCCACCAACAGCCTCAGTGGCGCAATTCGCATGCGTCCCCCCCACCCAGTACAGCGTTGCGTGGCCCCAGAGGGAGCTCCACCGAATGTCCCAGTGGCGCAGCTCGCATGCGTCTTGCGCACCCAGTACAGCGCTTCGGGGCCCCATGGGGGGTCCACCAAAGACCCCTAATGGCGCAGTTCGTATGCGTCTTCCCGACTCAGTACAGCGCTTCGTGGTCCCATGGGGGGTCCACCAAAGCCCCCAATGTCGCAGTTCGCATGCGTCTTCCCTGCGCAGTACAGCGCTTCGTGGCCCCATGGGGGGTCCACCAAAGCCCCCAATGGCGCCGTTCGCACGCGTGCTCCCCAGCCAGTACAGCATTTCGTGGCCCAGTAGGGAGCTCCACCTACGGTCCCAGTGGCGCAGTCCGCATGCGTCTCCTCCACGCCGTACAGCGTCTCGTGGCCCCATGGGGGGGGCCCACCAACGGCCCCAGTGGCGCAGTTCGCATGCGCCCCCCCCCCCCCCCCCCAGCCAGTACAGCGTTTCGTGGGCCCATAGGGAACTACACGGAAGACGGTATCCACAATTGTGGTATTCACAATTGCATACTGTTGGGTTCTTCGCCCGGCTATTTTTTTCTTGATCTCCAGAGGCCTCGGGAGGCTATTGGAGCAGTGGATGTTTCTGATGACCTTACTGGTCGTCCCTTTGCAGGCCCGCTTCGACCTGTCGCAACTATCGCAACTGGTTGTAGCCAAGCTATCCACATTGGCACTTCGGGCTGGATAGTTTGATATGTTTATGGGTGAATTATGGATCTATCGAATATCATCTGCTGGAGAGCCCTTCCATGAACGGAACTATAGTTCGAGGCGGGCCTCTAAGCAGGGGCTTCTGGAGACCTTGAGAAGTGGCAGGACGAGGGAGAGGGGTAGAATCGAAACGTTGGAACGAGGACCACTTTAGGCTCGGAAGCGCCTCGGAGCCTCTTAGGTCTTAATTGCGGTTCTTGTCGGGTGCTCCTTGTGAAGATTCGCGCAGCAGGGGCCGAAAAGGGGGTTTCTTACCGTATGTGAATGTTATATACGGCAAGGTGTTGGCCACAGGGTGAGGATGATGAGGGGGACGGTGAGTACATAGTAATGCGTTCTCATGGGGGATTCGGCCCGTGCCTTTTTTGCTCGAGGACTGCGGGCATACCGCCCCGATATGCCTACGCAGCGCGGGGCATGTTGCTGTTTCTCTTGACCTCCAGCAGGCCCCAGGGCCTCTCCAGAAGCCCACCCCTTCCGCTTCGAGAGTCTCCTTCCTTCGGGAACCCACACCAAGCGCTCTCCCCCTCCCTCGAGGAACCAGCCGCACGCTCACCCGCCTCCTCGTTCAAAAGCTGACCACCCTCCTGCGGGAACCACCCCACATTTAGATCAACGGACTTCTATGGTGCAGGCTGCGATCCGGCTGAACTGGACTTGCAAGCTTGTCAGAAGCACTCATGAAGATGTCGAGCCCTGAAGCAGACATCGTGCAGTTACTCGGTGTGGCAGCATCAAAGTGCTGTTGTGTGGTGTTCGGGAAAGTGGCGTTCAACTGTTCAGCAAATGGGAAGCGAAGAAACGTTCACATATGCTTCGACGGATTGCAGGGTCTGGGAGACACCCAGGAGAGGACTGCGCGTCGTGGATCTGGAGAGCGACGCGAGTCGCTGAGGGTAAAGCATGAGAGTCCAGAGTTTCATTTTGGGTGGGCATGAATTTGAGATCAACATAGAAGTGGGCTGATCATATAATCAATCTGCAAGACACACGATGGGCCAAACGAACGACTCAATAGAGGGACCATGCCTGGCGGAACGAGCTTCTGGCGGCTTGTTGGGAGCCTACTGGCGGTCTCCAGGGCTGCGTTTCGGGGGAGGATCGGCATGTCAGTTCGGATTCTCCCCCTCTCGTGGGGCCTTTTTGGGACCTCTGGAGCCCTCATGGGAGGCCTCTTGCGCCGTCTTGGGGTTCTCTTCGGCCGTGCTGTAGCCGTCCTGCGAGCCTCTTGGGCCGACTTGGGGCGATCTTGGGAGTCTCTCGGAGGCCTTCTGTGTCAGTGTAGGGCCCTCTGAGACCGTCTTGGGGCAATCTTCAAGGCCTTTTTGGCTGTCCTTGAACCGACGGACGCCCGAAACGGCAAGACCCTGAGAATCGTTGCAAACCCAAAGGGGGTCAATGTGTCTCCCTCTTGGGGCCTTCTCATATGTCCTCTTAGAGCGCTTTCGGGAGCCTCTTGGGCTGTCTTGGAGCGTTTTTGGGCAGCCTTGGGACTATCTGAAGCCTTCCTGAAGCCATTTTCGGCCGTCTTGGAACGCAACCGGACCGTCTTGGCATCCTCTTGGGCCGCTTCCTGGAGCGCCCTGCTGACTTGGAGCGCCCCTGGGAGCCCCGAAGGCCACGCCCAGAACCACAAAACACATCTCTGGCCCTGGGGCTCCCCGACCACTTCTCGCCCAGGGACCCCGGGGGCCGCCCCTCGCGCGCGCGAACAAGAAGTACTCTGGAGCTCTTTTCCGGAGATTTCCGCACGCCTCTGGCCCGTGGGGCCGGCGAATTCATGAGGGAGAGGGGCGGAGGAGGATCGAGGAAGAGGAGGATTGAGGAGAATGAGGATTGGAGTGGGAGGGGAGTACGGGGGGGAAGGAGGAGCAGGAGGAGGAGGAGGCGCAGGAACATGAGGAGGATGAGGAAGACGAGGATGCAACAACGTACCTTGTTTGAGCAGGCTGGATCTCGAAAAGCATACGAGGAGGAGGAGGAGTAGGATGAGGAGGAGGAGGAGGAGGAGGAGGAGGAATCATGAGGAGAGCTTGAAGATGAGGATGTCCTGTTTGGGGCGTCATGGAGGCCCTGGTCGCCATGGCTGCATTCGCCTCGAAATCAATGTCTGAACGCCTTTCAGGAGAGCTCTGGGGTCGATTCGAAGGGAGAAGGAGAAGGAGATAAGCGATGACGTGCGCTGTTGCGAGCAGTCGGGGTCCCAGACGCATCGGCGTGCTAGTATAGGGGGAAATCACAACCATCATTTTGGGAGAAGGGGAAGGAGGAGAAGAAGGAGGAGGAGGAAGAGGAGGAGGAGGAGGAGGAGGAGGAGGAGCAGGATGAGGAGGAGGAGGAGGAGGAGAAGGAGGAGGAGGAGGAGGAGGAGGCGGAGAAGGACGCAAGAGGAGGGATGATGGATGATGGAGAAGGTGGAGGAGGGAGGGGAGGAGGATGGGGAGGGGGACGGATGATGGAGGACGAGGAGGAGGAGAAGGAGGGAGAGGAGGAGGAGGAGGTGGAAGAGGACGAGGAGGAGAAGTCGGATGAAGATGAGGATGATGATGAGGAGGATGATGCTGATGATGCTGATGATGATGAGGATGCTGCTGCTGCTGATGGTGATGCTGATCATGATGATGATGACGCTGCTGATGATGATGATACTATTGATGATGGTGATGCTGATTATGATGATTATATTGGTGATGCTGATGCTGATTTTGATTATTATGATGATGATGCTGATGACAATGATGTTGTCGATGCTGATGATACTGATGATGCTGCTGATGATGCTGAGGATGATGATGCTGATGCTGATGTTGATGATGAGGATCATGAGGATGTTGATTATGCTGCTGCTGCTGCTTATGATAACGATGATGCTGATGATGCTGCTGCATATGGTGATGATGATGCTTCTGATGATACTGATGATGATGCTGCTGCTGCTGATGATGATGATGATGATGGCGGCGCTGCTGCTGCTGATGCTGATGTTGATGCTGCTGCTCATGATGATTACGATGATGATGATGCTGCTGCTGCTGATGCTGCTGCTGCTGATGATGACGATGATGATGCTGATGATGATGATCATGATGATAATGATGATGATGATGATGATGATGATGATGCTGATGATGATGATGATGATGATGATGATGACGATGATGATGATGATGATGAGGATGAGGATGATGAGGATGATGGATGAGGATGATGATGATGATGATGATGATGATGATGCTGATGATGATGATGATGATGATGATGATGCTGATGCTGATGATGATGATGATGATGATGATGATGATGATGATGATGATGATGCTGATGATGATGATGATGATGATGATGATGATGATGATGATGATGATGATGATGATGAGGATGATGATGCTGAGGAGGGGGATGATGAGGAGGGGGCGAGGGAGGAGAAGGGGGATGGGGGAAAGGGGAGTGAAATGGGGGAGAAGAGGAGTCTATTTTCTTGCCGTGGCATCCGCTTCCCCCCCGTTCCCGGGCATGCCTCCCGCATGAGCGCGAGGGTCGGGGGTTGCTTTCTGGGGATGTTTCGTGGGGTCCTCTCGGGGGCTTCTCGGATGCGTTTTGCACACGTTCTTGGAACCTCTCAGGGGCGCCTCTTGGGACCTCTTGAGGGCCTCCTGGGTGCCTATCTGGAACTTTTTGGGACGTCTGGGGGCCTCTTGGGAACCTCTTGAGTGGCTCCCGGGGAGCTCTTCGGAGCCTCTCGTGGATCTCTTCGGAGCTTTGTGGGGTCACTGCGGGTCACATCTGTCGCTCTCATCGGTTCGGCCCGCCAGCTCCGCTTTGTGCCCGAATCCTTTTCGGCTCCTCTTGCCGAAGAGCTTTACGAGATACTGGCTCAACCCTGCCCCCGGATTCCCCTCAGCCCATCGGGGGATGACAAGGTACCGATGCTGCGACCCTCGCCTCGTTTTCGCTTGTTTGGGACTCCCAGGGAGGCCCTCGTCGCCATCGCTGGATTCGCCTCGAGATTCTGGTCAGAACGCACCCTGAGAGAGGCCCGGGGAGTACGGTAGATTCGCGACGTCGTGTCGACCAGCGGCGACCCCGCCGCTGGCGTTGAACGTTGAACGCCGCCAGCGACCCAGAATGGGTCGATGTTGCACGATCGGACTTTTGGGAAACGGCCGACTCTTCAAGGCGGAACGATCCCCGCGGCGTCAGGAACCGACGCCGGGGTCGGCACGACACGAACCCACCGCAGCGGCATCGGTACCTTTTGTGGTTTCCCCAGCTCACGTCCCCCACTCTAGGCCTCCTAGATGGGGTCGGAGCAGATGATGTCGGAGGATCGCGCCGCATCGCCAATGCATCGGTGATGCGGCTCGATGCGGGGCCGGGTTCTCTCCACGCGGACGGCTCCGATGCGTCGCCGACGTCGCCGATGTATCGCCAAAGCATCGGCGATGCATCGCCGATGCATCGGCGATGCGGCGCGATCCTCCGACCCCACCTGCTCGGGCGCCGCCCGGGAGGCCTCTGCCCACTCTGCCCTGCGAGGCACGTGCGCCGCAGCCTCCCAGGGAAGGAGGCCCGGGGAGGGCGGGGCGGAGAGGGGCGGCTACGGCCCGCAGGCGGTCCCCACGCCGCGTGCGGCGCGCCCGCGGTCGACCCCTTCGCAGCCGCCGCCGCTGAGCTCAGGGACGCCCTCGGTGCGCCCGCCGCCTCCGTGGGGAGGGGTGGCGATGCGGAGGGGGAGCAGGAGAGGGAGGGGGGGAGGGGGATGGATGGGGCCTGGGAGGAGGAGGAGGAGGAGGGGGAGGAGGAGGCGGAGGAGAAGGAGGAGGAGGAGCAGGATGAGGAGGCGGCGGAGGAGGAGGAGGCGGCTGTGGCGAAGCGGTAACGGGCCACGTCGAACGGAGCTCCGACTAGACAGCAATCGAAAGCGAATTTCGGGTTGTGTGACCTACAGTGCGCAGTCATGTACCACGAGTTTGGGCCCCCACGGCGAGAGCCCCGACTGATTTATCATTCTACCAGGACGCACCTTACAGTGAGAGCTAATTCGGGCCAGGGCGGCCTCCAGAGGCCAGGACGGACCAGGGTCCACAAACAAAACTATCTGGAGGGCCCGCCCGTGGCCATTCGAACAAGTTCTTCGAAACTGCATTGGTGTGGCGGCACAGGAGGAGGAGGAGGAGGAGGAGGAGGAGGAGGAAGAGGAGGAGGAGGAGGAGGAGGAGGAGGAGGAGGAGGAGGAGGAGGAGGAGGCACCGTAGCCATTTTTGGTTCAAGGCTCGGCAACGGGTGTCGCCTCCATGTTTTTCAGTGTGCAGCAATCGGAGATCTGCATGTCGGACCCAGTTCAGCTCCGCTATTCCCTTCGTGGATGTCTCCTCAGGGACATGTCGTCTGCAGCTGGCCGCCATTTCCAGGGTCTTGCAATGGCTTCGAAGTTTTTCGCCTTCCAAGTAAGACCCGCACTGAGATCTTGCGCATCGAGTATGCGTACCATATTTGGTTCGGCGTATCGCAGGCCCGTCAGTGGCGGCCTTCATCGGGCAGGTGCAGCAATAGGTACGGCAATCAGATTGCCGAGGAGATTATCGACGGAATGTGAGGCCCATAGGGGCCAGGTTAGTTCCGACAGCCACTCAGGAGAAGATAGTCATCCTGAAGTTGCGCACCCTGGGCCCACATATGATCGGTTGCGCGCTTCCAAGACCATTGCGGGTCAGGCCATCCACAGCCTGGGTGATAAATTGAGTGGCATAGAATATCTTGTTTTGGATCTTCGTGCCGATTAATCTCACACCCGCCCCGAGAGGTTGGTTCTAAGTGGAGCCTGGTGGAGAATTCGAGTTTGAACATTGGTGCTGGCCTCGGCAAGCAGGAGGCGGGAGTCCAGACTGTGGAGCCAGCCACTCCCGCAGATAAGACAGTCGCCCTCGAGGAGAGCGGAGCCGCTGGTGATAGCAACAATTTCGAGACTAAAGGTTCCGACTCGAGTATTGGTTTTCATGCATATAGTTTTCAACACTACTTTGTGGAACTCCCAGAGCGTGCCAAGAACAAGAATCTGCTTGACACTTTGAAGTCCGCGACGTTCAACCAGGCTGCCGTTTTCGCGCGGTCAGTGGATCGGGCAAAGGCGCTTGGCATTCTTCTGGAGGGGTGCTTTCAACAGGCTGTGGTTCTGCACCCGAAATGGAACCGCAACCTAAGCGATGACGCGTTCACGAGTTCCCCAAAGGTTGTCGTGTCAAGCGACGGCTGCGAGTGCGACTATGACGCCTCAATGGTTGACCTTCTCATCAACTACGACATGCCTGGCGACCATAACCTGTATCTTTGCCGCTTCGGGACCGAGAAGGATTTCGATGCCAGCGGTGTGGCCATCTCCTTCGTGACCACCTCCGACAATCCCAACGTTTTGACGAATCTCCAGGTTTGTTCAAAACCTTCAGGTTCGAGAGCTACCTCTGCAATACAGTTGCTTTCAATCCCAGGAGTTTGTTGCGTAGGGGGCTGAGCAGTGAGTGAGGGATGCGATTGGCAGGCGTGATTATTTAGAATACTTCCCTGACGTGACGTCGCCTGGGTCTTCAGCCCAGTGCAGTGCCTCCCTCTCCCGTTCTCCCCCTCGTTATCTTTTCTTCCCCATCCCTATCCCCTAGGGCTTCTGCTGCTTCTTGCCAGCCATTTCTGGGGGAGGTGGGGGAGCAGAGGGTTCGAGTATTATTATTATTATTGTGTGTGTGTGCGTGTGCGTGTGCGTGTGTGTGTGTGTGTGTGTGTGTGTGTGTGTGTGTGTGTGCGTTGCATGTTTGGGCTGCGCGTGCTTTACGGAGGAGGAGAAGGAGGATCCCCCCCTGTCCTCCGCAGCTGCTGCCCGCGCCTGGGAAGCCCCCGCGGCATTTCGTCGCAACGGAGTGGGTTATTTAGGCCACATGTGCTTCCAAGCAGTTTAGAGAGTGAGGCTGTCGCTCTCTTTCCCCAAACAGCGAAGCTTGGGTCCTCGATTGAACTTCAGCCTTATATTAGGTTGTTCCCCATGTCCTAGGTTCTTGTTATTACTCGGACACCGCCGGCTCCAGAGAACAGAGAGAACACACCTACTCATACACAGACCTACTCATACTCAGCCCTACTCATACTCATACCCTCTCATGGTCTGGCTTACTCAACGCACAACGCGCAGGCCTACTCATACTCAGACTTACTCATGCTGGGACTCCTTCGTGCCCAGACTTACTCATGCCCAGACTCGTTCCCAGACCTGCTCATACACAGACTTACTCATACCGTCTGAGTATGAGTAAGTCTGACCTTCTCATATTCGTGCACATATTCAGACCTTCTCATCGTCGGAGTTACTCAACGCACGGACTGATACCTAGTCATACTCAGACCTAGTCATACTCAGACTCGCAAAAGGGGGCCGCCAGATTTTTTTTTCACGGGCCTGTTCGCGGCCAGCTTGTGGGGATGTCTTAGGCGGTTTGCTCGTTTTCATGTCCGAGATCCTTTGCATTCAGAGCAGATTATGAAGATGTCTCAGGCGGGGCGCTGGTGTCAGCACCCCTACGGTGAGCCGGCAGGGCGAAAAACATTGGAAGTGCAACCGTTTTTTTTAGATTTTGGATTTCCGGGATTTTTGGGCCCCAGGGGCCCCTGTCGCTCGCAAATGGAGATTTTGTAAGGCATGGCCATATGTTTTTCTATTGTTTTGTCGACGGTTGTTTTTTTTTGTCCGTTGTTTTCGTTTTGTTTTTTCGCTTCGGAGGTCCCCGGAGGAGCCGTCTGGGATCAGGGGACGGGGGCAAATGGAGATGTTTAAGTCATGGCTATCTGTATTTCTATGGTGTTTTTTCGACGTTTTTTTTTTTTGTTTTTGTTTTTGTTTTTGTTTTTCCCCCCCCCCGTTGTTTTCGTTTTTTTTTGGCTTCGGAGGTCCCCGCAGGAGCCCACTGGCGTAAACGTGCCAGCTATGCCCGATGCCAAGTGCGGACGGCCAACGCCGAGGCGCAAACCGCGAGGGTGCCATTTGTAGCACTTGCCTTTTGCACTTCATGTGCCTGCGAGTTGTGTTTGCGTTGCCAGCTAGGCCCGCTGCGAAGTGCGGACGGTTAGCGCTGAGGTGCAGGTCGCGAGGTGCCGTTTGAAGCACATGTCATTCGTACTCCCCCTGGTGCTTCGGACGCGGCGCCGAAGGAGTTCTTTGCCTTGACAAAAAAGTATGCGCGGGCATACGCATGTTAATGAATGCGTGCGCGTGGTGGAGGTGCAGTCGCGCTGCGCGCGCGTGTGCTCGCCGCTCACATGGACGCGCTCGTGGAACAAATAAATATCATGGACAAGTGCTCGCCGTGGCACTATGTTGCAACGTGATGTGCACATGTGGCCTTGTGTGGCTAAACGCTCGTTTTACAGATCCCACTGCCAACTAACTTAAACCATATGCACATTGCCACAGGCTGAGGAAGGCGGGGGAATGAATGGGAGGCTCATATACAACCATACGCAAAGCTCACTCTGACTCATATTCACTCACTCGCATGAGGATTCGCTCGTCTTCGTCGGCCTTTTCGCCCACGTGGACGCGCTATTATAGTCAAGCGCTCATGAACAGACGCTCACTATGGCATGACGTAAAGCATGATATGCACTCATTGGGAGCCCCGCGCTGTTTTTTTGTTTCTCTCTCTCGCGCTCTCTCTCTTTCTCTGCCTCTTTCAGGTCGGTTTTGAGCCTTGCTTTCAGCTGGCTTTTCGTTGCTCGATTTGACCTCATGTTGTGTCTGTGTCTGAGGAGGAAGAGGCGGCGGGGGATGAGGAGGAAGTGGCGGCGGCGAAACGGTAAGGGGCCAAGTCGAACGGAACCCCGGCTAGACACCAATCGAAATCGAATGTCGGATTTTGTGGCCAACCGTGCGCAGTAATATACCACGAGTCTTGGCCCCCACGGCGGGAACCCCGACTGATTTATCGTTCTGCCAGGGCACACCTTACACTGAGAGCTAATTCGGGCCAGGGCGGCCTCCAGAGGCTGGCACGGACCAGGGTCCACGAACACAACTATCTGGAGGGTCCGCCCGTGGCCAGTCGAACAAGTTCTTCGAAACTGTATTGGCGTGGCGGCACAGGAGGAGGAGGAGAAAGCGGAGGAGTATGAGGGGGATGCTGAAAATGATGATGATGAGGAGGAGGAGGACGAGGAAAAGGCGGAGGAGGATGAGAAAGATGATGATGATGCTGATGATGATCAGGATTATGATGATGCTGATGCTGATGATGATGATGGTGACGATGGTGATGAGGATGATGGTGATGATGATGCTGATGATGATGATGATGAGGAGGAGGAGGAGGCGGCGGCGGCGGCGAAGCGGTAACGGGCCAAGTCGAACGGAACTCCGACTAGGCAACAGTCGAAATCGAATTTCGGATTGTGTGGCCGCGGCGGAACCCCCAACTTATTTATCGTTTTACCAAGGCACACTACCGTGAGAGCTCATTCGGGCCAGGGCGGTCTCAGGAGGCTAGGACGGAACAGGGTCCACAACCAAAACTACCTGGATGGCCAGCCCGTGGCCATTCAAACAAGTTCTCTGAAACTGTATTGGCGTGGCGGCAAAGGATGATGATGCTGATGATGATGATGCTGCTGCTGCTGATGATGATGATGATGATGTTGACACTGGTCATGATGATGATGATGATAAAGGATGATTATGATGATGCTGATGATGCTTATGATGATGATGATGCTGCTGCCGATGATGATGCTGATGATGATGATGATGATGAGGAGGAGGAGGAGGAGGAGGAGGAGGAGGAGTTGGATAAGGAGGATAAGGAGGATAAGGAGGATAAGGAGGATAAGGAGGATAAGGAGGATAAGGAGGATAAGGAGGATAAGGAGGATAAGGAGGATAGGAGGAGGAGGAGGAGGAGGAGGAGGAGGAGGGAGGATGAGGGAGGAGCAGGAGGAGGAAGAGGAGGAGAAGGAGGAGGAGGAGGAGGAGGAGCAGGAGAAGGAGGACGGATGGGGGCCGGAGGGGGATCATGGCAGCAGCAGCACGGCACGGTGCCTCCACCTCGCGCAACCTCTCAGTGCATGTCGTTGAGGCTGGAGTTGCGGTCGGTGTGTGGAGCAGGGTATAGCCCTCAACCACATTCAACCTCGAAAGTGACGCCGATGTGTGGATCAGGGTAGAGCCCTCAACCACATTCAGACTCGAAACAGACGCCGGTGTGTGGAGCAGGGCGTAGCCCTCAGCCACATCCAACGCAGAAGAATCGGCGACTCCAGCGCCACCAGAAGCAACGTCGTCTCCGAAATCTGCTCCGCGGGCCATCGGCCACTGTGAGTTCCCATTGCCATTCAGCTCATGCCGCTCCCGATGAACAGGGCGTCGTCGGCGGCCACTGGCAGCGGGTCTGGATGGGCTGCCACCCTGGATGCGTGGCCCGAGTGTCGCCCTGAGTGTGGTGGCCCGCATGTTGCCCCGGGTGTGCAGCCCGACCCCTTCAGACCCGCCCACAGTCCCACTATCGTCGGGCCAATCTGCAGTAGGCTGTCCTCGAGCTCGTCGACCGCCAGCTGCGAGAGCCTCTCCACGTTCGACCTCGGGGCGACTCCTGGTTTCACTTCTCCCCCGAGCTGGACCACACAGTCCGCGAAGATGCGTGTCAACTCCACGTCGGCCAGGGTGCACGTCAGCTTCGCGCTGCCTTCATTGTAGCAGGAGCTGATCCGAAACCCTTGAATGAGCATGCTCATGTCCGACATACATGTTGGTGATCAGGTCGAGCTTTGCTTTCTGCTGCTTCCACAAGCCTCTGTTCCATGCAACCACCTTCTCTCCCGCCTTCGTGATCGCATCGGCGACGACTAGGAACACTTGTATGCAGGCATGCCCCATCGCCGCTTCGGGAAGCGGTTTGGCATTGTTCAGTTTCCAAGCCTCTCATCGCTGCCGCCGTGGTAGCATATGCTTAGCCCGCTTTGTACGCCTCCTGCGCGACCTCCGACCCCTCGTCCAGAATCACCGTCTGGGCCCGCCGCCGACAGAAGCTGCCCGATCGTGCACGTGCTGCCCAGCACTGCCTTCACCAACACCGGCGTCAGCTTCGCGACCACTCCCTGAGACCTGGCAGGTAGTTTGTCGACCGTGTCCTCTGGGAGCCCGTGGGCTTTGCCGACTGCCATCCTGACATCATCCTGGCCGAGTCGAGCAGGGGCGGCCGCTGCTCCTCCTGCGTCGGGCTGCCCGGGCCGCGGTGGCCTCCTGCCTCTCGTCCCGGCACCTCGCCGAGCCTGGCGTCCTCCACGACTGCGGGAGGCAGCCGCTGACCCAGAGCGGCCTTGTCGAGATCCTCCTCCGTCTCCTCGTCCTTGCGAGCTGCTCCTCTCTCCCGCGGCCGCCAGGTCCTTCTCCTCCTCCTCCTTCTCCTCCTCCTCCTCCTCCTCTTCCTCCTCCAGGAAAGTATTGTGGGTGTCGTAGACAACTGCAGACACGGATGTGGGCGTACAACTGATCACGATTCGCAAGGGTTCAGTCTCCGAGCATAAAAAGGCGGCGTCATGGCCCCCCCTCAAGGCAGCAGCAGTTATGGACGAGAGGGGGCACACTAGCTCCTCTGGCTCTATTACCTCATGTGCAAACGGAGTGGTTCTCGGAGGGCACCGATTGTGTAGGATTGCTTTCACCGTATGCTCCTGTGCGATGCGCCCTGTGCGGAAGCCCTGACGACAGAAAACGCACTCATTAGTCTCCGTCATGCTGTGCACAATCGACCGACAGTGATGGCCTCCCGCCGAGGAGAAACACTGATGTGCGAGCAGCGCCCTGCGCGTGGTAACCGTACAGTTGCACACAGCACCCGTGGAGTCCGTGAGGTCACATACTCGGGTGGGTGCCGGAGGATGTGGAACCTCAGCGCCGTCAGGGACTCCCGAATCGGCTGGCCCAGCAGGGCCGTATAGTCCAGGAGGCGGAGCGATGGCCAACGTGCGAGCAGCAGCACGAAGTACCCCAGGATTTAACCGAAGAAAACGATTCCGAAGCCCCTGGTCCATGAACAGCGCGCGGACATTGAGCCTGAACCTCTCGTCCCCCTCGGAGCTCATGTAGAGGTCCTCTAAGAGCCCCTCCTCCTCCTCCTCCTCCTCCTCCTCCTCCTCCTCCGACCTCTTCAAGAGCTTCACTACGTCGGCCACGAAACGTCGAGAGTACCTGTTGGCGTCGGCCGCAGGGCGACCGTTGGGGAGGGTGGTGGGCCCGGGGTCCACGGGGGAGCTGTCCGGACACCGATCCCACCTCCCGAGCATGGGTACAGGGAGAGGTGAGCGAGCCACCCGCGAGACATCCGAAGCCTCCGCACAGTCAGCTCCACCCCAGTAGGAGCCACGCCCACGCGCCTAAGAACAACTTCATCCGGATCGGCCTTATACTTGAGGATGGGCTGGTCATTCTCATCTCTGACTGGGCCCCCCTCCTCATCCACCACCTCCGTCTTCTTGCACGCGTCACCTCCAAGTATTTTGCGAGCGAAACTACCCAGGACTCTATCCAGACGCCGTTCCTAGGCAGTCGTGAGCACCAGCACCGTGAGACCAGACAGCAGCGCCCCCTGGATGACAGCTCCAAAAAACGGTTCGGGTAAATCGCCTATGTTTTTTTTTTCCAGAACCTCCCCATAGAGAAATAACCACGTCTGCGGGCCAATATTCTCCTGCGCAGCTCGCCTTGGACCCCCCCGTTCACGGAAGTCTGGATGCCCAACGCTACATTCTCGAACTGAACCTTACCTTCGAGGGGGAGGCGGCCGCTGAAGATGTCGGAGGCGTGTTGGTGAGATCCAGGTCCCACGAACGAGAGAGAGAGAGACATTACTTTTCCCAGCATTGTGTGCATAATCGCTGCAATCCAGCTCGTCACGCAGAAACCGATGAGCATGCATGAGGGTGTGCTGTGCGTTTCGCGCCGACGTCACAACGTGCGTACGAGATGTACCGTCCGCGTAAATACGGCAAGACAAGTCAACAGGCCACTGGAGAAAGGGCGTCCACGCCGTACACAAGGCCTCGCTCGGTCATTCACATAGTCTGCATCGTCGGGCGGGACAGGCGGCACCAATCTCTGAGAAACCCATTCGTCAGGCGACTGCGGCCGAGCTGGAGCAGGAACGTCGCCCCACGTAGCCTGGCGCAGCCGATCCAGCCATCTCTGAATCGGCCTTCTGAACGTGCAAGCAAAGAAGACGGCGGCGGGACTATCGCCCATGAAGGCCCCGCACTGATGGTGCAGCGTCCGCTCCCCGTCCGACGTACGAACTGTGAATGTCGGAGCCCCGTGCCTCTGATGAAATAGGGGGCCAAATGCGAACCCTACCCCTACCCCCCACGATTTCTTAGGGGGAGGGTGGGGTTCATTTCATTCGGGAGCTCCCGAACGAAGTGAACCCCACCCTCCCCCTCAGAACTCGTGGGAGGTAGGGGTAGGGTTCGCATGTGGCCTCCTATGAAAGCGCGCCTGATCCTGCGGGCGCACTGCCTCGCACACGGTCTGGCGCAGCTCGGCAAACGTTGTGCACCCGGACGCGTTGGACATCTTCTCTTTCGGCGTGGTGGTGGAGATGCCCTTGGCCCGCAGCCGCGCGAGCAGCGCCTCCTGGCAGATGAGGGTCCCCTCGCGACTCCGACCAGGGGATGATGAGGATGAGGAGGAGGATGAGGAGGTTGATTATGCTGCTGATGAGGTTGATGAGGGTCATTGTGTGGAGGTGACCTATGACGAGCGAGATGCTGACGATGATGATGATGCTGATGCTGATGCTGATGATCCTGATGTTGATGGTGATGCTGATGATGATGAGGAGGAGGAGGCTGATTATTCTGATGAGGATGCTGGTGATGATGTTGATGAGGATGCTGCTGATGATGATGTTGATGCTGATGATGTTGAGAATTGGGATGAGGATGATGATGTAATGATGGTAACGAGGAGACTGGTGACGCTGATGCAGATGATGTTGATGCTAGTGCTGATGATGCTGCTGCCGATGATTATGATGATGCTGTTGTGGTTGTTGTTGTTGTTGTGGTTGTAGATTACAGGCCTGGTGTTGATGCAGATGCTGATGCTGCTGCTGCTTATGACGACGTTGGTGATGATGATGCTGCTGCTCTTGATGATGATAATGATGATGATGCTGCTGCTGCTGCTGCTGATGATGATGATGATGATGATGATGATGATGATGATGATAAGGCTGATGCTAATTATGCTGCTGATGATGACGATGCTGCCGATGATGACGATGATGATGGTGATGATGATGGTGATGGTGATGGCGATGATGATGAATATGAATATGATGATTATGATGATGTTGATGATGATTTTGATGATGATGATGACGATGATGTTGATGATGCTGCTGATGATTATGCTGATTATGATGACGATGCTGTTGATGGTGATGCGGCATCAGGGCGCGTCTCGAAATGCGACCCAGGATAGGCCCCCGGCAGAGTTTGTCTGTGCGGCTCCCACGGAGGCGGCGGACGTGGCTGTTTTTGCTCCCCCAGCAGGCCTTGCCCAAGGGGCCCTTCTTTTGATGGGCCTGTTTTCCACCACCACCACCACCATGACTTGGAGGGGGGAAGGAGGAGAAGGACGAGGATGAGGAGGAGGAGGACGAAGAGGAGAAGGAGGACGAAGAGGAGGAGCAGGAGGAGAAGGAGGAGGAGGAGGAGGAGGAGGACCCCCTCCCCCTCCAACTCTTATGGTGGTGGTGGTGGAAGACAGGCCCACCATCTCTGTCTGTGAAGAACTGGTGGGTGCCGGGCCCGGTCGTCGCCTGCCTTCTCCGGGGCTCCCCGGTCCCGTTTCTTTGCAGGTGCCCTCCCCTGGGGTTCCCCTGGCTACTGGTTCCTTGCAGGGGGCTTCGGTTTCCAGGTTTGAAGGGCAAGGAGCGAGACGGGGAAAACCCAAGCCCACCTGTACGGAAGCAGCACTGGAGGACCCGAGGGAGGAACAAGACCGGGAAACTGGGGAGCCCGAGGAAGGATTTCCTTCCTCGGGTTCCCTGGTTTTGTTCTTCGGGTTCCCTGGTCTTGTCTCTTGCTTGGGTTTACCCCAGGGTTCCCAGGTCTTGTGCCTCGGTTTCCCCGGTATTGTTCCTCGGGTTCCCTGGCATTGCAAAGCAAGTTCAAGCAACGCCAAGCAACACCAAGCAATGCAAAGCAATGCCGATCCATGCAAAATTATGCCACGCAATGTCAAGCAGCGCCAAGCAGTGCCAAGCAATGCCAATTGATGCCAAGCGGTGCGAAGTAGCGCCAAGCAACGCAAATCAATGCACAGCAATGCCAAGCAATGCCGAGCACTGCGAAGCAACGCCAAGTCTGAGATTCCCTGGAGGTGGACCCGAGGAGCCCTATGGAGCCCGCCTGGCCCTGACTCTCTACGCCCTCTACCTCGTCTACTTCCTCTCCAGAGTATCCCTGCCTCTGCCGCCTCGCCCGCTGTTCGACGCCGTCTCGGCCCACAGGCCGGCCTTTAGAGCTTATTGTACTGGGAGCTAGACTCCCCAGCAGCTGGCTCTGGCCCGCACGGGGCCGTGGATGTGATAAACAAGTTTATCTTGATCGATCTAATACGCTTTCAGACTGGTAGCGGAGCCAGTGGTTGCGATTGTGTGGGCGTGGCCGAACGCCCACCAGGACCTTCAGCGAGCTCAGGCGCTGCAAGATGAACGACCAGGGGGCTGGACGCTCTTACGACCGAGATGATTCGATTGTGGTGGACAAAAATGGTTTTGCCCCATGATACCAGCGCCAATCCACACTTGCTCAAAGAGTATGAGCAGCGAGCCACTCTGGCGATGGCGCGTCTCGAGGGCAGTGGCACCGACGACGAGAGGATCGCGACGAGCCTGGAGAAAAGGAAGAATCATAATAACAATAAGAAGAAGAAGCGCAGGCTCAGAGTGAAGCTGTTGGACGGCTTGCACGCACGAGCATGGTGCCGAGCGGAGCACCTGGCCCAAGAGACCGACGAAGTGCGACTATATGGCGGAGAGAGACACGTCTTGGATGCGTTGGTCACCCTAGACAAAGAGGCAATCGTGAAGAAGGGCATGGCGTTCGACAGTTTCTTCAAGCGGAGTTTTCGGAGACGCGGCATGGACATGGGCGAGTACCTGTCCAACAGGAAGAGTTGTGGGAATACTCGCAGGAGAGAGATGCCAGCACCACGCTCTCGGATGATTTGATGGCTTACTTTTTTCCTGGACGGAGCGAAACTCTCAGATGAACAGAAGAGGGACATCGTGCTCAACATCGGCTCGGAGTTTCGGCTCGAGACGTTTCAGCATACGCGGAGGGCTGATTTTTTACGACGTGCACGAGAGCGAGAGCGAGAGTCAGAGAGAGAGAGAGAGAGAGAGAGAGAGAGAGAGAGAGAGAGAGAGAAAAAACGAAGCGGACAGCGACGACACGCAACCAGAAGCAACGCGGCAAGTGGCATGGACGAAACGGTGGAAAAAAGGCCAACCAGGTCGAGGACGTATCCGAGGATGGGGATATTTCGGACGACGAGTTCGATGAAGGAGCGGACGCAGCAGATGATCACGGACGTGATTTTGGCAGCGACGCGGGTGCGAGCGATAATTACCAGGTCTTCGAGACCTACAATGCGTGCGACGCGGCCAGAAAGAAGCTCGAAGGCATTCAGAAGCAACGAGGTTTCTTCAAGGGTGAGGTGACCTTCGAGGAGCGCCAGGGGCAGATCGAGTAAGAGAAGGAGCGCGCGCGCTGCGGAGCGCGCGGGCGTATCGGACACTGGGCAGACGACGCAGCGCGCCTGAAGGCTGGGCAGCAAAGAGCCGAGAAGTTCGGTAGCGGCAAGGGCGGAACGAAGTCGAGAGGTAAAGCCAAGTCGAGTCGTGGAGGCATATCGAATTTCATGTTCGACGGCGCCGCCGACGAGGACGAGCTCGTGGAGAAGGGGGTGGCTTTCATGGGCAGCGGCGAGGAGTGTGATGATGACCGCGACGGGATAGCGGACGAGCGCGACTCGTTCTACCAGGAGAGCGAGCAAGAGGACGACGACTTCGAGGCGATGCCGCAGGGCGGAGCTCAGCCTGAACGAGATGGAGAAAACGAGGATGACGACCACCACAACAGGGACTACGATCATGATCACAAGAGGTCACAGGGAGCAGATACTGGAGAGGACAGCAGCAGCGGAGAAGCAGTGCCAGCCCCGACGAGCAAGGACATCCCGACGAAGCCCGACTTCCAGTCTTGGAAGGCTGCGACTTCAGGGGCCGCTTGGATGAGCTGGGTCTGCAGGTCAGTGCCAGGGGGGACATTCGGATCGAGAGGCTGGAGGAACATTGCGCGGGACGAGCTCAGACCAAGGTGAGTTGCAGCCTTGCGACGATGGCGGCGGCGTTCTCGACCGGGGCATCGCCGAGGGCACGACGGCATCGGGAGAGAACACCAAGTGCGCCGACTGCAGAAAGCACGGGCGTCACGGGGGTGGCGTGCTTTGCCCGTTCTACGCCGAGATGATTGGGGCGTTCCAGTCCGCGAAGCAGCGCCAGGGCGCTGCGATGGCCAAGGCTTGGGCTGCAGTCGCGGAGAAGCCCTTCGCGAAGCCGAGCCTCGTGAAGCAGCGGAAGGAGATGGGCGCAGAGGCGAGGATAGGACTTACCACATCATCAGCTTTGAGAGCATCGACAGCCTGGGAGTTCATGAACGAAGACAACGCGTTCATCGGTCAGCTTGCGTGGCCGAAGTGCCGCCGTCAAGGGGCGAAGGTGGCACCTGACGGCTCGGGTGGCGCGAAGCTCTGCGGATGCCTCAGCTTTTGCGCCATCATGGGGCGCGAGGGCACGTGCAGCTGGAACGCGGGTCAGCAGACGTTGCGGGGCGGTGGCCAAGGCCGCTGTTCGTTTCGCGGCTAAGCAAGGGCAAGAGCGCGGCAAGGGGGCTCGGCGTCCCTCGAGCATGGGCGCATGGCACGTCCCGGGGGGCCCTGAGGTCAGCGAGGACGTGGGCGGCCATTTTGGCAGTGCCCGACGAGCTCGCCGCCGAGCAGCTCGATGTGCAGTTCGCCTTCGCCGTGTGACGAGCTGGCAATGCAGTGAATAACGTGGTCATGGCCCTTGCGGGCGCGACCCGTGCCCCACGCGCGCGCAGCAGATGCCCGGGGGAACGGCTTGAGAAGACGGGCGCCGCGCGTCGGCGCACTTTCGCGAGCGTATCGAAGCAGCAGGGTGACGTCTAAATGATTCCGATTGGCCTTGGAGGTATCTAAGGTGAGGCATGCTCGACGGAGATCCCTACGGGGGCGACGCCACTTCTGATGTCCGTTCCAGCTCTCGAAATGTTGGACGGCCACATTCACGTGAGAGACAAGAGTCATCAGGAGATGACAGCTCTAGGGATCACATTACCCCTGATCAAGATGAAGGACGCCCTTCATCTGGGTGTCGGCGTTTCGCAGTTCGGCGGTGACCAGGGCGCTATGCTGCAGAAGATGGACTTAAAGTCTGCGAGAGGCGACAGCCTCGTGCACCTTGCCAGCTGCGTGGACGTGGTCAAAGGTGGCTACGCGTACTTGGAGAACGACGATGGCGACGACGAGGATGGCCTCGCGCACCAGCAGGACATCGATTGCCACGACGGGAAGCTGAAGGTAATTACGTCGCCACGTTGGGGCGAAAGCTCGAACCAGTCAGGACGCAGAAGTCGCGAGTTTTGCACGGGCGACAGCTCGTGCCAGTCAGGGCGCAAAAGTCGGGCCGAGGGCTCGGGCGTCTCACTTGCAGCGAGGGGTGTGCGGGTGGCCGACGCAAGAGGCGAGCTCACCAATCGAAGGACGCATGGGCTGGCAGCTACGTCGTCGAGGATCGCAGCACAGGAGAAGCGAACGTGGGCCGCCCTAAAGAAGGAGTGCGCGCTCGCAGAGAAGATGGCCGCATCAGGGTTAAGGAAGTCGATGATTTTCGAGCCCTGGGGCGGCAGTTTTTTTTTTCGGTGCGAGTGGCATCGTGAGTTTTTGGATTGACCAACTCGCAGCCGCTTGATCATATCGGCGGCTGCGGCCTGATGACCCAGGAAGGCGAGGATATGTTTTTTTTCGAGGTCCTAGATGAGGAAATATGCTTACATCTGAGGAGGGAGAAGCGATCTTTCTTGATCGATCAGCCGTGGAAAGCGGAGCGGCATCGTGGAAGTGAGAGGGCATCCTGGCGGAGATCTACGAGCTGCCGAATGTCTGGTTCGCCTGTGGAGCCCAGTGTGTCTTCGGTAAGAAGGACATCGACGGCGGAAAGCCCATCCAGGAGCTGGCCAGCTACCTTGCGCACGGCCAGTGCGTTCTCGAAGAGCTGGCTTCCCCCTGCAAGTGCGACGCTGCTCGCGAGATGGTGGTGGTGGTGGTGGTGGGGGGGGAGGCAGGAACTCTGCTTCGAAGGGGGCAGCTCGGGCGGCAGCCGATCCCCCGTGGATGGCAGCGGCGATCTGTCACGGCGTGGAGCACCGCGTGGAGATCGACAGCGCGGCCGCCCTTGCCAAGGGTCTCATGGGGCCGGGCTCCCCCGGGAACGCCGAGACGGTGACGGTGATCGAGCTTCCCGTGAGGAGGGTCCGACGCGGGACTAAACTACTCGGGGGGGTTGGCGGGCTCCAGCGACGAGTTGCACGGAAAGGTGGCTGGATGCCAATGCCCGAGGAGAAGGTCGACCGAGTAATGGAGGTATTCAACGGGTTCGTCGACTTCCTCTCGCCCTTCAATTTGTTGTGGCCTTCGGTGGACAAGAGGGCTGCCGGGGTCGCCGAAATGGAGGGGGCCGCCGCCGCCGTGAAGTTGCCGATGATAAGACGAGGCCCTCGTTCTCTGCTTGCCGTGGCGCCGCGTCCGCGTGCTTCTCAGGCGCCTGCGCGGGCGGCCCACGTTCGGAGCGAGCGTGGAGTGTGGCCCGAGCTCGGCTGCAAGGACTGGGCCAACCTATCACCGCAGCAGCGCGCGATGAAGATCGCCGGAACCGACATTCACATCGTGGTTTGCGGCTCGCAGCTCGGCGAGGCGGAAGGCGAAGGGCGGCGTGGGGGGGCTGCCGGGAAGCTCCGGTGGGATCGGCAAAAGCGTGACTTGAAGGTGGCGACCCGAAGGCCGCGTGAGAATTTGGGCCACGCGCCGAAGATTGATTTGCTACGGGCCCTGGGGATTTCGAGAGCCTCGGTGGCCGCGATCAAGGCGTGCCGATTCTTTTCTTGTGAGCATTGCGTGCGCGCGAGACGACCGCTGCCGGCCAAGCCGAGCATGTTACCGACGGTCGAGGAGTTCGACGCAGCCGTTGGCTTCGACACCTTCTCCGAGGAGGACGCCGACCAGGCGGAGTGGCAGTTCCTGGACATCCTGCGCAGGGCTAAGGGTTTCGATGGCAGTTTTTCGGAGCACCTGTCTAGCCGGGGTTGCCGTTTCGATTCGGCCGACGAGGTGGCGGCGCGGCGCGTCGCCAAGGTGGATCGACAGTGTGATCTACGGCAATCGATGTGGAGTAGAGTCGTGCGGGCGAAGCATGTTGCAGCAAGAGTCAGAGGATGTCTTGATGGCCGCGGTGGAGACCGACCAGGCCAATGACTCGCTGAGCAGGGGGCCTGGTTTCGCACCGGCGCAGTGGGTGCTGGGAAGAGACATTCGCCTCCTGGCGGGCCTCGTGGACGACGGCGAAGTGGAGGGGATCGGCGCCGCCGCGGGAACATCGGCCACAGCGTGCGAATTTGCAAGGGGGGGTGCGCTACGACAGGCACCGTGAGAAGCTCGCGCGAAGGTGGCCAATGACGGCGCCATTAAGAGAGCGGAATTGAGACATATTCGACCAGCACGTGGACCTCTCAACGTGGGCGACAGGTTATTTCACAATGACCAGTAGGGGCAGTGCAAGAAAACCGAGGGCGCCATCCAGTGGAGAGGCGTTGCGCGCGAGATTGGGCACGAAGGCGAGCATGCGATCTGGATAGTGCATCGTGGCGCCGCTATCGCATGCGCTCCCGAGCACCTTGCGAAGGCTTCATGCGAGGTGGTCAGGGCATGGCTGGTGACGGCGCAGGAAGCGGACCTGATAGACGCCGCCGGCACGGCAGGAGGCAGTGGTTTCTTCGATTTACGACGGCGACCAGTGCCGCCCGAGTTCCGAGAAGATGGGGGGCATGTTCGACCAGAGCCAGCAGCGGCTCAGCCGCCGCCAGAGGTACCGCCACCAGAGGTGCCGCGCCTGGCCGAGAGAGATCAGCTTCTAAACCAATGGTGCGAGAGGGGCCAGCGGAGGAGATGGCGACGGAGGACCCTTGCCAGGGGCCGCCCTTAATGCCGCAGGGGCCGCCGCCGCCGCGAGAGCCGAAAGTCAGATCCGAGGGAGTTGCGCCAGGCGCGGATCAGTTTGACGATGCAGTGAACGCGTTTTTCAGGGGGGCTCTTCGAGAGGGGCCAAAACGCGAGGAGCGGGCGGTTCCTGCTGGCGAAGTAAGGGGCACCGGCTTACGCGATTACCGCAGTCGGGCCGCTGGCGAACCGCCGCGCGCAGACGACGGCGCCATCGAATGGCAGAAAGAGAGTCGACCAGCAGAGGAAGCAGCTGAAGAGGAGGCGAAGAGCCATAAGTTGCTAGATGACGCCCCCTCGTCGATAAATCGAGGCTAGGCCTTCGAGGTCTACGAGGGCGAGGACTCGATGATGAACGATGCTTTCATGACCTACGACGTCAACTATTCTTTCTACGCCAAGCGCGACGTGTGTATGGAGGCTTTCGTCTTCGAGGTCGAACGGAACGAGTTCGAGCACTCCTTCGAGCCTGGGCCTACGGCTGCGAAGAAGGGGAGGAAAGAGCTACGCTTTAGAGGACTCGACGTGGCGGCGCGACAGTTATTCGCTGGTCTTGGCGGGCCAGACGAGAGGAATGGAAAGCATGGCAGGGCCTGGGCGCCCGTGAGACACTGGGCCTCGGAGAGAGCGAGCAGGTCTGGGAGACCGAGCGCGACCTGATCATGCCGGCCAAGTGGGTGCGGACCAACAGGGGCGAAGGAGTTCTTGAAGAAGGTTTCGGTGCGAAGTCGAGGATGGTGGTCCAAGATTTCAGGGGCAAGAGTCTTGGAGATTGCCGACGGGGTGCACTAGCGGCCTCAAAGCTGGCAGAAGCAATGGCGTTGCTGGCGATTGCTAGCAAGGGCATGGTCATGAACTGTGGAGACATCAAGAACGCCCACTTCTCGGGCCGAGGACAGGGCGCGAAATCTACATCAGCCGGCCGACAGGCGGCTTGAAGGAACTCCATCCAAGACAGTTTCAAACGGCCAAGGAGTCGATGCATGGATTTGCAGAGGCCGCCCGTTTGTACTGGTTAGCCTTTTGTAAAATATTGGAGAAGGACGGATGGGTGCAGTCTGTGTTGGAGCCAGCTCTTGTTCTGTTGAGCGACAAGGCTGGGGTTTGGTGAGAATTCTATGCGCGCGTGACCTTCTGGCTGGAGTTCAAAAGAGATAGACATGGCCTAAGCAGACAAGACAGAAGCTGAATTTCTCGAAGTGGCCCAGGACTTCGCCTGTCGCGGACGTGAGATACAACGGTTACCTAGCGGCGACGTGGGAGTGATGATGAAGGGCTATTCTGTTAGAGTGAAGACGGTTCTGGCTCCCAAGGACCGGAAGAAGGACCTGGCCAGCTCGGTCGCCGACGACGAAGTCACGCGGCCACGGAAGGCCACGGGAGAGAGATCTTGGTTATCCTTGCCTTTCAGCAGGACAAGCCCTGAGGGCTATGGTTGCTCCGCGTGTCGCCGACCTAGTGAAGATTGACGAGGCCATCAGCGACTGCGAGAGAGGCGCTGGCTGCATGCAGAAGTTCCCGAAGGGCCTTGACCTAGAGCGTGCTGCGGTTTTGATATGATATGCGAATTTTGGACATGCCAACGGTAACCCCGAGAGCGACGAGATCGCCGCGCACGAGAGCATCGGATGATATTGTCTGTTCGTCTCTGACCATGACGTGCTCACCGGGAAGCTTGTAAAGGCAGCCATGATGGACGCCGGCTCGAAGTCGACGCAGAGAGTTTGCAGGAGTACCCTGGCAGCGGAGGCGTCGCACTCGGCAGATTCCTTGGATGCAGGTGAGTGGTCATGTGTTTTACTTGAGGAGGTGCAGAACGCGAAGATTTATTGACCTCAAGCGTTGGCAGGACATCGTAGCGAGGAGGAGCAGAGTTTCTTGGCGGATACGAAGTCAGTGCGCGACGACCTCACGAAGGAGGGCCCAGGCTTAAGTCGAGACAAGCGGATGGCGATTGAAGGAGCTTGGCTCAAGGAGGCTTTGGGGCAGCCGAACACCGCATTACGATGGGTGGATGGTGTGCAGAATCTGGCGGATATCCTGACGGAGGAAGGAGCGGATCTTGAGCATGACTGGCACTCCATGAGGGCCTGCATGATCACGATCCAGCAGGGCCAAGCCGCGGTGAAGATCGATGAGAAGAAACGTTCCCAGCGAGCTGCGAAGAAGGCTAGCGCCAAGCCCGAGTGAGAATAAGCTCGTCGTGTCCGACAGGCTCTCGTGGCCGCTGGAGTTCGAGAGAGAGAGAGAGAGAGGGAGAAAAAGAGAGAGAGAGAGAGAGAGAGAGAGAAAGAGAAAGAGAGATGGAAGAAGCTGATGGGTCAGAGGCTACAGTAGAAAATCATGGGTCTGATATTCCGTAGAATTGGACCCGTGGAGCTCTATGGGGCCCGCCTGCTGGCCCTCTGCGCCCTCTACCGCGTCTACTTCCTCTCCTGAATATCCCTGCCTCTGTCGCCTCGCCCGCTGCCCGACGCCGTCTCGGCCCGCAGGCTGGCCTTTAGAGTTTATTGTATTGGGAGCTGGACCCTCCAGCAGCCAGCTCTGGCCCGCGCGTCGTCGTGGATGTGGTAGACATTTTTTTCTGAATCGGTCCAATACGCTTTCAGACCAAGCAGTGCCAAGCACCGCCCAGCGATGCGCTTATGCCATCGGGAGCTTTCCCCCAGTGGGGGTGGCGCTGGGTTCATTTTTCCCTGAAAATGGGCTGGGGCCCAGGGTTCGGATGTTTCGAGCGTCGTTTTCCAGGGATCGGGGCCCTGGGAGCGTGAGTCCTGTGGTTTTCGCGCTGGGAACGCGACTCCAGCGTAATTCATGAGGGATCTTGGCACTGGGAACGAATGTAATTTACTGAGGGTCGTGACCCTGGGAGCGTGCATCCGTTGTATTTACGTAGGATCTTGGCCCTGGGAACGCGAATCCAGGATCATTCACGAGGGGTCTTGGCATTGGGAGCGCGAAATCCGCGTGATTTTTCGGGAGGCCGTGGCTCTGGGAGCGTGCGCCCAGCATAAATTACAAGGGATTGTTGCCTTGGGAGCGCGAGCCTGGCGTAAATTACGAGGGGTCGCGGCCTTGGGCGCGCGGACGTAGTGTAATTTAGAAGGATTCGCGGCTGCGGGTCCAGCGCGTGATTTTCAGGAGATGGCGGGGGAGCCGAGTGGAGAGGAATTTTCGCGTGGTGTTGGGCCTCAGGGCCCCCCCCCGGGCGGGAGTTTTCCAGTGGTGGAGGGCCTCAGGAGGCTTCCCCGAGCAGGAGTTTTCGCGTTGTGTCGGGCCTCCAGGGATTCCCACTCCCGGGCGGAAGTGTTCGTGTGGTGCCGGGCCTCTGGGGGCTTCCCTTCCCGCGCGGGGTTTTCATGAGGTGTAAGGCCTCTGGGAAATTTTCGCGCGGTGTCGGGCCTCCAGGGCCCCCCCCCTCCCGGGCGGGAGTTGTCCAGGGTGGAAATTTTGCGCGGATGGGGGGGCGGGCTTCCAGAGGCGTCCCGGGGCAGGAGTTTTCGTGTGGTGTTTGGCCTGGGAGGTCGAGCGGCGTCGGGGGCCGCGTGCATCCATTTCGGACCTCGCTGCCCAAGGAGGTTGCGAACTGCGCGACCGCCACCACCTTCGTGGGCTCCTGGGCGGTCCAGCGGAGTCGGGGGCCTCGCGGACCCACTTAGGCCCTCGCCGCTTTCTGGGTGGCTGCGAACTGCGCGCCTGTTACCACTTTGGTAGGCTCCTGGGAGGCACGGCGGAGGTAAAGGTCACGCAGATTCATTTGAGACCTCGCGGCTCCCTCGGATGGCTGCGAACTTCGCCATTTTCGTCACTTATGTTGGTTCCTGGGAGGCGTGGCGGAGGTGAGGGCAGTGCAGATCGCGCATATCTGGCGATTTGTTCGTTTGTATGAAACGTTCATACAGATATTTGCCTCTCGAAGGGGTTGGGCACGTCTCGGGTAATTCTTTGTTTTGTCTTGGGACCCTCATGAGGCCCCTTGTGGACCCTCTTGGGCCGTCTCGGGAGCCTCTTGGGCCATCTTGAGGCCGTCTTGGGCTGTTTTTGGAGCGCTCTTGGGCCGTCTCGAGGCCCATGGAGCTACTTTTTGGGAGCTCCCTGGCAACTTGGGGTCCCGAATCCCACGCCGGGGAGTTCCGGCATCTCTGAACCGACCTTGCTGGGACCTGGGCGGGGCCGCCCCGCGCCCGCGCGAAGTCGTAACTCCACAAGCCCTCTGCGCCCATTGCTGGAGATCCTGGCACGTCTTCGTTGGGCTGGCGAAGCTGCTGCCCTTGCTCGCCCATCCTCCTCCCTCCCTCCTCCTTCCATCCTCCCTCCCTCCTCCCTCCTTATCCGTACCCCCCTTTGGCCCTCAAGCTCTCGCTTCCAGCGGTGCCCGCGCTCCCGCCCGCAGCCCTCCCCGCGAGGAGATTCGAGAAGGGGATCGACTACCGAACTTATTCACTGAGTGTCAAGGAATATTTTCACAGGCGAGCGAGTTCAAACATCGTGAAACGGCCCTCTATGCTGCCGAATAAAATTAAAAAATGCTTCTTCTCCGCCGAATCCGCGATTTTGTCGTGGAGTCCGAAGGAGACCTCAATTTCGGGTTACATGTCAATTCTGTAGTCGATCCCCTACCTCGAGAGATGGCGGCGCCGGACGGCACGTCCGCCCACGCGACGGCGGTCGACAGCGCGCGCGAAGTCGCGACCCTGGACGGGGAGCTCGGGCAGCTGCTGGTCTCTGGCGCCTCCTCTCGAAGGAGAAAAAACGCAACAGACATGAACTTTGGCGCTCCGCGCGGATCTCTTGGATCCGCGCTGGGCCCCAGGCGGCGCCTCCGGCGCCGCCCCTGGCGCGCTCCGCGCGCCAGGGAGGGGGGTCCAGCGCAGATCCAAGAACTACGCGCGGAGCGCCAGAAGCTCCTTCGGCCGCGTCCCTTCTCCCTCCTTCTCCCGCCTGGTGGCGCACTCCGCTCCCACGGGACCCCCGTTCCTGCCCCTGATCGCCGGCGCAGGAACACCCTCTGGGCTGCCTGGCCGCCGACGCCCAAGAAAGCCTGTGCAGTTCTCCCCGCCCGGAGGAGGAGGGGGGGGAGGAGGAGGGGGAGGAGGGGAGGAGGAGGAGGAGGAGGAGGAGGAGGAGGAGGAGTAGGAGGAGGAGGAGGAGGAGGGAGGAGGGAGGAGGAGGAGGAGGAGGAGGAGGAGGAGGGAGGGGGGGGGAGGAGGACGAGGAGGAGGGAGGAGGAGGAGGAGGAGGAGGAGGAGGAGGAGGAGGAGGAGGAAGTCTGTGCAGTTCTCTCTCCTTCGATCCTCGCCCGCCTCGGGCCGCTCCGAGCCGGCCTCGGGCAGCTCCTCGCCCGCGGGGGGCCCCGCGGCCGCGGGCGCCGCCGCCCGCGGAGGCGCTGCCGAGGGGGACCTCGCGGCCGCCTTCTGCGGCAGGCACGGGCTCGGCCGCGAGGCCCGGGAGGAGCTGCCCGCCCCTCGAGTCAAGTCGGGCATGTCCCTCCACAGGAGGACAACTCCCAAATCGTGAAGAGCATAGCCTGGGGGCGACTTGTCGATCCCTCGCTGTGCGTACTTGTGGGACCAGCTTTAGCTGCCTCTGTTCGAGATCCGCCTGTAGGAGGACATGCCCAACCCAACCCTCGAGATCCTGGCGGTTTCGTTTTTTCGATTTTCGAGCCGGGCGCGTTCGCTCGATTTCGGCCCACGGGACCCGCGCAGATCGATGCGGCTTGAGAACTGATGCAGAAAGATGGTCCTAACAGCGAAGACTGATAGGTTTCTGGTGGGCTCAAAGGGCAGCATCTCCACTTCCCAGTGGGGTCTGGGCGGGATCCGGACAAAACCGGACAAAAGTGCAGCTCCAGGAATCCTTAGGCATCCTTAGGGATTCTGAGGAATCCTTAGGAATGCATTCCCATAACACAATTCCCAGGCCACATGTTGAATGCCCGGAGCCAACTGTAGGCCACTTCGTGATCTTCGTGTTCCCAGAACACCATTCCCAGGCCACATTTTGAATGCCCGGAGCCAACTGTAGGCCACTTCGTGTTCTTCGTGTTCCCGGAACACCATTCCTGTACCATATTTTGATTGCCCAGAGCCAAATGTGCGCCACTTCGTGATCTTCGTGCTCCCAGAACACCAATCCTGTGCTATATTTTGAATGCCCGAGCTGAGGCAGGCTGAGGCCGAGGCAGGCTGAGGCCGAGGCAGGCTGAGGCTGAGGCTGAGGCAAGCCGAGGCAGGCTGAGGCTGAGGCTGAGGCAGGCTGAGGCTGAGGCAGGCTGAGGCTGAGGCTGACGCAGGCTGAGGCCGAGGCAGGCTGAAGTTGAGGCTGAGGCAGGCTGAGGCTGAGGCAGGCTGAGACTGAGGCTGAGGCAGGGCTGAGGCTGAGGCTGATGCAGGCTGAGGCTGAGAGGCTGAGGCTGAGGCTGAGCAGGCAGGCTGAGGCTGAGGCCGAGGTAGGCTGAGGCTGAGGCTGAGGCGAGGCTGAGGCTGAGGCTGAGGCAAGGCTGAGGCTGAGGCAGGCTGAGGCTGAGGCTGAGGCTGAGGCTGAGGCTGAGGCTGAGGCTGAGGCTGAGGCAGGCTGAGGCTGAGGCTGAGGCAGGCTGAGGCTGAGGCTGAGGCCGAGGCAGGCTGAGGCCGAGGCCGAGGCAAGCCGAGGCAGGCTGAGGCTGAGGCTGAGGCTGAGGCTGAGGCAGGCTGAGGCTGAGACAGGCTGAGGCTGAGGCTGAGGCAGGCTGAGGCTGAGGCAGGCTGAGGCTGAGGCCGAGGCAGGCTCAGGAGGCTGAGGCAGGCTGAGGCGGAGGCAGGCTGAGACTGAGGCTGAGGCAGGCTGAGGCTGAGGCTGAGGCTGATGCAGGCTGAGGCTGAGAGGCTGACGCTGAGGCTGAGGCAGGCTGAGGCTGAGGCTGGGGCCGAGGCAGGCTGAGGCTGAGGCTGAGGCAAGCCGAGGCAGGCTGAGGCTGAGGCTGAAGCTGATGCAGGCTGAGGCTGAGGCTGAGGCAGTGGCTGAGGCTGAGGCAGTCTGCGGCTGAGGCAGGCTGAGGCTGAGGTTGATGCAGGCTGAGGCTGAGGCAGGCTGAGGCTGAGGCTGAGGCAGGCTGAGGCTGAGGCTGAGGCTGATGCAGGCTGAGGCTGAGAGGCTGAGGCTGAGGCTGAAGCTGAGGCAGGTTGAGGCTGAGGCAGTGGCTGTGGCTGAGGCAGGCTGAGGCTGAGGCTGAGGCCGAGGCAGGCTGAGGCTGAGGCTGAGGCAAGCCGAGGCAGGCTGAGGCTGAGGCTGAAGCTGAGGCAGGCTGAGGCTAAGGCTGAGGCTGTAGCTGAGGCTGAGGCAGGCTGAGGCTGATGCAGGCTGAGGCTGAGGCTGATGCAGGCTGAGGCTGAGGCAGGCTGGGGCTGTGGCTGAGGCAGGCTGAGGCTGAGGCCGAGGCAAGCCGAGGCAAGCCGAGGCAGGCTGAGGCTGAGGCTGAGGCTGATGCTGAGGCAGGCTGAGGCTGAGGCTGAGACTGAGGCTGAGGCTGAGGCAGGCTGAGGCTGAGGCAGGCTGAGGCTGAGGCCGAGGCAGGCGAATCCTTCGGAATCCTTAGGACTCCCTAGGAATCCTTAGGATTCCCTAGGACCCCCTAGGAATCAGGATTCCTAAGGATTCCTAAGGTTTCCCAAGGACTCCCATGGATTCCTAAGGATGCCTAAGGATGCCTTAGGATTCCCTAGGAATCCTTAGGATTCCATTGGATCCTAAGGCCGTTGCCACTGCGACTGTCACTGCGAATGCGACTGCGACTGCGAGAACACCAGAATTCTACAACTGGATTCTCACCTGAATCTTCAGGGAATGCTTCCAGATATGCTTATACACATCGCTGTTAGGTTGCTTTGCCGGGATTTTTTTTTGCGATGTTGGAGTATTTCTGCAACGTCGGATCTCAGGGTTTCGAGACAGACATCTATTGCTCGTGAGAGTGACCTGTCGCCGGGGTGACCTCTGGTGCGGGCCCACCAGGGTCCCCCGATCGCCGAATGCGATTCGATGGTTGCGAATGCGCTCGTGTTCAGCCCCCCCGCTGCTCCCCAGAAAGCCGTGCACCCAAGGCCACTCTTTACCTGGGGGCACTCTTGCGTGTAGCCGAAAACATAAACATGGGTACGATGCCGAACAGCAAGTGTTGGCCAGAGCTGACAGCGGCCACGTGTTGTGCAGGCGCGTGCTCGTCGCAAGTGGCCAACGTCCGCGCTGACACCGGCAGCGAGTCCTGCTCAAACTGGGCAGGAACCGCTGCCGGACTTCGTGCCCATTCTTTCCGTATCTCCGACGGACCCCCCCCTGATCAGGAGTAAGAAATTTGCCCCTGGACCTCTTCCGGGGTGCGTTCTTATCAGAACAGTTCGAGGCGGATCCAGCCTGGCTACGAGGGCGCCCCAGGACGATCACCGACAAATTCAGAAAGGGAATCTCGAAGCTCGAACAGATGGTCTTCGTACCCATCTTCTCTCCGTACCCATCTCGAACGTGCCGAGAGGAGCTGTTCACCTTTATGCGCGACCCCCCAAAGGTCTCGACTCCTTCCTGGGGACCGGCTCTTCATCTTGGGTCGCTTTCTGACGGCCCTGGGGCCTGCATAGGGCTCCCAGAGGTCGCAAACGGCCGAAAACCGCCCGACGTGATTTTTCGCCCCCAGGGGCCGAAAACGGTCAAAAGACTCCCATCGTGTTTTGTTCGCCCCCAGGAGTCGAAAACGGCCAAAGCCGCCCGTTGCGATTTTTCCGCCCCCAGGGGCCGAACAGTGCCAAAAACCTCCCGCCGTGATCTTTCGCCCGCCCCCGCGGGCCGAAGCGTGCCACCAGCATCCCGTCGTGATCTCTTCGCCCTCGGAAGCCGACAACGGCCATGCACCGTTCGCCGTGATTTTTCCGCGACCGTGCCGAGAGGAGCTGCTCGCCCTGATGCGCTCGCACGCCGGCGCCGCGGCCGCCGCGGCGACGCCCCGGCGCGGCGCGGGGCCCGCGAGCCCCGGTTGCCTCCCGTGCGCCGGCGGCGTGCTGCGGTCCCTGGGGGCGCTGTGCTCTCCGGCGCAGCGGCGCGGCGAGCCCGCGCAGGGGCCCGAGGTCCTCCTCCTCCTCCTCCTCCTCCTCCTCCTCCTCCTCCTCCTCCATCTCCTCCTCCTCCTCCTCCTCCTCCGCCTCCTCCCCCTCCGCCTCCTCCTCTTCCTCCTTCCGTAGCCAGTCTTGCTCAAGGCCAAAGTGGTGTCCAACTCACTGCCTCAGCGGGGTAGGTTCCCAGTCAACCATCCAGGCCAGTTTTCTTCCATGTCCACGTCCTGTTCCACCACAGGCACTACATATCTTAAGTCTAGCTTCCTGACGCGCTGCGTCGCTGGTCTCGTTTATCGCTCGACAGCAGGCTGCCTCATCGCCCGCGCCGCTCGTGTACGTTCGTGCAGGTCGACCGCCACAGGCACGGCTCGCTGGTCCAGAATAGGACCTCATCGTTGGCAATCAACATCGCAGCCCCGCGTTCACGTAGTTCCCATCGCCTCCAGTGACGGAGCATCGCAATCCTCCTTGACCCTCGCAGACGTCGTTCGCCTCCCCGTGATAGACGACGAACCGATGCTACTTCTTCCACGAGCCGCAGTGGCGGCGAACGCAGTGGATACCAGAGACGACCTCGCAGAGACCGACATCGTGATAGACATGACAGAAACCGTCGATAAGTTCGAGATCGACACTCAGGAAACTGAAACCGAGCGCGGGACCAGCGTAATGGTAGGAGAGAACATGGCGAACGCTCTGCGCCACGCAGAGCAGGACCATCTTCAGCACGGCCAGACCCTCTTTCTCAACGTGACCCATTGAACGCAAATAGTAGAGCACATACCGCACCTGGTCCTGCTGGACGTGCTGGACCTGCCGCTGCTGCTGGGCCGCAATTTGTTCTTCTCTCTCCGCGAGCTCAAGCTGGCTTTCTCCAAGAATTTTGCGCTTTCGCTACTTCTCCTGCCTCGCAAGTCTCTGCTGCTGGCGAAGGTGGTGCATCGGGTGACCTCCCTGCTGACGAGGAAGGCACTGCTGCACCCCTTGCTCATCCTGCTGCTCATCCTACCGATCCTGCTGGGCTTGAACAGAGGCTGGCGGCGCTGAGTAAGTCACAGATCGCGGCGGCGACGGCTCAACCCCTTGCGACAGCTAGCCAGCTCATCCGAAAGCAACAGAATGCCTTCAATGCCCAGGTGCAGGAGTTCCTCTCGTTCAGCAGGGAAAATGCTGCACGCCTGGGTGTGTGCGACAAGAGCATCCATGACCTTCAATCCAGAGCTGAACGCGGGGAAGCCGGTCAACGGCGAATGCGGCAAGAGTCGCAATCCATGGTGCAAGATTTGGCATTGGCAGAGGCCGTCGCTCCCTTCGACGTCCAGAAGTTGGCGGAATGGGGGAGGGTTCCAGATCCTAAGTTGTTCAGTATCGGAGCCCCACGTGCCATCGCCCCTCAGGCACTTACAGCAGCGCTGGCAGAATGGATCAGTGCTTCGGGCCGGCCTGCTGATCAGCTTAAGTGTCGCGCTGACGTGCCACAGCGACGTTTTCATCTTCGGGTCCTGGGAGGAGCCGCCGCGCCAGCCCGCGCTATTGGTCTCTCCCGTGCTCTCAGAACGCCAGTTGGCTCCAGAACATTTCACGCAGTGGACACGGCTCGCACCAACACCCCCATGTACATCAATGTCGACAAGAGTCCAAAACACGTGCGACTGGAACTGCAAACGAAACGACTGCAGCGCATCATTCAATATGCGTATCCCAACCACAACCTTGATGCGCAACAGGTCGAAGGGCATCATCGATATCGATGCGATCCCCACTGTGGTCATTGAGGTCCAAGGTTCTGAGGGGCCCTCCAACTTGCTTTGACAAATCACATCGCGCGCGTGCTTCAATATTGACAAATCACCACCGGTGGCTGCTTTTGGACAGGCTTCTGCAAGCGTGGATGCACCCGCGTGGCCCATTTAGCCGGAGATGGTCACCATGGACGACGGAAAACAAGACTAGGAATGGAAGTGCGTCTTGTTGGACTGCTCGCAGCTGGCTTTGCTGCAGACGTCATAGACGGGAGGCCAAGGTGAAACATTGGCTATGGGCATGCGTGAAGGTTCTGTCACTCTATTACAAGAAGAGTGTCGTGGTACATATATCAAGTTGTAGACGGCTGTCTCGGTCTGCCCTTGCCCCCGCAGGGTCTTCTACAACTCACTCCTTCTCACAGGATGGGGGCTGGGGGTGCGGCATTCCCTGTGCCGCTTGGCCAACGCGGGCAAGATCATCTTCTGGTCCAATTTCGGCATGAGGTTCTCTGCCCTGGTCAAGTCTCCTTGCTCGCCGCCTCCAATCTTGAAGATAACTCCGCGATGCAGCTGCTCGATGTTCACAACTTCGACATCGACGCTGCCGGTCATGCAAAGATCCAAACTGAATGGCGAGAGTTGGTGAGCTGGAGTACGCAAGATCCAGCTCGAAGGGCCTCTTTTGCAGCGGGCGTCTGCAATATCAAGGCTGGGACTACACTTGGCTGCGTCGGCCCCGTCGGGAAAGATTGCGTTGTCCATCCCGCGCTTTATGCGCTTGGGCAACCGCTGCAGCGCTACTTGGGGCGGTAATTCGCCATGGTCACGGAGATCTCTACGGATTGCCCAGCGCGTGACTGCAGAGATACGGCGACGGCAGCAACGCTCGATCGAGTCTTGATTGACGTCCCTGCCCGCTGCCTGCTGGGCGTCGATGTGCCGGTTGAGGTGGGCATCGATGCCGCCGTCGTCTCGGGCGCCAGGCTGAGCGGCCGCGCGCCCGTCGCCATCCGCTTTCGAGACTGAGCGCGAGAAGACCAAGGTGCGAGCATTCCAGAGCAGGTCGTTCGAGGCCCGCGCTATCCCGTTATATTTCAGCAGCTTCAGGGTGCTGCTCATCTTGGTCGTCTCCTCCGTAGTTTATCAATGGCTATGCGCGGCGGATGTGGCGATCGAAGCTGCCCGCCGCGCGCGTGGCGATCCACGGCAACTCCCGATTTCTGATCGAGATCCCCGTGCGAAAGGTGGACGGATCATCGCGTTGCGCGCCGCCCCTCGCTGCGCCTGGCGCAGCGACGCCCCTGCGGCGGAGAGGCTGCGCGCCGCCGCGGAAGACGGGGCTCGTTTTTTGATTGTCTCGGACGGGGCGGCCCAGTTGCAGGATGGGGCTAACTTCGCCACCATCGTGATCGCCCTGAATTGCGGGTTCATCCAGCGGGGGGCCAGGGCCGCGGAAAGCTGGGTTTCCGCATCGGCTCGCAGGGGGCAGGGGGCAGCGGCGGACGGCGAGCGGCGCGCTGCTCGAATGCGCGAGAGTCGCTCCAACCTTTGCGCCCCTGAAGCTCGTCGTCTGGTGCTCGCGAGGGCCCGTCCTGAAGGCCTCCGCGAGACCGCGGGTATTGCTTGAGATCTTGGGGCCAGGGATGCTGCGCTCAATGCCCACTGGAGACCGATTCTTGGAGCCGAGATTGTCGATGATCAGGCCCTGCAGGACTTTCTGGATCAAGTTGCCCCCCTGCAAGCCCAGCTTCCCCTTCGGCTACGCCCTGAAGCTGACCTTCGCAGTGCCCTTGGACATGCTCGACGTTCTTCCCTTGGGCCCGATCCTAGCCACGCTGCGTGGAACGCGCTGTCCGAACACATGGCGGCTTTACATCGTTTTATGTGCCATGTATATGCTGGTCATGTTGCCCCTCTGGAGCTCAACGATAGTCCATTCGCTTTTCTTCCTGCTGGGGCGGGGCCTGGAGATTTCCAGGGATGCGTTCGGATCCCCGGCAAGGTACAGCCTCGCAGCCCGCGTAGTGCTGACGCAAACAACGTGGGCAGTGCCACTGACCTCCAGATCCGCAAGGTCGCCCAGGAATAACGAAGCCCAACAGGGCTTCACCCCGGGGCGAAACTTCCCGTCGAACATCGCCCACCTGCACGCCGCGGCTCGCCAGGCCAGCATCGACCCCGAGGTTGGCTCGGACCCCCCAGCGTTCGTTGCCTACGACGTGGAGGCAGCCTTCCCGAGTCTGGGCCGCCAATGGCTGTATGAGATCCCGAGTAGGTTCGGCCTCCCACCCGGGGTCCTTAATCTTCTTTGGGCGATTTACTTCCTGCCGAGATGCGGATCCCAAATCAAATGGCTGTCCTGCTCCATCTATGCTCAGGTGTTCTGCAGGGGTCACTTTGGGCTCTTGCCATGGACCCAGCGTTGCGCCTCTTGCGTGCAGCCGCCCAGATTCCGCAGGCGAGGCGACGCAAAAGGCACGCTTGGGGGATTGTGCGGGCGACGTGGGCATGGTGATGCCTCGCCTTCGGGATCTCGTGGGGGATTTCCAGAGTTTTTCAGGATGTCGAGCGTTTTGCTTTTCCCAAGCTCCACGGGGCGAAATGTGTGCTGGTCCCTGTTTGGACTGATTGCGCGGATGCAATCAAAGGTGGGGTCCGTCTTGAGCTGCGGCGGGGGGTCCAGCAGGGGTGCAACTTCGAGATTGCGGGCCGCGCCGCCTGCCTGGGTTGAAATGGGGCCCGCTGCCACATTCAGCGTCATTTGGGGGCCCGCCGCAGAGACGTGGTGGGCCCGCGCTAGTGCCGTTCCCCGCTCTGGTGCTGCCCCTGGTGTGCTCGCGAATCTGTATAATTCAAGGGTCCTTTCCACTCTCTCTCTCTCTCTCTCTCTTACCTGGCTCAGCTCTTCCCATCCCTGTCCAGATTCGGCAGCTGGAACACTGGGCGTTACGTGAGTTGCTCAGAGTGCCGCCGAACAGCCTCAGCCCCGCTGATCTGAATTCCCCGCCAGCCTTCTTAGCTGTTGCTCCTTCCTCTGTCTCTTGACTCGGCTGGGCAAGTATTTGGCGCGCATCTTTTTGAACAGTGAATCGCTTTTGGCAGCCTGCGCTGCAAAACTTCAGGGAGCATGCGCAGGATCATGCCACCATCGTTCGCTTCTGCGTTGGCAAAAACTCGACCGCATGCTGGTGAATACCATTCTCCATTGCCCAGTTTTTGGAGCGAGCGCGCTTGCCCCCCGCCGCGTCTTGCCAACATGCAGGGCTGGCGCGACGCTTTCCGTGCCGCGCGCGTCCATGCTTCAATGGCTGTGCGCGAGGGCCGTGAGCCGCATCCTCAACGCATCCTTGCTCGCGCGTTCCGCCCAGTTGAGTTGCCTTTTCCAGGCGCCTTCGCACGCGCGTTGCGGAATCGTTTCAAGGCCCGGCAAAGCCTGATTCCTGGAGGGGGGCGGTCGGTGGGCGGGCGGTGGGAGCGCTGTAAGTCGTGCGTGGCGCGCTCGAAGCCAGCTATGCAATGGAACATTTTCAACACTCTCTGCGGTGCGTGGACAACCACGCACCGCTTGCATGTAGGCACCCCGTCCACCACTTGCATATGGGGCTGCGTGGCCCCTGGCGAGATTGCACGCTACCTTCGTTGCCCGCGCCTCTTCCATTGCTTTGCCGTGCATCATGCGTGGAGGCGCCGTCATTTTCCAGGCTCGCCTCTCACGTTGCTGGGGATAGGGGGGGCGGCCGACTGCGGGCGAGCGGGATCGGAGCTCACGCGCACAGAGCGTTTACACGCGGTTGTCCTGGCCGTCCACATGTACCATAAGGCTAAGGACTTCGCACAACGTTCCCCGATGTCCTTTGAGTGGGCATATGAAATCAGAGGTGCGGCCGAGG
Organism: Prorocentrum cordatum; assembly: GCA_963575745.1. NCBI lineage: Eukaryota > Dinophyceae > Prorocentrales > Prorocentraceae > Prorocentrum > Prorocentrum cordatum. The sequence continues at coordinate 282,223 of CAUYUJ010016285.1, forward strand.
TGGCCATGGAGCGGTAGAGGACCTGCTTTCGCTCCACACTTCTCTCGGTGTTGCCCTGCCCACCTCCCCGTTTTCGTTCTCCCAACTTTCAGGGCGAGCAGCGGTGAGTCCTCCCGCTGCGCCTTCACTCATGGACAAATGGTCTGGTTCGAGCGCCATCTTGTGGGCTCTGCTGGTTGCGAAAGTGGCAAAGGGTTTCGCTGCCCCTCGAGATGCCGACAAGGAACACAAACGCCACCCAGCAGGAGCCCATTCTCCTTCTGCCGATGCTCACGCGTTGGCCTGAGGTCGATGCCGGCGGTAGGACAGACCTTCACGGGCACGTCGTCTCCTCCTTCTTTTCCTCCTCCTCCGCCTCCTCCTCCTCCTCCTCCTCCTCCTCCTCCCCACTCTTTCTCTCACCCTCACCCTCCTCATCCTTCTCCCTACCACGCGGACGGAGATGCGTTCGAGTTCACGACCCGCCTCAGTTCAGACCGTTCGCTGATCTTCAGTGGGGCGGGAGGGTTTTCCGCCACACAGAAATGCACGCAAGCGGATGGTTTGTGGGCCTCGTGGGGTGGATGGAGGTGTATAAGTCACCACCAAGGGCCAGCGATCTTGTACCTATACGACCACCCTTCGGGTGATAAGGAGGTTCGGGGGGGGAGGAACCAACGTCTCACTCGATCGGTCTCACTATCGATCGCACTATCGATCTCACTATCGGTCTCGCTCGATCGATCCCACCCGGTCGACCTCACAATTGATTTCACTCGATCCATATCATTCGATCGACCTCACAATCGATCTCACTATCGATCTCACTATCGATCTCACATTCGGTGCCCCTAGCGACCTCACTATCGATGTCACAATCGACTTCAGAACCCACGCCATCATCATCATAATCATCATCATCATCGTCATCAACGTCATCAACATCATCATCATCATCATCATCATCATCATCGGGACACACTCAACATCATCATCACCCCAAAACCATCAGCATCAACATCACCAACATCATTCCCATCATCATCATCATCATCATCGGGACACGATCATCGTCACCATCGTCATCATCAACATCATCATCATCGGGACACCATCATCATCGGAAGGCCACCATCATCATCACCTGATCATCATCATGAACCACACCATTAACATCATCATCATCATCATCGGGACACCATCATCATCAGCAACGTCATCACCATCATCGGGACACCGTCATCATCGTCACCATCATCATCATCACCATCAACATCATCATCGTGACAGCATCATCAACATCAGCATCCTTATCACCATCATCGGGCCACCATCATCAAACTCATCATAACCACCTCATCATCATCCGCAGCATCAGCATCATCATCATCATCACCATCGGGACACCATCATCGTCATCATCATCGACATCATCATTATTATGGGGGCACCATCACCATCATCATCACCATCATTATCAACATCATCATCATCATCATCATCATCATCATCATCATCGGGGCATCATTATCATTATCATTTTCATCTCCATTTCATCATCATCTCAGCATCATCATCATCAACATCATCAGGATCGACAACATCATCATCATCGGGACACCATCATCATCATCAGCAACATCTTCGTCAACATCATCATCATCATCATCATCATCATCGGGACACCATCATCATCATCACCACCATCACCATGATCATCATCAACAACATCGTCCACATCATCATCATCATCATCATCATCATCATCAGCATCATCATCGGGGCACCATCATCATCATCATCACCACCATCACCATCACCATCATCATCACCATCATCATCAACATCATCGACATCATCATCATCATCATCATCATCATCATCATCATCATCATCATCATCATCATCATCATCTTCATCGGGACACCGACGGGACACCGGCGGGACACCGGCGGGACACCGCGCGGCACCGGCCCCCGGAGAGGAATCATTTGGTCCGGCCGCGCCTCAGCCGGAGACGGGACACCGCGCGGCACCGGCCCCCGGAGAGGAATCATTTGGTCTGGCCGCGCCTCAGCCGCAGGAGACTTCCTTCTCGTCCGCCAACGCAGCTTCGCCTCGCCCGCACGCGCGGCACGCACGAACACGAAACCGAAACCGATTTCCCGGTAGGGGGGCTCTCCGTTCCACTTCGATCTCACCCCTTCACCTCCGACATTGCCACCCTCCCTTGAAGGCACATGGAGAATCGTCGGCGGTGTTAGTGTATATGTTATCGCGGTCTAGACTTTTTTGGAATCGAGGTTGCAGGTGTTCGGGCCTGATCTGGGCCGGACTTGGGCTGGGCTCTGTCTCGCGTTTTTAACGGCAATGCGATTTGATTTCAGTGGGCTCTCTCCTATTCCTCCGCCCCTCCCCCCTATTGTACCCTGTTCCGATGCGCCGCTTCTGTGGCGTTCGGGTCGATATTGGTAGCGCGAGCGAGCCTTCGAGCGACTTCGTGCGGGGGGGAAAACTCAGGCCTGAGGTCTGGGGCGGGACGGCTTTCAGGGGATCGAGGTTCGAAGTTTTCGGTCTGATTCGGGCTGGATGCGGAACACATTCGAGACCGGATATCCGGACGGATTTGAACTGCATGCGCCAACTCGCAAACATATGAGACGGGAATAGAGGGGAGGAACCGGAAGGGCGAGGAGGAGCAGGAGAAGGGCCCACATGCAGCCCAAATGCGGTCCAGATGCAGGAATCGCTGATGTCAATGTCGCCGCTCAAGGCTCCCATGGACAGATACCGAAGACCTTCAATGCTTTCGGGCACTTTCCTTAGTTCTTGGCGGTTCTCCAGCCTCGGGGTGCGTTCCAGCAGCTGCGCCTCGCCGAGAGCGTTCCGGGGGTGCCAGGATCGTCCCGAGCGGACGCCGGAGTCGTCCTGAGCGGACGCTGGAGGCTGGAGTTATATGGGCCGAGCACCACCCAGAACCACACGACCCAGGCAGGTCCAGGTCCCCAGCCCTGGGTTCTGCCAGAGCTCGGGCAGGTGATCGACTACAGAACTGGTTCACCCCAGAATCGATTTCCCGTCGGATGTGCGAAGAAGACGCAGACTGGTTGTCGAATTTCCGAACCTGCTACGCACTTCTCGTAGATTCGACGAACGAGCAATTCTGGGGTTCCTCAATTCTGCAGTCGACCCCTCGCTCGAAGTAAGCCAGACCCCCTCGAGTCGCGCAAACATCGGGACGGGAGGTTTTGAGCAATTTTTGGCTTCTGGGGGCCCTTGCTGGGCCCCAGGCCGTCAAGAAACGACTCGGGATGAAAAGCCAGTCCCGGAGAATGGGCCGAGATCCCTGGGGGTCACACCGTGAACAGGTCATGACGCCAGGGGTCTGGGTCATCGAGCTTTTTCTCTTTACCACACCCTCCCCACCCCAGTCAGATTCCACACCGCGGGGCCACGTTCGCCACGTTCAGCATGCAGCAACCGCGGCCCAAGGAGCTTATTCCTTGCACCAAACCCACGACCAGGACCCTCGCCCCATTCCCCGAGCTTTTTGGTCATAGTACACAGATTTTTCGCGCGGCCTGGGGACGGCGCCGGACGTGTACCAGACCAGTTTGATGGACGCTTCCGCGCGTGCCGGCACGCGCGGCGGCGAGGCTGGAGCTGGTCTGGTACGCGATTGGCGTCGTCGAGTAATGGAGGATGACGATTAATAAATGACCGGGGGTCGTGTTCACGCGGCGGCGCCCGGGATGACGATTAGAGAAAACTGGCCGCGGGCTGGAACACTTTTTTAAAAATCGTTCTCCTCCCAGTCAGAAAATTGCAGAAATAGCAGAAAACTTGTTTTTTGTTGTTTTTTATCGTTCTCTCCCATTTTTTTATTAATCGTCATCCCGCATTACCTATCCTTCACCACCGCCCTGGGGGGGTCGATCTTCAGGGGCCCCAGCACGCGATGGACGTGGACATGTTCGGGCTGGGGGACCCGATCCCGCCCACACCCGCAGACATCTGGCGCCTAGGTTTTTTCGAGCCACAGGTCCCCGAGCTCTCAACCACTTCCCCGGCACCGGCTTTCAGCCCGAGCCGTTTGTTGTCGCTCCCGAGGCCTGGTCAGAGCCCGGAGAGGCCGAAAACTGGGAACCAAGCTGCCGCCGCGATTTTTTGGGGCCGCCTGCTGTCCGGTTCACAACCTGCCGACGCCCCAGGAGAACCGACGCCCCAGGCGGCTGCTATGGAGGAACGCTCGCCCCGCACGAGGTCCGCCCCGGCGAGCGACGCCGCCGCGAGGAGGTCTGGGAGATGCAGCG
>CAUYUJ010016286.1:0-57593 GCA_963575745.1 Prorocentrum cordatum
AACCTCCTCCCCCTCCTCCTCCTCCTGCTCCTCCCCCTCCCCCTCCTCTTCCTCCTCCTCTTCCTCCTCCTCCTCCTCCTCCTCCTCCTCCTCCCCCTCCTCCTCCCCAAGAGGCCTCTGAGACGCCCAAGATGGCCTCCAAGACGGCCCTGAAGCGCCTCAAGAGGACCCCACATCGGTTCAAAGAGGCCCCCAAGATGGCTTCCGACGGCGTCAGACCCGTCAGACGGGCCAGGAACGCTTCAAGACGGCCAAGGAGAGGCCCCCAAGACGCCCCCATGGCCCCCAATAGGCCTAAGGAGGCCCCCAAGAGGCTTCCAAGAGGCCCCCGGGAAGCCTCCAGGAGGCCCCACAAGAGTGCCCAAAGAGGCTCCCAAGAGGCCTCCTCCTTCTCCTCCTCCTCCTCCTCCTCCTCTTCCTCCTCCCTCTCCTGATCCTCCCCCTCAGCCTCCCCCAAGTGTTCCTCGAAGAGTTTCCGGAGCGGCTGGGGGAATACATAATCAGATAGCTTGGCCAAGCTGGGGCCCAACGTTTGGCCACATAGGCGCTTCTCAAAAAGGCTGGGGGCGGCGGTGATTCGCCGTAGGCGTCTTGGATCCGCCGCCCCCTGTGCTTGCCACAGGGGTGGACGGCGTGCCAGACAGTTTGCTGCTCTTCTTATTTTCAAACCCTTCCCAGTGGCCTTCGGCCCAGACCGCCTGCCCTCGGAAGGACCAGAAGGTGTGGCCACATCGCCACTAAGACGGCCCAATTTGCCCAAGATGGCCACCAAGATGCCTCCAAGGCGGCTAGGATCGCTCCAAGAGAGCACAAGACGGCCCCAATATGTTTCCAAGACGGCCCAAGATGCAACCGAGGCGTTCCAAGATGGCCCCAAGATGGCCCAGGACGGCCCCAAAGGCCCCCAAGAGGCTTTCAATGCAGTCCAAGAAGCCTCCAAGGGGACCTGCAGGAAGGCCCGAAGAGGCCAAGACAGCTGGTTTCCCGTGGGCTCTTGATGGATTTTAACGTTTTCGGCCTGCCGACGGCCCAGTGCCGCCGAAGAGACCCCCAAGATGGCCCCAAGAGCGCCCAAGAGGCCTCCAAGACGGCCCCACGACGGCCTCCAGACGGTCCAACAGGCCCCCAAGGCGCCTCCAAGACGGCCCACGAGAACTCCAAGGCGCCCACTCGTCATCGTGGTTGTCGCCGTCATCGTCGTCGTCGCCATCGTCGTCGTCGTCGTGGTCGTCAAACCTCTTCCAGTTTCCTAAACAAACCCCTCTCCCTCTCCCTCTCCCTTCCCCCTCCACCAACCCCCCCACCCCCCTCCACCCCCCCCTCCACCAACCACCTCAGCCCCCCCTCCACCTCCCCCTCCACTCCCCGTCCAACTCCCCCTCCACCCCTTCGGATGTCCCTTGGAACCTTTTAGGGAGCACCCAGGGGGCTCCAGAGGGCCCCAAGAGGGCTCCAAGACGCGCCCCAGAGACCACTGAGAGGTCTCATCCAGACGCGCTGATCGATGACACCTACTAGCGGTTTCTGAGGCCTCTCTTGGGCCCCTCTTGGGCCCGTTGGGGGGCCCTCTTAGGGCCTTCTTGGAGCCATCATGTGGGCCAACAAGGGGCCCAAGAGGGCTCCCAGAGGGCCCCAAGAGGGTTCAGGAGTTATGTACCAGCGGCCGCTGGGTTGGTACATAATTCCTGGGGCCCTCTTGGAGCCCTTTTGGGGCCCTCTTGGGGCCCTCTTAGGGCCAACCCGGGCCCCAAGAGGGCTCCAAGAGGGCCCTCAGAGGGCCCCAAGAGGGCCCCAAGAGTGATGTACCAGCGGCCGCTGGGTTGGTACATAATTCCTGGGGCCTTCTTGGTGCCCTCTTAGGGCCAACCAGGGGCCCAAGAGGGTTCCAAGAGGGCCCTCAGAGGGCCCCAAGAGGGCCCCAGGAATTATGTACCAGCGGCCGCTGGATTGGTACATAATTCCTTGGGCCTTCTTGGGGCCCTCCTAGGGCCAACCAGGGGCCCAAGAGGGCTCCAAGAGGGCACTCAGAGGGCCCCAACAGGGCCCTAGGAGTTATGTACCAGCCCAGTCTTAGGGACCCCTTGGAGCCATCTTATGGGCCGATGTCCCACGGGGACCACCGGGTAACTCCGATGTCCCACGGGGGATACCGGGTAACTCCGATGTCCCACGGGCCGATGTCCCACGGGGACCACCGGGTAATTCCGACGTCCCACGGGGGACACCGGGTAACTCCGATGTCCCACGGGCCGATGTCCCACGGGGACCACCGGGTTACTCCGATGTCCCACGGGGACCACCGGGTAACTCCGATGTCCCACGGGGGGGCACCAGGTAAATCGTGCCCAGACCCCCCCTTGCAAGGTTGAGTTACCCGATGTCCCACGGGGGACACCGGGTAACTCCGATGTCCCACGGGCCGATGTCCCACGGGGACCTCTGGGCAACTCCGATGTCCCACGGGGGACACCGGGTAGCTCCGATGTCCCACGGGCCGATGTCCCACGGGGACCACCGGATAACTCCGATGTCCCACGGGGGACACCGGGTAACTCCGATGTCCCACGGGCCGATGTCCCACGGGGACCACCGGGTAACTCCGATGTCCCACGGGGGACCACCGGGTAACTCCGATGTCCACGGAGCCCCCGGGTAACCATGCCCCGACCCCCACTTGCAATGTCGAGTTTACCCGATGTCCCCCCGGGGGGACACCGGGTAACTCCGTATGTCCCACGGCCGATGTCCCACGGGGGACCACCGGGTAACTCATGCCCAGACCCCCCCCTGCAAGGTCGAATTACACGATGTCCCCCGGGAGACTCCAGGTAACTCCGATGTCCCACGGGCCGATGTCCCACGGGGACCACCGGGTAACTCCGATGTCCCACGGGGGACACCGGGTAACTCCGATGTCCCACGGGCCGACGTCCCACGGGGACCACCGGGTAACTCCGATGTCCCACGGGGGACACCGGGTAACTCCGATGTCCCACGGGAGGCCACCGGGTAACCATGCCCAGACCCCCCTTGCAATGTCGAGTTACCCGATGTCCCCCGGGGGACACCGGGTAACTCCGATGTCCCACGGGCCGATGTCCCACGGGGACCACCGGGTAACTCCGATGTCCCATATGGGGGTCCACCGGTTTACTGAATAATGCCGAATGCGCCCCTTGCAAGGTCGACTTACTCGACGCCCCTCGGGGGACACCGGGTAAGTGGGGGGTGTGGAGCGCACCCCCCGCTTACCCGATGTCCCCCAGGGGACACCGGGTAACTCATGCCCGACTCCCCCCCGTGCAAAGTCGAGTTACCCGATGCCCCCCCCTCGCCACCGGGTAACCCGTGCCTAACACCCCCCCCTGCAAGGTCGAGTTACCCGATGTCCCCGGGGGGACACCGGGTAAGTGGGGGGTGTGGAGCGCACCCCCCAGTTACCCGATGCTCCCAAGGGGGGGCGCCAAATAACTTATGCCCGTCGTCGTCGTCGTCGTCGTCGTCGTTGTCGCCGGTCGTCGGTCGCGGGCCGGAAAAATTTGAGGCTTCGGATCCGTTTCGGGGCCCCCCTGGGCCCCGAGGGCTCCAAACCCCTGGGGAAAAGCAGCAGCAAAACTTACCACTCCAGGTCGAGGCGTCGTCGTCGTCGTCGTCGTCGCGTCGTCGTCTGCGGGTCGAGAGCTCCAGGATGGGGCCGAAAGCTCCGGGTTGGGGTCGGGAGCTCCTGGACGGGGTCGAGAGCTCTGGGGTCGAAACAGGGGCCAGGAAATTTGGTCCAAGTATCGCTGCCTGGTCCTGCAGGGGCTGGGTAAGGGTGCGTTTACACCTCCTCGCCGTCGTCGTCGCCGAGGAGGAGGAGGAGGGCCCCAGGAGTTCTGTACCACCGGCCGCTGGGTTGGTACATAATTCCTGGGGCCTTCTTGGAGCCCTCTTGGCGCCCTCTTGGCGCCCTCTTGGGGCCCTTTGGCCCTCTTGGGGCCCTCTTGGGGCCCTCTTGGGGCCCTACGGGCCAACCAGGGGTCCGAGAGGGCTCCGAGAGGGCCCTCAGAGGGTCCCAAGAGGGTTCAGGAGTTCTGTACCAGCGGCCGCTGGATTGGTACATAATTCCTGGGGCCTTCTTGGGGCCCTCTTGGCGCCCTCTTGGGGCCCTCTTGGGGCCCTTTGGGGGCCCTCTTGGGGCCCTCTTAGGGCCCTCTTGGAGCCCTCTCATGGGCCAACCAGGGGCCCAGGAGGGCTCCAAGAGGGCCCTCAGAGGGCCCCAAGAGGGCCCCAGGAGTTATGTACCAGCGGCCGCTGGGTTGTTGCACAACTCCTGGGGCCCTCTTGGGGCCCTCTCGGAGCCCTCTTGGGGCTCTCTTGGGGCCCTCTTAGGGCCCTCTCGGGGCCATCTTATGGACGGCGACGACAACGACAACGACGACGACGATGACGACGACGACGACGACGACGACAACGACGACGACGACGACCACGACGATGGTGGTGACGACGACGACCACGACGACGACGATGACAACGACGACCACGATGACGACGCGCCCGAAATCAGCCGACAAAGCGACCTAGTAGTTAAACCGACAAGGTGTCCTTCTTTTGGCGCAGCGGCTCCGAGACAGCCTGCAGGGCAGCCTCTTTTTGGCCGCATCGGCTCCGAGAAGCCTGCAGCTCGGCCCCCGGTGACATTTTTTCGGCCCGCCCTTTCAAGGCCCCACGGCCGGCTCTTGGGTCGAGGAAGAAGAGGAGCAAAACCAGGAGAATCAGGAGCAGGAGGACGAGGAGGTTGAGCAGGGGGACAAGGACGAAATGAGAGGCCTTAAGCGGCTCCGAAAACCTTGCAGCTCAGCGCGGTTTGGTCTCGGAGCCGCTTCTGGCCTATCATTCCGTCCCTGACCCCTTGCTCAAACTCCTCGTCCTCCTGCTGCTCCTGCTCCTCTGGTTCCTGTTGATCACCTCCTCGTCCTCCTGCCCCTCCTCCTCCTCGACCCAAAAGCTGGCCGTGGGGCTTTGAGATGGCGGCCCCACAAAACATCACCGGGCCTCGGGGTGATATGTTTTTCCTGGGGGGGGCAAGGGCGTCCGCAGACGAGCCCGCGCTGAGCTGCAGGCTTCTCGGAGCCGCTTCGGGCCTCTGATTCCGTCCTTTCCTCTTGCTCTTCCTCTTGGACTGTTTCCTCGCCCTTTGGGGCCCTTTTGGGGCCATCTTGAAGTCAGCTTGGGCCGTCTTGGGACCATCTTGTGGACATCTTGGGCCGTCGGACAGCCGAAAAAGAAAACGCGCCCAAATTATTCAACAATTGAAGGGAATAAATACAACCATTTGGGCATTTCGGGCTCTCCTGGAGGTCCTCTTGAAGACTTCCTAGACTGTCTAGGAGGCCCCTTGCATCCACTTGGGGCCCTTGGGGCCCTCTGTGGCTGTCTTGGGACATCCTGGGGCTATGTCGAATCGTATCGTTGCCATCTTGGACGTTTTGGAGCCGTCTTGAAGGCCATCGTGGGCGCCTTGGAATTCTCGTGGGCCGTCTTGGAGGCGCCTTGGGGGCCTCTTGGACCGTCTGGAGGCCGTCATGGGGCCGTCTTGGAGGCCTCTTGGGCGCTCTTGGGGCCATCTTGGGGGTCTCTTCGGCGGCATTGGGCCGTCGGCAGGCCGAAAACGTCAAAATCCATCAAGAGCCCACGGGAAATCAGCTGTCTTGGCCTCTTCGGGCCTTCCTGCAGATCCCTTTGGAGGCTTCTTGGACTGCATTAAAAGCCTCCTGGGGGCCTTTGGGGCCGTCCTGGGCCATCTTGGGGCCATCTTGGACGCCTCGGGTGCATCTTGGGCCGTCTTGGAGACATATTGGAGCCGTCTTGGGCTCTCTTGGAGCGATCCTAGCCGCCTTGGAGGCATCTTGGTGACCATATTGGGCCGTTTGGGCCGTCTTGGTGGCGATGTGGGCCACACCTTCTGGTCCTTCCGAGGGGCAGGCGGTCTGGGCCGAAGGCCACTGGGAAGGGTTTGAAAATCATAATCTCAGCAAAATGTCTGGCACGCCGTCCAACCCTGTGGCAAGCACAGGGGGCGGCGGATCCAAGACGCCTACGGCGAATCACCGCCGCCCCCAGCCGTTTTGAGAAGCGCCTATGTGGCCAAACGTTGTGTCCCAGCTTGGCCAAGCTATCTGATAATGTATTCCCCCAGCCGCTCCGGAAACTCTTCGGGGAACGCTTGGGGGAGGCTGAGGGGGAGGATCAGGAGAGGGAGGAAGAGGATGAGAAGGAGGAGGAGAAGGAGGAGGAGGAAGAGGAGGAAGCCTCTTGGGAGCCTCTTGGGGCACTCTTGTGGGGCCTCCTGGGGGCTTCCCGGGGGGCCTCTCGGAAGCCTCTTGGGGGCCTCCTTAGGCCTCTTGGGGGCCGTGGGGGCGTCTTGGGGGCCTCTCCTCGGCAATCTTAAATCGTTCCTAGCCCGTCTGACGGGTCTGACGCCGTCGGAAGCCGTCTTGGGGGCCTCTCTGAACCGATGTGGGGTCCTCTTGAGGCGCTTCAGGGCCGTCTTGGAGGCCATATTGGGCGTCTTAGAGGCCTCTTGGGGCCGTCTTTGGGGCCTCCTGGGCCGTCATGGGGCCATCTTGAAAGCCTCCTGGGCGCACTGGGGGTGAGGAGGAGGAGGAGGAGGAGGAGGAGGAGGAGGTTGAGGAGGAGGAGGAGGAAAAGGAGGAATAGGAAGAAAAGGACTGGGAAAAGCAGGCGAAGAGGGAGTAGGAAGAGAAACAGGGAGGAGGACCAGGAGAAGGAGGCAGGGGGTATGAGCGAGGAGACACAGTCGGACAACGCGAGACAAAGTCGGAGCAACCCACAACCCCCAGACTCTGGGGGCGCCCCAGAGTCTGAACAGCACTTTTTTCAGATGAGGCCGCGCTGCGCGCTTATCCGTGCACTCCTTTCGGTGACCTAGATTCTCTCCTCCCCCCTTCGATTCGGGGCCAGTTGTCTTGCACCTCTCTTTGAGGTCCATCAAGAACTTCTCGTCAGCGCTCAAAGAGTTTTTCGTGTCCCCGATGTCTTGCTTCGAGTGGGCCAACCGCTCGTCAGTGTCAGCGAGCTCCTGTGTTTTCTTGTCGACCTGACGGCTTCGACGACGGCGACGTTGACATCGTCGTCGTCAGCGTCGCCGTTGTGAGCGTCAACGACAGCGTCGTGGATGCCAGCGTCAGAGTCGTAGTCGATGTCGGTGTCGTCGATGTCGTAGTCCTCAGCGTCGCCATCGTCGTCGCCGGCGTCATCGTCGTCGACCTGAGCCTGGCCCGCGGCAATCTGCTCCAGCTTTGCGGCCTTGAGGGCCTCGTAGGCCTTCTGGTTCTCTGTCTCCGACTTCTGGGTCTCCGAAAGATCCTTGCACGAGCGCGCGGGGGAGAAGGAAGGCGCCCCTGGGCATGCCAGGAAGCTGGAGACAAGCGCACACAGAAAGAAAGCCACCAACACATGCAACAATCTCGCCCCTCCTCGAACGGCCAGGAGGATCAGGAGGGCGAGGCGCCTACTGGCGGGAGGACGGCCCTGAAAGGGCGCGGTGCGCAGGCCGAGAGGAGAAGCCCTCGGCTCATTCTGACCAGTCTTTGGCTCCAGTAGTTCCAGTGCCAAGCAAGGTGAAGGGAACGGAGGGCTATCGAGGCTGAAAGGGCACGGTGCGCAGGACAAGAGGAGAAGCCCTCGGCGTATTCTGGCCAGTCTTTGGCTCCAGTACTTCCAGCGCCAAGCATGGTGAAGGGAAGGGCTGGCGATCGAAAGGCACCAATTCCTGATGGCCTTGCCCGTTCGAGGCTTCGGGAGGCCTCTAGAGTCCTCCGGAGACCTATGGACTCCCCCGCAGGCCTCTGGTGAGCCCCGGTTCCAGTGCCAGCCACGCACGTCGTTCGAGAGATCTATAGGTAGAGACATGGCGTGACTGAGGGGGCGGGGAAGGCATTGAAATAGATCGGGCCTCGGACCGACGTTTAAAGATACGCTGAAAGGCATATACCCTTGATTCATGGGGGTGGCAAAGCGATGGAACCAGATTGCGATATGCTATTCTGATTATACCTGCGTGCTTACAGCGGTTGACTAGTAGCCGCAAGGCCGAGGAAGGAAGGGGAGGCATCGAAGAGGGATGAATCGTATGATAACCCTTTTCATCGCCCCCCAAACAACGAATTCTGACCAGGTGTTGGCTACGGGTGCATGCGTTGAGTGGGTGCCTCTGAAGGCCCAGAGGAGGAGCAGGATTAGGATGAGGTAGCAGGAGCAGGATGATGGTCTCTGAGATGTCATTCTCAAAATTCCCTTCATCTGCTCAGAATAAATCCGCTCTGCACCTCTGGGCCCGTTTTGAGAGACGTGTCGAACTGCAGCAACGCTTGCCTCCGAACATATCCGAAGACCTCCGAAGAAGCAGGGGAGGATGGAATCTAAAGTGTCCTCCTCGAATGCGCCAATCTGCTCAAAGCGCGTCCCTGGTCATCCTGACAGGAGTTCGAGCCGCGACCAGCCGTGGAAACGACGGGCCCCCACGAGGAACCAAGAAGAGGAGAAATTGCAATGATGCCTCTGAGAACAACGCCTATGAAAGAGCGCGCGTACTTGAAGGGTCAGGCCTGAACGCCCTTCCGCACACCCCGCTTCCTGCTGCGCGGAGCGCCCAGGGGGGCCGCCGAAGGCGCTGACCTTCCAAATTTCCCCATATCCGAATATGGGATTTGTTATTACTCTTACGTCGCCGACTCCTCCTCACCCCTCACCATCACTTCCCTCATCCTCCTCCTCCTCCTCCTCCTGCTCCTCCTCCCATTCATTATCAAGTTCGCTCACACTCAGGCTCACGCACACTCAGATTCACCCAGACTCACTCATGCTCAGACTCACTCATACTGCAACTCACTCACGCTCAGACTCACTGACGCTCAGGCTGACTCACACACATATACATTCAGGGTCACTCATCATTCAGACTCACTCATACTCACAGATTGTGGGGATGTCTCGAACGGTTTGCCTGTGTCGTTGCTCCGCATCTCTCGCTTTCGGAGCAGGCGAGGGGCTGGTTTCAACAACTCCTTCAGGGGGGTGGCAGGGGGGTGTCTCTGGGGCTTGTTCGCGCCCAGGCTTTGAGGATGTTTCAGGCGGTTTGCGCGTTTGGGCTTGTAATACACTTAGCTTTCGGACCAGACTCGACGGATGTCCTAAGCGAGTCGCTGGCTTCAGCATCCCAAGAGGTAGCTGACAGGGGGTACGATGTGGTTCTAACATCGAGCCCGGAGGATCTAGGATGAAGAATTGGTTGGGGGGTCTGAAATCTTACTCGTCGACGCGGCGGGGCGCGGGTCGGAAAAGTGATGCGTTTGGAGACCAGGAAGAGTTCAGGGATTTATTTTGAACGGTGTTCGACAGTTTGTGCATTTTCGATCTTCTGAGGTTGTATTATCGATCCTGAGCCTGGAGGCGGTTTCCTGGCCCCAGGGACGTCAGGAGTCGGTTCCACAAATTCGGGAGGCCGAGTTCTGGTCCCAGCGACGTCAGGAGACACCCCCGGAGGAGGAGTGTGAGGGGAGGAGCAGGAGGAAGATGAGGGGGGCGGGGGAGAGAAGGGGAAAGAAAGAGGATGAGGAGCAAGAGAAAGAGGAGGGCGGGTGGTTGGCGCCAGAAGGTCAAGGTTCGAGGCTCGAGGTTTGAGGTTCGAGGCTCACTCGTCACACACTGACTCACTCACACTCAGACTCACTCACGCTGAGGCTCACTCACACTCAGACTCACTCATCACTCAGGCTCATTCATATTCAGACTCATGTTTCCTCACGCAGGCTCAGTCACACCACCTCCTCGCTCAGACTCACCATGCTCAGAACCACTCGCGCACACAGACATTGAAGATGTCTCAAGCGAGGCGCTGGCCTCAGCACTCCGAAGGGGGGCGCCGGGGGGGGTACTGCACGGGCCCAGTTCGCGCTCAGACTGTGGGGGGGTGTCTCAGGCTGCTTGCCGGTTTCGGCGCGCAACATACTGCGTTCGGGGCAGGGTTTGATAACGTCTCGAGCGAGGAGCCGGTTTCAGCACTCCCGAGGGGGGGGAGCCGCCAGGGTGGGGACACTCCGTGCTTCACGCCCAGATGGTGGGGGTATCTAAAAGGCGGTGTGCCCGTCTGGTTGAGATTGGACCTGTGTGCTTCCAGGACGGAACGTGACGATGTCTCCGGCGAAGCGCTGGTTTCAGCACCCGTGCGGAAGCCGCCAGGGTGGGGACGCTCCAGGATTCGCGCCCAGCCTGTGGAGAACGTCTCGTGCGGATTGCCCGTTTGGGTGCTTGGACTCGTGCACCCTGCGAAATGCTTAAGAAATCATGGGTTAAGAAACTCAGAGTCTCAGAATTTGAATAAAAACCCAGAACTTCTATCAAAATCTTAGGATTTACATTGAAACATTAAGAATCATCGAGACTCTCGCCAAAAACTTGAGTTTTCTTAAGCATCGCCTAGGGTGTGTGCTTCCAGAGCAGTTCGCAAGGATGTCTCAGGCGAGGCGCTGGTTTCAACACTCCCAAGGGGGAGCCGCCAGGGTGGGGGCACTCGAGGATTCGCGCCCTGATTGTGGGATGTCGCAGGCAGTTTGGTTGATCAGACTTGCGTGCGTGCGAGGCGCTGGCAGGAGGAGGAGGACAGAACAGGAGGGGGGAGGGGTAAGAAGATGTGCGACCAGGCAGATTGTGAGGATGTCTCGGGCGAGGCGCTTGTTTCAGCATCTCTGGGAGGAGCCGCAAGAGGGGTATCTACTTAGATGCCTCCGCTTCACCCTCCCCTCGCCCCTCCTCTTCCCCATCCACACTTCCAGACTCACTCCTGCTCAGACTCACTCACAATTAGATTCACTCATACTCAGACTCACCCACACATATCTTCACACTCAGACTCGCTCATCCTCAGAATCGCTCATACTCAGAAACATCGTTATCCGACTCGCTCAAACGCAGACTCACTCAGGCTTGTTCACACTCAGAGCCACTCACACTCAGACCCACTCGCACTCAGACCCACTCACACTCAGACTTACATACACTCAGACCCACTCACACGAAGGCCCACTTGCACTCATATTCACTGACACTCCGATTCACTCGCACTCACACTTGCGAATCACTCGCACTCAGACTTGCAGACTGTGGGGATGTCTCGAGCGAGCGACTCGCTCTCACACGCAGACGCCCACTGACACGTACCGATAGACAAACGTACTAGGATAATGAGATGCACATGCTGAGATCTTGGCGTCGAGTAATTATTGTTTGCAGAGGGCGCACGGAAGAGAAACATCTCTTACGAGGGCGCCCCGTACTCCAGGCATGGAAAGAACATGACACGCGATAAACGAACACAAAGGCACCCTTGATGTTGCAAGGTCGACCTACCAACTAGACCTGACTGGATGTTATCTTGCGTATGCGGAGTTCGAGAAATGTCGCAGGCGTCCTCGCCCACAGCAAAACCGAAACCCGACCGACCGAAGCGATCGTATGCCGTCGACTGTACAGTAGTCAAACCGACCGAGCCGCGGACACCCTTGGAGACGTCTAGAATCACATCAAGCTCCAAAAACAAAACCTTTCGGAGGTCGACGCGGACTTCTTGGATCGGCGCTGGACCTCCCTCCCCACGCGCACGGAACGCGCCAGGGGCGGCGGCGGAGGGGCCGTTAGGTGGGTTCCGACGCCGATGAAAGAGATCCACGGGGACCTCTACAACATGCTAATAAAATTCTGCTTGTGCATATTTGTCATTATCTGGATGTCCTTCTCGAACGTTTCCTTCATCTGCTCCAGGATGCCGAAAATCTCGCCAGACTGCGGCGCGTAGCCCTCCTTGTGAACGGACTGGACAAAGGAGGCAACCACCCGGCGCTGCGAGCGGGTCAAGACCGTCCTGCGAAGGGAAGGCGGGCTCTACAATCTTATTGACATAATCATGTGTATCCGTCTCGCCCTCCTCCTCCTCCTTTTTCCTCCCTCCTCCCTGCGCCTGCTCCTCTTGCCCCCCCATCGCCCCTCATGTTCATCATCCTTCCTCCCGAATCCTACTCCCTCATCTTCGAAGCCCCAGCGGGAGGGGGGGAGGTGGAGTAGGAAGGAAGAGTGAACGCAGCTTGGAGCATGGGGAGCAGCAGGGTGTAGAGAGGACGAGGATGTCTGGAAGATGAGCAGATGGAGGGACGGTGGCATGAGTAAGAGACATGGGAGAACGAGTGGAATCAGGGAGGAAGAGTGAAACCAGGGAGGAGGCAGGCATTGAGGCAAAGGAGGCTGGACGATTTTACCAGGGACGCGGGGGCGCGGGAAGTGGGTCTCTGATCTGAACTCTGCTACGATGAGGATGATACCCCCGCAGGTCGAAGGTCAACATATGGGCACTATACACAGTGGCAGATGGGATGGAAATAAAAAGCAAAGACAATAAGGAGGGCGCGACTAAGCGCGTTGGGGATCACGTAGCACGTCTCGCCAGGCGCTTCGTCAGCGAAGGCTCTCGAAGGTCTTGCCAAAAACTCTGGGTCGACGCCAGCAAACTCAAAGTCTAGGCCTAGAATGAATTTAAACTGATCATCCCACATCCAAGGCTTGAAGCAATACCCGTGCAACTGCATTCCAAAACGTATGTTGACAGCTGAGAAATACTTATGACCTCGCCATCGCAACGCCCGGAGTGCTAGTCTATGCTGCGGATGCTTCTGAAGCCTAACAACGTGGCCGCACCAATCGGAGACTCTCTGGGGCCACACTACATCCCAGCGCTTGAGACCCAGCTTGCCCAGATAGTGGGCCCTCAGGGCGTTTGAATGAGCGAAATGGTCGCCTATGGAATCCTCCTGAAAATCCTCAAACTCATCCACCTCTTCCACAAGGTCGGCCAGGGCGCGAGCCTCCGGGTCCGCGGCGGGATTCGGATCCGAGGGCACCTCTGGCACGCTGGAAAAGGACAGATTCAACATGTCATTGCTCGTCGTCGTCGTTGTCGGCGGGGGCGGGGGTGGGTGGGTCGTTTTGGGGGGCGGTGCGGGCATTTTCTTTCTGAAAACCTTTCGTTCCATACGGATCTGGATGGCCTGCATCTTCTGGAGGTGGGTCTGGGCGAAGTGGAGGGTGCCAGCGGTGCAAGACAGGGCAGGGAGAACAACGCGACGGAGACGACGAAGCTTCTTACTGACCGTGCCTGCTCGGCATGTAAGAAGAAGCTTGTGTCTGGTAAAACAAGCCCGCGCGGCTCTAATCCTTCTGTCCACCTCGATCGACGCGTTGCGATCGAAGGAGATCTGATGGCCGAGCACCTTGATCCCGAGCTTTCGCGGTGTACTTGAAAGTTTGAGGGGTCTCGTTTTTGGGGCGTGTCTGCATTTTCTCCTGGGAGGTACTGCTGCCGAGAGCTTGGGGGGCTGCTGATCCCAGACATCCTGGATCGTGATCTGAGCCGGAGTGTCCTCCGTCGAGATCCACTCGACGCCGTGGAGGTTGACGCACCAGCCAGCTGCCCGAACGAGCCCGTGCCAAGCGTTGGTCATCCGCGTGACCATGGCGGCGCTGACGCCCAACAGCCAAAAATTGTCAGCGGGGATGAAGATGGGGATACGCCGTAGGCCTCCGTTGTGTTCATCTTTCTTTTGGTGCGCAAACAATTGACACCAGGAGCCCGGAGGTCATGGTGGTCAATAGGGTATCCCCAACCACGCTGCTTACAGAGTGCGAGGGATGGGAGCGCGAGGGCGCGGTCCATGATGATGTTGCATTTTATCGGTCCGTCGGGGCCGCCTTGGAATATCGATCTGGTCCTGGATACAAGTTTCGAAGGAGGTAGGCGAGGGGCCATGAGTCGGCCCCGTCCGCGGCGCAATTCACGGATCATGGCCGCAGTCAGGATGTCAGGGATGCCAGCGAGCTTACAAGCGTGGCACCAGACCGTGGCCGACGCAATCATAGGTGGCCTGGTCTGAAGGTAGACTGATGCGGCGAGATCGGTCTCGAGGCTTGGTTCCCTTGCTCTAAGAGTAGTCGCATATAGGCCGTCCACAGAGCTGAGAGCACGGCTATCGGTCTGCACTTCTTCATGAATAGCGGGCTACGCGTTTTCTCGATCAAGTGCACGCCACGCTCGCCCCAACCCGTTGGGGAGTCCATCGCCGGGTCGTTCAGCAGCCTAAGCTCGAACCGCGAGGCGAGGATGTCATAGAACTCATCTGAACCGTCCAGGGACTTTTCGACGACGAGCATTTCGTTTCGAGGGCAGGAGTTCCCCTTCTTCATCTAGAGGAAGATCTGACGGACCCTGCATCCCGAAATGTTGCCAACCACCTGGGGACCCACCCGGGCCCGCCCTTGCAAAATCCAGGAAGGGGGGGGGCGGGTCGAACGTCTCGCGAGCGGTGTAGGTCGGAAGAGAAATCTTATGCTAGCTTCAGAATATCATCTGGGTTGTCTGCGAGACCGCCCTGTTCGTTAAGCATGCTGCCTTGCCGGGGGGGGGGGGGGGGGGGGGGATGCGATGCGATCATATCACCCTTGCTGTAAGAGCCGCTCTCAATCCTGGCCGTGCCTGGCGCGGCGGATCTGCTGGCGCGCAAGCGTGTCAGCCGCGCAATCAAAGTGTCGGATCTCCGGGTGATCCGCGGCCCGTTTGGTCTGCGCATGGCTTCCGAGAGGGACCTTTTGAACGTCGTTCACCGTAGGCCTCGGCGGCAATCGCGACAGCGGTAGCGAGGTCGGCAAGCGATGGTGGGGTTCGGCCAGGGGCGCCCGTAAGGGGGAGGAACTGAGGGTCAGCGTCGGGGGGGGGGGGGGGGGGCTCGGGGTCGTCGCGGGGGGGGGGGGGGGGGGGGGGGGGGGGGGAAGAGGGGGGGGGGTCGCGCGGGCGACGCGCATCGTTTCGGTGGCGAGGTCATCTACGGGGGGGGGGGGGGGGCAGAGGCGGGGCGGGGGCGGAAGTCGGCGAGCGGTCGAAGGACAGAGGGATGCCCCAGGTCACCTCTTCAACCACAGGGGGCGCCCAGGAATCATGGAGGGCCTTCCAGGAGTCTCGCGACCAGCTGGACATTTCAAAAGCACAGGCCGCCAGAGGGCGGCATGCTTCCCGAATCAGCCTGCCTTGGCGAGGAGGTCCGCCGCGGAGTTGCCCGCGTCCTTAGAGCGGCCCTTGCGCCGCTCTGGGGGGCAGACCTGATGGCGCTGACAAGCTGCGTGCCAGACTGCCTGCAGTGCGGCGACCAAGTTCAAATTGCTGCGGGCGCGCCATCTGCACCATAAAATCTGCCGCGCGCATCGGGGGCCGAAAATGAACTTGATATATTAACAATGCGGGGGGGGGGGGGGGGGGGGGGGGGCGGGGGGTCTCTTCAGGGTGGGTGCTCTGGCATAGTAGCCACAGACAAGCTTCGATCGGTGCCGTGGGTCCGGCGGCGTTGTTCGACTCCCTGCGCGCGCCTACGAAGAGCGGGTCGGCGGGGCCCAAGACAAAAGGACCGCGTGCCTGGGCAATCGGGGACGCACCCGCTGTAGGACACGCCGCATTGAACTCTGCGAAGCCCCATCCAGCACACCCCAACAGTCAGCGCCGAGGTCGCTCACGAAATCGACGAATTCTATCGAAGACCGATCAGTCCAGGAATAAACCGCAAGCGTCCTCATCCTTGAAAAAATGCATTCGTCGCCCGATCGATGCCCGGGGAATCGCCCAAAGCATGTCGATGTGCAGCGAAGTCGAAGCAAGCCCAATTGATCGGCTTGGGGGGGGGAAGGGCCACGCTGAGCAGCAATATTCCAATTGCTTCCTGGGTCCTGGGCCTTGGTCTGGAACTTCGGCGGGGCGCGGTCCGAAGTAGTGGCGGTCGTGAAATTCACGGAACATGTCGCCGAAGATACTCGATATGTTTGGGGTCGCGCCTCTGGCCTGGGTCAGGGAAGTGGGCGCAGTGGCCGTGGCGGCGCCAATGAAGCGTCTTTTCAGCCCGTAGTCCTAAGTCATCGACCAGTAGACGATATAGTTCGTCCGCCTTCCCAGCGAGCTTGTCGAGCCGAGGGGGTTCGCGCGGGGGGCGGGAGAAGGAGCCGATGTGGGTAGAGACGAGGCCGGAGTCAGCCATCGATCCCAAATGAGCGCCAGCGCCCATGCCAATGGTCACTCTGGTTTCACCCAGCACCGACTGGCCCCAAACTGTCCAACAGTAAATGTCGTGACTTCGAAGGATGCAAGTGCGGGGGCACCGCGAGCGCACGACCGAATTCAGACTGCTCGCGCGCGGCGCCCACGCAGTGGATACCCTGGACCACCTCGAGGACGAACCAGCCACAGTCCCGATGGACGACGATCGCACTCTGCCTGTCCCTACCGCCCGGGGGGGGGGGAGGGGGGGGGGGGGCGCAATCACGCGATGCCCGTCGATGCGCTCTGGAGGTTGTGCGCTGCGTAGGGCGAAGCACTCTTGCAAAAGAAGCATGCGCCAAGGATCATCTTCTCTCTCTCTCTCTCTCTCTCTCTCTCTTCTCTCTCTCTTTGTATTCTCTCTCTCTCTCTCTCTCTCTCTCTCTCTCTCTCTCTCTCTCTCTCTCTCTCTCTCTCTCCTCTCTCTCTTTTTTTTTTTCTCTCTCTCTCTCTCTCTCTCTCTCTCTCTCTCTCTCTCTCTCTCTCTCTCTCTCTCTCTCTCTCTCTCTAAATCTTTCGCGAAGTCAGGCATCTCCTTCGGCGACGCAGCTCTCGCAGTCCAACTGATACAACAGGAACGGTCAAGCATCCTCCGCCGTCGCCATCTCCTGATCGCAAGAGAGGGGCCACCTCGCGGATCGCCAGCAGCCTGGATCGCCCCGTTGTGGCCGTTCAGCTGGAGGTCGAGGCGGAGGTCCGCGAGGAGCGCCCCCGCCGTGGCCGGGATCTCCAGCTTGTGCGTGGACAGGTCGCAATCGAAGAGCTTGATCGGGCCTCCCATGTGCGCGTTGCCGGGAAGTCGGTTTGGCGAGAAGATCACCTCGCCCTTGTCATTCTCGATGTCGCATGCGGCCGCGAAATCATGAGCCTGATGTGTTGGAAAAAGCGCCTTGACTACAGGCTCCAACATCTGGACCGACTTCACCTGCTCCTTGCTTACGCCGATCTCCCAGCCCAGCTTGTCGTTGCCGTGCCAGAGGTGTTGACGGCCAGAAGCAAAGAGGTTGCCTCCCTGGAACTTTCTGCCCTTCATGGCCTTGAGCATCATCCACATCTGGCCTGAACTGTGGAATCTAATGCGCACCCTCTCGCGGCACCCTCCTGTGGGAATGACTTTTTTTATATCGGATGTGTCGAGCGTCGGGTTCAGTCTTGATCTGTTTCACGAGCAAGTCTCCCGACTCGTAGTTGAAGCCCCCGACGCACATCACCTTGCGCCTACTCATGGGCACGCAAGCTGCAATGGAAACGGCAGAGAGAGAGAGAGAGCGGAGGCCAGGGTGGCCGAGACATGAGCCGATGTACACGAAGCTGGCGTCGCGCCGCTCCCTCGCGGGGCCACCTCAAAGGCAGCTCGGAATCGAAAGAGGCCAGCTTGGTCTGAATGTCGGCAACTGTAGTCCTGACTGTGGCGACCTCCATCTGCATATGATCGGTCATGTGGTCCTGGGGGGTGGTCGCATCCTTGATCATAGCGCCCACGGCACTCAAGAGACGGATCTGTCCATCCTCGAAGCTTTCAGTTGACAATGACGTTATGCAGTTGGAGCTGGGTCGGAAAAAAATGTATGGCCCTGTCCGAACTCTTCTGCAAAATGGTTCCGGAACCGAGCCGAACCGGCCGAACCGAACCGGGCCGAACCGAACCGGCGCAAACCGGCGTTTTTTTGCCAATGGGAACCAAACCGCACCGAACCGGACAATTACGACACCGAACCGAACCGAACCGAACCGTGACTCCGAACCGGGCCGAACCTCCCCCCGCCGAGCCCGCCCGAACCGTACCGAACCGGAGCGAACCGGAAAACTGGCCACGGAGGGAGGAGGAGGGAGGACGACCAGCGGCGACGACGACGATGACGACAACCCCCAGATCCAGGCGCTGTGAAAAAATCTCAAGAGGAGGTTTTTCGCTATTTCGGGCCCCCTCTGGGGCCCCTTTGGGGGTTTGGGGCTCCTTTGGGGCCCTTTTGGGGCCCCTATGCGGGTTTGGGGCCTCTTTGGGGGGTTGGGGCCTTTTTGGGGCCCTTATTGGAGGTTTGGGCCCCCCTAAGGCCCCTTTGGGGGCCCTGTGGGCCTCCTTTTGGGGCCCTTTGGGGGTTTGGGCCCCTTGACGGCCCCTATGCGGGTTTGGAGCCCTTTTGGGGGTCCCTTGGGACCCTTATGCGGGTTTGGGGCCCATTTGGGGCCCCAAAGGAGCCCCTTTGGGGGTTTGGGGCCCCTTTGGAGCCTTTGGGGGTTTGGGGCCCGACCGGAACCGGTCCGAACCGGAACAGGAAACGGTCCGAACCGGAAACAAAAAAAAAACGTACCGAACCGAACCGAACCGGAAGATTACGACACCGAGCCGAACCGAACCGAACTGGAGGCGCTTCGGAACCTAACCGGACCGAACCGAACCGGAACTTTCCTGTTCTGGCCGCGGGGGCTCTCAGGACGTCGTTGTCGTCTCTGTCTACGCCCATGTCGTCGAGATGAACTGTCGGCACAGCGGGGCCCGCCATGCCTGTGACACCAGGAGTTCCAACATGGGTTGCCATCTCCCGACGCTCTGGATGGAGGGGGGGGGCACGAAAAAAAAACAGCTAAGACTGAAGGTGGGAGTAAAATGGGCATCTTCTTTGCCGAAAGTGGCTTAAGCCAAAGTGGGAGGTGGGCGGGGAGGGGAAGCTGGAGGGAGTGGGGAGGAGGGAAGGCAGACTGGAAAAACACGAGGGAGGATGAGGAGGGGGGGGCAAACGGAAGGGGGGTATGGATGAGGGATCAGCACGGGCAGTTCCCCCAGGGTTTCCTGCAGGACGGCGTCCAAAGAGAGTACAGGCAGGGCAGGGTGGGCATGCCTCCCTCGCAGCGGCTCGTCGAAGGCACGGAGCCGGGAGGGAAGTGGACGGACGACGACGGAGGAGGAAGGGGAAGGGGCACGAGGCGCGCGCGCAACGTCGGCTTGGGTTTCCGATCCGTGCCCGATCCTGCAATGGGCTCGGGCGGGGCACGAGGCTGATGCAACGCAGGCATGAGGGTGGCTCCCTGCGCTCAGTACGCGAGGCTCTAAGCTCTGGACGAGAGAGGAAGAGCACGAAAAAGAGGGGGGGAAGCACGAGGAGGGAGGGACACAAGGGAAAGAGGTGATCGGCGTGCCTCGCGGTGAGGCGCTGCAGGCTGGCGGCCACGCTCAGCATGCTGCTCTTCGGCACCTGCAGGAAGGTGGAGGACGCGCCGCCGTGGTGCTTCGCCAGGACCGTGACCGCCTGCTTCAGGGCCGAGAGGGCCTGCAGCATCTCCTTCTCCTCGGGGGGCGCGGGCCGAAAGAGAGCTACCCGAGCGACCAAGAGCACAGAGAAACCCGAACCACAACGTGGATGGTCAGCAACGTTCGCATGCGATCCACGCCTGCCCTCTCTCTCACTCGCGCTCGCTCTAGCTCTATCTTTATTTATGTGTGTCTTCGTTTCCTTTCCATTGAGCATCTATGTGTGCATGCATATATATATATACACACAGGTACCTATACGACTACCCTTCGGGGGATAAAAAAGATGTTGGGGGAACACCATCGGAACAGGACACGGCACAATCGGGACATCCTGGAAGAGATAGATAAAAAAAAAACACCACCAAGACACCATCGGAACGCAATCGGGACATCATGGTGGTCAATCCGTCCACTATTTGTCTATAGATCCCACTATCGGCATCACTAGAAATATCGCTTCGATCACACGTTCGATCTGATTGTATGATCTTCGATCTCACTGCGGGTCCCATTATCGATCTCACTATCTATCGGTTCCGCCATCGACCTAACGATCGACCGCACTATCTCACTATCGGCCTCATTGCTTGCTCATCGATCTCACGACTGGTATGGCCATCGGTACTACACCATATCCACCTGACTACCAATCGGTCTCACTATAGTGGAGGCTAATCCACAAGCAACCCACCGCAAGAAACCCAACCCTGAAATCCGCCGAAGTCTCTTGGTCCAAGGTTGGGTTTCTTGCACTCCAGCTGCAAACAAAGAAACCCGGGGTACCCTGACCCGAGCGGTATCTCGGCCGCTGACTGAAATCAATTTGACATCAAGAAACCCAAGGCGATCGAACATGCTCGCTTCGGGCCTTGCAAAAAAACATAGACTTCTCAACTGTAAAAACAGCTGTGTGCCCAGCTTCATCAGACCAGCCAATTGTGGAACTCGGCCTCTGGGCCTGACCATGAGTTGTTGCATTTCTACTTACTACATTGCCACTGTGGAGCGCGCGCCGCTCAGGTGACCCACCAGCGGGTGGGTCACCGAATAACTGATGAGCAACACCAGCGGTGACACTTGCACTCTGGTCCGCATTCCGAATCCATGAGCTTCCCCTGAGGAGCGCCCGCCGCGTAGGTGACCCACCAGCGGGTGGGTCACCCGAGAACTGGTTGAGACGAACCAATTGTCTCTCTTCCATTCTAGGCCTCATGAGCCAGTGCATTCCGAGCCCGAACGATTCCCCTGTGGAACGCGCGCCAAACAGATTACCCACCAGCAAAGATGGGAATGTGCCTGGTGCGGCGCCAGGACGAAGGGAATGTCGTGCAATCTGCCAGGTCTCCTCCTCCTCCTCCTCCTCCTCCTCCTCCTCCTCCTCCTCCTCCTCCTCCTCCTCCTCCTCCCCTCCTCCAACCCGTCCTGCGTCCTCCAACCCTGTGGGTCACCCGCAAACTGGTTGAAAGATCACTATGAGTTGGCGCGCGCTTGCCCCATGCGCTTCCGCTGTGGCCCGCGCGCCGCACGGGCGACCCACCGCCGGGTGGGTCACTCGAAGACTGGCGAGTGACACCACTTGGTTCATGTGCATTCTGGGCCTCAACTTAAGGAGGAAGGAGGAGGATTAAGGAGGAGGAATCCTCCCTCCTCCTTAATCCTCCTCCTCCTTAATCCTTCCCCTCCTGAACTCTCCCCCCCTTTCGTCCGGTCCGGCTCGACACGCCCTCCGCCGGCAGAGCCCCTGGAACCCCCTGGCTCGAGGGGCCGCTCCGTGCGAGGCGGAACCTCTGCCGGGCCCCCCGCCCAGGATCGGGGAGACGCAAGACCCGGGTACGGGGGACTCGGAAATCCCCGACGAGGTCGTCAAAAAAACGACGAGGCCGAGCCTGCATTTTGACGAGGCCTCCCGCTGCAGACATCCCACAAAACTCCTCCTCGTCAAAATCCGAGTCGCGGTCGTCAAAAAACGATGGCGAACCCGAGTCCTGGCAAACCCGGGTCTTACGCTCCCCCGACATGAGTTGTTCCGTTCCCACTCCATGTGACTCCCTTCCCCTGTGGAGCGCGCGCCGCGCAAGTGACCCACCAGCGGGTGGGTCACCCGGGAACCGGTCGAGCAAAACAAATGGTTTGACTCGTATCTCGTTCTCAGCAGGAGCTGGTGCACTCTTACTCCACACAAGTGGTTCACCAGCAGGTGGGACACACGCGATCTGGTTGAGGCAACCACGTTGTTTCACTTTCATCCTGGGTCTGAACATGAATTGCTGCATTCCTACTCCGTCTTCCACTGAAAGGCGCGCACCGCACAAGTCACAAACCAGCGGGTGGGTCACCCGAACACTGGCTGAACCAAGCTCACTGTTATATTGCATTGTGGGCCTCAACTTGAGTTGATGCACTCCGACTCCGTACATTTCACCTGTGGGTGGGTCACCCGAAAACTCTTTGAGAATAAACTCAGAATAAACGATGCGTCTCACTTGCTTTCGGTTGATCGCGTACGGCCTATCAAGTTCTTGGGCTTTCGGGCCATCGCCCCAGAACCCCGGGGCATCCAGCACCAGACTGACGTGCCCCCGCGAGCGTGCGCGCGCTGTGCGTGACCAACAGGCAGAGTGGTTAGTTAGCAAAGGAAGAAATTCCTTGATATTTGAAAAAAGGGAGTCTCTGGAATTCCCTCTTTTGTCAAATTCCTCTGTCTTGGAGCGTTGGAAGCGGGAAAACGTGAGAAAGCTAAAAACGGCGACAAAAACCGCTGGAAATCAGCAATTTTGCTCTTTTCGGGCTCTCTCGGGACGGCTCTCGAAGCTCTCTTGGGCTGTTTTGGGGGCCTCGTCGGAGCTTTTTGGGGGCCTCTCAATTGTCTGGGGTGTGTTGGAGGCCTCTGGGGGTTCCCGGAATCCTATCGGAGGTCTCTGGCGGCCTCCTGCTCCCGCTCTTGGGCTCATCTTGAGCCTGTTCTGGAGTGGTCAGGAGCTTTCCAGGGCGCCTCTTCGGCAGTCTTGGGGCCTTTGGCCGTCTTGGGGGCCTCTTGGGCGGTCTTGGGGCGGTCTTGGGGGCCTCTTCGGCCGTCTTGGAGCGTTGAAAGCATGAAATTGTGAGAAGGCCAAAAACCATTAAAAAAATACAATTAACGATTTTAGGTTCTCCGGGCGCTCTCGGGAGGCCTCTCGGAGCTCTCTTGAGGTCTCTTGGAGGCCTCCTGGGAGCCTGGAGAGCCGCCCGAAAGCTATCCTGGGTTGCTTGGGGGATTATTGGGTCTTTCTTTTACGTTCTAAGGGCTTCTTAAGGTCGTCTTGGGCTGTCTTTGGGCATGTTGGGAGCTCCCGGGGAGTCCGGGAAGCGCGGTACCGGAAACGTAACCCAGATGTGAGCGAGGTGCAGGACGCTCCGAGAGGGAGCCCCGCGTATCTGGTTATGTTACATATCATCCGCCACCGTGCCTCCGGACACGAAGTGGGTGTGCCCTCAGGTCCCTTGCCGAATCCTCTGAGCCTCAATCCTCACTCATACAAGACGCCTCTAACCCATAACCCATAACCCAGAGCCGTTTCTCCGTGTCCCCCTTCTCCTCCTCCTACTGCCCGAGACCCTCTGGCGGTGGCGGCGAACAGACACCAAACAAATATCACTCGCCTTTTCACCCCTTCGCAGCTTCTACTACCCCCAGATTGGCATAAACAAGGGGTCGGCGGTGTGGCGTAAGCCTAAGAATCCTCTGAGCCTCAATCCTCACTCATGCGGAGTCTTCACAGGGCCCAGACCCCAGAATTCCGAAATCTCCTGGGGCCTCCCGCGTGCCTCCCGAGGCTTCCAGCGCGTCCCCGGGGCTTCCCCGTGCCCCCCCGGGCTCTGGCGAGCGGTGGCGCGTGAACTTCTCAAGCCCCAGAGGTCCCCAGGACGGGCCAAGAGGGCCCCGAGAGGCCTGCAAGACGGCCCAAAGAAGGCCCCGAGGCAACACAGGATCAGCCCAAGACGGCCAAATGGCCCCCAGACGGCCGAAGAGGCCTCCAAGACGGCCCGCGAGGCTTCCAAGAGGCCTCCCCCAGAGGGCCCCGAGAGGCAACAATCAGTGATTTCCCAAAGATGTTTGAATAATTTCGGCCTTTTCGCCTGTTCGGCTTTCCGACTCTCGACGCCATTCCAAGAGGCGCCCAAGATCGCCCAGAAAAGGCCCAAGAGGCCTCTAAGTGGGCCTCAAAATGGCCCAAGAGCGCCCCAAGACGGCCCAAGAGGCGCTTCAGACGTCCCAGGAGGGCCCCAAGACGGCTCCAGAAGGAGCCTAAGAGAGAGAACACGAACTGAAAATCCAAGCCTTCCACCCCAAAAGGCCCCCAAGAGGCCCCAACAGGCGCCCAGGAGGCACCAAGAGGCCCCGAAGAGGCCCCCAAGAGAACCCAAGAAACCCCATAGAGATCCAAAAGAGGTCCCAAGAGGCCCCAAAACGGCTTCCAAGAGGCGTCCAAAATGCCTCCAAGAGGCCCCCCAATGGCCCCAAAACTGCCTCCAAGACGCCCCCGAGAGGCCTCCCACGAGATCCCAACGAACATCCAATAGGCTCCATAGGCACGGTGGCGGGATGAACCGAAGGCCATTAGATGTACTTACATGACCGCCCATCGGGTGATAAAGAGGTGGATAAAGAGGTTGGGGGGAGCGGAAATAACCAACTGCTGGCAACTGCAATGGATGTGATGATGACGATGTTGGTGACGATGGATCCATCCCAGAATCGATCTCACTCGATCGATCTCACAACCGATCTCAAAATCGATCTCACTCAACGGATCTCGCGATCGATCCCACAGTCGATCTGACTATCGATCTCACTATCGATCTTACAATCGATCTTACTATCGACCTCACTCGACCAATCTCACTGTCGATGTCTCATTACCTGAAGCGAATTCGATCGACCTCGCAATCGAGCTCACAATCGATCAAACTATCAATCTCACTGCCGATCTCGCAACCGACCGCTCTATTGAACTCGCTATCGATTGCACTATCAATGCAACTATCGATCTCACTATCCATCGCACTGCCGCTCGCAAGATCGATGCAACTACCAATATCACGATCGACCTCACGATCGATCCAACTATCGATTTCACGACCGATCTGATCACATATCGGTCGTTATCGATCTCACTATCGATCTCTAACTATGGACCGGGACACCATCGGGAAACCACGGGACACCACTGGGACACCGCAAGACAGCACGGGACACCACGGGACAACACGAGACACCATCGGGACACCACGGCGGGATACAGCGGGACTTCATCGGGACACCGCGGGACAAAATGGCGGTATATCCCCAGCCACACCGCGCCCACTGGAGGGGCCTCACTTTTGCATCCGAATCGCCCCAGCGGGGGGGGATAATTCCTCTTGCGCGCCGACGACGAGACACCGCGGGACACCATCGGGACACCGCGAGACACCACGGCGGAACACCCCGGGCTACCGCGCGCACACCGGAGGGCTGGACTTGTACATCCGAATTGCCCTGGCGACGGCGGGATCATTACTCTCGCGCGCCCGCGCACCTTCGCCTCGCCTGGACGCATGACACGAACACGAAATCGAAACCGATTTCCCAGTGGGTGGGTCTCCGTTTCACTTCGAACTCACCCCCTCACCTCCGATATGCACCTACAGGACCACCCTTCGGGTGAGAAGGTCTCACGATGCATTGATCTTACTATCGATTGCACTCTCTTTCCATTGATCTATCCATTGATCTCAATTTCGATGTCACTCTCGATCTCACTATCGATCTCACTATGGGTGTCCCACGGGTGTCCCGTGGGATGTCCCGTGTGTGGTGTCCCACGGGTGTCCCGTGGGTGTGCCGTGGTGTCCCGTGGATGTCCCGTGGTGGCACTATGGTGGCGTTCTCACAATCGATCTCACTACGGGTGCCCTGCGGGTGTCCTGGGTGTGGTGTCCCGCAAGTGTCCCGTGGGTGTCCCGTGGTGTCCCGCGGGTGTCCCGTAATAGTCCTGGGGGTGTCCCACGGAGACCACGGAACACCACGTGACAACAGCGAGACCAAGCGAGGCCAAGCGAAGGAAAGCGAGTGACCACCGGCAGGGCACCGCCCTCCGGCCACGCCACCCCGCAGCGAGGCCAAGCGAGGCCAAGCGAAGGAAAGCAAGCCCAAACAAGCGGCGACCGGCGGAACACCGCCCCCCCGGGCCACGGCCCTCCGCTGGCACACGCCCGCACAGCTTCGCGTCGCCCGCACGCAAGACACGAACACGAAACCGATTTCCAAGGGGGGGGTCTTCGTTTCACTTCAATGTCACCCTCCGACTTGCGATCCATAGTCGTAACCACTCTCTCTCCCTGACTCATTATATCGTTGTCTACTCCGCCTCCCTTTCTCTCTGTTAATAGAGAGGTGTGTGTTACTACCACGCCTACTCTTTCTTCCCTCAAGGTTCGATCTCCCCTCAGCTCTCCGACCTGTATTATGCATCCCCTCTGCTGAACAATGCTTTCTGCTCTCTGATCTGTCGTCATCACGCTCTATGTTATCCCCAAAATCACATTGTGCATCTGGTCGCAAACACCCAGGAGAACTTGATAACCTAAAACAAACCGAACCATGAGCCCTGGACCCAGAACATGAACACGAAAGACCACTGGCCGCCCAATGCATTTGGCCCAGCCACTGTCGTCTACTCGTTCAGTCTCCGAAAGGACCCCTTCAGTGCAAACACTGATTGGGAAACCACTCTCTCTGTTCAATGTGTACTTGATACGTCATCTCTCTCACTCTGTCTATGTGTGTATGCGCTTGTAAAGGTGAATGTGTATATGCATGTGCCTATATATAAATATAAATGTCTCTACGGTGTGCCACTCTCTATCTCGATTCGGATTCTGTGCACGCATATCTGTATGTATTCCCATTCCAAAGATACAACTATGACGCGTGCATTTCAAAATGGTAAACTACGAAATCTCTGAATGTTGCTCTTTACTTTATGATATGGGCTCTTCGAACTACACTTTCTACTATCTCATTCTGACCGTGGCCGCAAATACATCGGCACTTGGTCGCAATTTTGGAATAGAAAATCCGGGAATCTTACAACACTGGGAAATCCAGACCGGGAACAGAGAACCCAGGAACCTGGAGGCCTGGCGGTCTGGATATCGAGGCGCAATCGCACGCGGTCCAATTCATGCCTCCTCTGGGTCACGGCCGAGGACTCCTGCCAACGAGGCCGTGGATACTGATGTTTCCATCTCAAACCATGCTTGTCGGACCCCCAGAAGCAATCCCTCGCATACTCAGTGGAATCACATTCTGCTGGACACAAGCTCCCGGCAAGGCCGAGAGGCCGCAGAATTCCGAGAAGGTCTGGCACCAGAACGAGCCAATGAAGTCTCACCGGTACTGGTGCTATTTCTCTCTCCCTGTATCCTCCTCGTTAAACTCTGCCAGCTCCTTCTCGCGAATCGCGGTAGCCTCGTCAAGCGACTTCTGGTGCTTTGCCACCTCCTGCTCAGCATTCTTTATTTCCGTGTTCAGCTGCGCACTGGACGCCGTGTCCTCCTCGATGGAGGCCTCGAGGGCGGCGATTCGTTCCTCCGCCTCCTTAATCGCTTTCGTCTTCTCTCTGTCGTTGGTTTCGCACCAACAGGCAAGCTTGTCGTAGATCTCCTCGTCCTCATCCTGCTCTTTCTGCAAGGTATTGAGCATGTCCTTGAGGATGGAAATCACCTGGCAGCCAGTCATAATCGAAACATGACCGTGCATGCCCACAACCAGGCCGCTCAGCGTGGGAGCGAGTAGGGAGGCCCTCTCGGGGTCAGCACTGGGTTTCCAACCTGGTCATGAATGGCCAAGAGGGACGTCCTCCTCCTCCTCCTCCTCTTCCTCCTCCTCCTCCTCCTCATCCTCCTCCTCCTCCTCCTCCTCCTCCTCCTCCTCCTCCTCCTCCTCCTCCTCCTCCTCCTCCTCCTCCTCCCTCTCTAACAGGCACTACCGACACGCTCGGCCAGGCCAACCCTGGGCCCCAGGCTGGCGCATAGAGGACACGAACTAGAGCCAAGGAGGCCCATCTACTCTCTCCAGGCCACGACTGCAAATGGGCATGGAAGAGAACCGCCTGACATTCGAAGGCCGAGGCCCAACGACGTGAAGAGATGACACCAACAGAGAACCCGACCCCTACAAACATGCATTGCATTTTCCAGGGCTGAGTCCTCCGATCAAGGCCATCTCTCGAATCGCAAGCCACAAGTCGGGACTGGTCTGGCCTGCTCAGTGACCTGTCGAACAAGCGCAGCTGACCCCAAAACCTGCAGGACCCTCTTCGAAACGCACGCCAATTTTCTCCCAGGGAACCCGATCCGGGGGATGGACAGTCAAATCCCACTGTAAGGATGACATGGGTCTAAGTATGAAGAAGCTTGGACGTCCACAAATAATCAATGGACTGGGGCAAACAAGTCGAGGATAGATCGCTATGTTGCCCAGGCGGCACGGACGCACGGGGCACCCCTGTTATAACACTGCATCCCATTGCTGATCAGGACCCCGGAGGTATCCAAAGGTACAGCTGGCAACAAGTGGCAAACAACATCCGAAAAGGCAAGTCCTTCTCAATGGCAGCACGTGCTCTAGACATCTCGCTCCCTCTCTCTCTCACTCCCTCTCTCTCTCTCTCTCTCGCTCGGTTTGTTGGTGTTTTGTTTCTCTCTCTCTCTCTATCTCTTTCTCGCTTGGCCTCTCGTGCTGCGGCCGAGCGACCTCCCAGCGTGTCGCTGCGCGCGACCGCTAAATAAAATTAGCCTCGCGAAGGGCCCAACACGTGCAGTGGGCGGACAACGAGGTACTCTCCACATGCACTGCGCGCAGCGGGCGGGGGCGTATGGATATGAGGGCTGCGGGGCAAGCGCACAAAGACGCGAAACTAATCCTTGTGACCCACGAACGTACCGTCATGGGCGGGAGGCACTCTGTGAACTTGCTCACATGAGCCGTGCGTCGGTGGAGCTCCCCGTGTGGCACGATCCGTAAGAGGGGTGTGTCGAATTGGGCTGGAGAATGCGCGGGGACGAGGACGAGGAGGAGAAAGACCAGTGTCAATACAAGACGCATGGACGATGTAGCAATAAAACCCTCCCTCACATTTCCTTCTTCAATGGCCCCTACAAAACATACATGTTCACTGCTGGAAGTGCCCCGTTGGAAAACATCCGTCTGAGAATCCCCCATCGCGCCAAATCACGATGACTTGGACTTCAACGCCGCGAATCCACTTTATTGTTGCGTCCTGGCGATCCTGCATCGTTCCAGAACACCATTGCAGAGACTTGTTGCGTCCCGGCAAACCTAAACAGTGCCGACTCACCCGTTCTAGGATGTCAACCATACGCGCCCGTCAAGATGGCGTAAACATTTGAAACTAGCGTCCGCGGCACTATAATGATAATCACATCTGGGATCACAACTAATATACATATAAACCGTTTCTGGCCGCCGGGAGCCCTAAATTCTGACCATCGCAACCTTTCTCCAGGTAGGAGATTAAACAACACCCCCGACTACTGCTTGAATAGTTCGCGTCATCCGTTTTTTCCCCTTCTCCTCGTCATCGCCGTCACCATCCCCTCGCGTCCTCCTCGCTGTCATCATGGCAAGTCATTATTTTTGTCACATGCTCTGGGGTTTGATACTCTGGCGAGGTCTGCTGCTTGAAATGGGCGATTCGCGCTCGTGGTTCGGGGGTCTATTGTTGGAGCGGCCGGCGGTTTGCAATCGGGTCTGGGGTGCAACGCGATCAGGTTCGGTTCGTGACAGGCACGCGCCTGCGGCAGGTTGGCCCGCGCAGCACCGGGTAAACCGAGGCCGCCCTAGGAACATATTGCGTTCCAAAATCGTTGTTGTCGTGCCTCCGCGATCAGCGGCCGAATCATTCCTTGCTTCGCAGCGCCACGCACCATCACCTTACTCGTCGTTTGCTTCCCTGTTTCTTCCCTCTAGTAAAGGAGGGCAAGAAGAGGAGGGGAGGACGGAGAGGGAGGAGGCAGGAGGGGCCGGGGAGAAAGAGGACGCGGGCAGAGTAGGAAGAGGGGGGCGAGGAAATGGGAGGAGGAAGGATGAGGAGGAGAGGAGAGGGGAGGAATGGCGGACGAGACAGACCAGGCGCAGACCGCAATGCAACTCAACGGGGAGATCGTGCGTCCGTCTCGCGGCCACTTGCGTTTCCTTTCGCATTATGCATGTTCTTATTGGGGAGAAACAAACCGCGCTTGCAAGGCAAACACCAGAGGACATTAGGCACATCGCGGGGCTGTTTTTCCAGCTAGGCGCAGAAACAAACGATTTCAACTAGGCCCCCTGTGATTGCGCAGTCGAAAACGCGCTTGGAGACCCCGCAGGGCCATTCCTGGAACATCAACTGAGGCCCTTCGGTTTCGCCCGGGTCCCTCCCGAAGGCTTTCGATGTCCACTATCGCGCCGCGCCAGCGGTCATCGTGAGGCGCAGAGACCAGACGCAAACCGCCACGTCGAGAAGGCAAAAGGTTCATGGACACAGCTCGATTGTCAAATCGTCATATGAATTTTTGGGGGGTCAGTGGGCGTCTTGCGGCCTCCCCAATCCGTTCAGTGGAGGCACGGAGGAGTGTTTTGGCGTGTGTTGGAGGCCATGCGGGCCCGAATCAATCCGCGCGCCGCTTGTCAGCAGGCAGGCCCTCCAGGGGGAGGGCCAACCGATGCCGCAGGCCCCAGCCGGCCCCAAGAGGCGACGATGTCAGGGCATTCCGGGCACGATGTTGGTATACGCCACACCCCTTACCAAGACCCAACGGCCGCTTATACACCAAAAACACATATACACCAAACCCGCCAGATCGGTGTACACCACTCACCACATATGATACCAGAGAATCCCCAATCAAAGTCTGTTCAGGGCTATAAGGCTGTGGGGCGACTGGGCTATAGGGATATAGGGCTATAGGACTACAGGGCCATAGAGCTTTACGTCTATAGGGCTATAGGACTATAGGGCTATACGCCTATAAGGTTATAGAGATGTAGGAATATAGGGCTATAGTGCTATAGGGCTATGAAGATGTAGGGCTATGGGGCGATACGGCTATATGACCATAGGGCCATAGGATGCAGGGCTATGGGGCTAGGGGGCTATAGAACTACAAGGATATAGAGCTATAGGGCTATCAGGCACTAGGGCTAGATGGCTATAGTGCTATAGGGCCATAGGGCTATAGGGCAATTTGACTATTGGGCTATAGGGCTATAGGGCTGCAGGGCCATAGGGCTATAGGGCTATGGGGCTATAGGGCTATAGGGCTATAGGACTATAGGGCTGTAAGGCGATGTGGCTGTAGGGCTATAGGACTATTAGGACTCCTGCAGACGCAAGCACTGCTTGGGGAAAAAACGAATGCGCGTATACACAGGCTATCAGGACCCCTGCAGAGGCGAGCTCTGCTTAAATGATATACACCGATGGCCTGGCCGCGGTGTCCCCGCTGGGGGCAGGGTCGGCTGGGCCCAATGGTATCGGGGAAGCACGAACAGTTGAACCGTCAGATCGCGAAGGGCTTTGGCTCCCAGGGGGCTCGTGGAAATTCTTGGGACGTTTCGGGCCTTCTCGTGCGGCGATGGGGCCTGGTGAGACTGCGTCGGGGGCAATCGGGTCCCGCCGCGGCCATATTGGGCGCTCATGAGCAACAACGTCCGGATATGTGGACACGTCGAGAAACATCGGCTAAATGTCGTAGACGGCCCGGCCCCTCCCGGCACAGATGCCCCGAAACGCGGCACGGGGTCGCGAGGCAGGGGCGTGCCAGTGAGTGGGGGGAGGGTGTCTGGAAGAAGACGATCCCTCACGGTGCGCACGCGTCCGGGGCGTGGAACTGCCTGCGGCAGGTGGCAGTTGCGTCTCCAATCCCGCTGCTCCTCCACATCCCCTCCCTCTTACCACCGTGGACGGTCCTGCCCCGCCCTCTCCCGTCCTCCTCCCCCCTCGTCGCTCTCATCCGTGCTCCGTTCTCCTGCTGCTCGCCCACCCTGCCCTCGTGGCCCGTCTCCGTTCACGTTCCCCGCCCGCTCTCGAACTCTCCCTCCCCGCCCCCCTCCCCCATCACCGCTCCTTCCCCCGCTTCCCACTTCTGCCCTCTCCCTTCTTCCGCTCAGCCACCCATGTCATTCTCAGTTGGTCGGATGCCCTCTCCGTTGGAATCCTCCCCTGTCCCCGTCTTGCCTCCCCTCATCCTCGTCGTTTCTCCTTTGTGTTCCAGTTCCAACGTCCCGCCATCATTGTTCGTTGCTTCGTCCCTCCCTTGCCTCCCCAAACCCTTGCAGACTTTGAAGACGAATGCGCACGGCGCTCAAAGAAGAACCACATGTTGAAAACTACCCGTCTGCCATCCGTGTGCCTGTTACGCACTTCTTAAACGAATGTGCGGGGCGCTAGAACGAAACCACACCTTGAAAAAGAACCGCCCTCCGTCCGTGAAGTTTCTGCTGCGGTTTAACGCGAGTGTGCGCAGCGCGAATGCGAAAACTACACATTGAACGAGATCCGCTGTCCATCCGTGAAACTGTTGCAACACTTGAAAGACGAATGTGCTCGGCGCTACGGTAAGAACCACATGATGAAAACAACACGCCCTCCACCTGTGAAACTGTTGCAAACGACGAGTGCGCGGCGCGAAAACGAGAAACACATGTTGAAACACACCTGCCCAAATCCGCAAAACTCAAAGAAACACTTAAAACGAATGCACGCGGCTCTAAAAGGAACGCTGCAATTTGACGAAGATCCCCCCTCCATCCGTGAACTTGCTAAATTTACAGCACAACTCTGCGCGGCTCCAAAACGAGAACCACGTTTTGACAAAAAAACAGCCCTCCATCCGTGAAACTGTTGCAAACGACGAGAAAGGGTGGCGCTAAAACGAGAACCACATTCAAAAAAAACACCTGCCCCAATCCGCGAAACTCTGGGGAACTTTCAAAAACGGATACACGCTCCACTTAAAAGAGAACCGTACTTTGAGAAGGACCCGTCCTCGATCCGTGAAGCTGTTGCACGTTTAAGCTTCAGAGCCCTAAATCGTGAAAAAGTCTCAAGCGAAACGAACGGCATGCCATACTGACACGTTTTGGAGTGCGACGGGGAGAGATTCTTTATGAGGAAAAGGACTGGACGAGGTGGAGGAGGAGGAGTGAGTGAGTGAGTGCGGCAAAAGGTGGGGCGTGGCGCTGCGGATTCAAAACGAAGACTCAACTCAGGAGGATGGGGCAAACTGCAAGTCCCAACACGGTGCGGTAAATGACCGCGAGGTGACCTCGAAATCCGCAAAGAAATCACCGCAAGATCCGTCACAGCTCTGATTTGGGACCCTGGGACCCTGGAGGCGATGGCTGCCCGAGACATCCTCGGAGAACGACCCAAGCCCCCAGACCGAAAACCGTGCGGCTAGCCCCAATCCAAACTGACTCACCGCACGGCGTGGTCACGGCATCTACTGGGGGGCCCAAGAGAGAAACGTGCGTTCTTCGGGAGCGGCCAAGAGGGGGGTGTCCAAGAGGGGGGGGTGCACATCATGACGGGCGACACGTGCGCGTCCCAGGGGGAGGGGCTGGGGATGTAATGAAACAAGGCGAGGCGCCGTGAACTCTGGAAAAATATCATGGCCCACGCCATTATATCCCCCCCCCCCTAGACATCACCCCCCTCTTTGCCGCCCCCGATGTCTGCGATGGCCCGGGAAAAGCCCGGGCACCTTCGACACGGGGCGCTCCTTGGCCGCCCCCGCGTCCAGGCCAGAGCCCAGCGGAGCAGCCAGCGCCAGCACGGCTGCCGCCAGCAGGGCGCGCGACATGACCGCTGGTTGCAGGGCCTCGGGGCGCCGCAGCTACGATGGAGTGTGGTGAGCCCTGCCAACGGCTCGTGGGCGCGGGATCGTCCTGCAGCTGCTCCTCCTGCTCCTCCTCCCCTCCCCTTCCCTCTTTCTCCCTGCCTCCCTCTTTCCTGAGTGCCAGCCACGATATGATCGTCCCCTCCTCCTTGTCGCGCTCACCTTCCTCTTCCTCTTCCCGCCGCTCACCCTTTTCCATCATCTTCCTCGTCCTCCCACCCCTTCTCATCCCTCCCCTCCCAACCCTTCTGATCCATCTCCTCCCTCCCTCCCCTCCCCCACCTCCACACCCATCTCCAGCATAAATCGCTCTCCTCGTCGACCCCTGAGTACAGAATTCCGATGATTTGCACACATGGAGGGCGGGCGGTGTTCAGAATGTTGCTGTCGCCTCAGCGCCGCGAGCGGTAGCTTTAGCAGTCACAAAGAAGGAGGGCGGCCCAGTTCAACAGGACGCTCGCCTTAGCTCCCCGCTGTCCGTCTTCAAATCTTCCAGTAGTCAAAAACATGGAAGGCAGTCCGTTGTCAAGGCGAGGCTCTCGCCCTGGCGCCGCGCCCAATCGTCTTAAAAGCTTCCAATCGTCACGCCGAAGGAGGGCGGTTCATGTTCAAGCTGGGGCGACTCCACGAGACGTTCCCCTCCTGTGCTCCCCATCATGCAGGGTTGCCCAGCAGTCCAAGGATGCACGGCGATTCCTTCGGCAAGGTGAGCAGCTGCAACCCTGTGCAACAGTCAGCTGCATAGAGCGCGGCCCCTCGCTGAAGACCACTGAACGAGTAATGACATCAACATAAAGACTCTGAGGTCAGCGGGGTCCAGCGCGGATCCGAGAAATCCGCGCGGACCTCCGAATGTTATGTGTATGTCATCCTTCGTTCCCCGAATCCTGAGTCTACTCGGGTCCCTCCTTTTCTTCCTCCTCCTCCTTCTCCTCCTCCTCCTCCTGCTCCTCCCCCCCTCCTTCCTACCCGTCATCTGCCTGCAGTTTAAGGTCCGCGCCAGCTTTGAAGGCGTTGGCCGAGGTGCTCATACGTTATGCCGCTTGCCCGCCATCACCCCCGACATCCGATCCGACCCGATCGTGGCCTGGGCGACGGGATCGGATCCGTTCTCCTCTGCGAGGATCCGCTCAAAAGGGAGCCCTGGAACCCTCCCGCGGTCCGCAGCGAGAAACGAGGATGAGCAGCTCGGGCCGGGCGAAAGGGGGGATAGCAAGGGGGGGGTTCGAGAATCAGCTCACGTAGCTGATTTTCCCGGCGCCTCCCGGCGCTGGAGGCGCCCATGTATCGAGGAATGGGCCCGTCGGCGGGACCGAAACCAGCTGCATGCAGCAGACTTCGTAACCCCCCCTTTCCCTATCCCCCCCTTTCGTCTGGCCCTGGAACCCTCCCGCGGTCCGCAGCGAGAAGCGAGGATGAGCAGCGAGCGGCAGGAGCCCTTTCCGCGCGGGCGCGCGGAGAACGCCACGGGCAACGCGGCAGCGGCGGCCCGCGCCCGAGACCAGCCAGCCTACCTCCAGCGCCAAGCGCGGGTCGCTCACGCCGCCTCAGCGCGAGCGGTCGCGATGCGCTGCGACGCCGCGTCGTCGCCGTCGCCACCGCCGCCGCCGTCGCCGCCGCCGTCGCCGCCGCCGTCGCCCTAGCCGTCATCGCCGCTGCCGTTGTCGTCGCCCTCGTCATCGCACTCGTCGCCGTGGCCGTGGTCGCGGTCGCTGTCGCCGTTGCCGCCTCCTACGCCGTCGCCGCCGAGGACGTCTCCTCAGTCATCGTCGCCGTGGTCGTGGCAGTGGTTGTTGTCGTCATCGTCATCGTTTTCATCCATCTGCTGCTGCCGCTGCTGCTGCTTCTCCTCCTCACTTCAGACCAGACCTGCCGATCAACCTTCTCTGACCAGGACTTCGAAGCGAGTTTGGCCCCGGCAGCGAGGGCGAGAGGGGAGAAACTCAGACCTACCTTCAACCCTGTATTGTCCTCTTCACTCTCTCCCTCTTCCCTCTCTCCTTCCTTCCTCCTCCTCCTCCTGTTTCCCTGCCTCCTCCTTCTCCGCTCCTCCCCTCTCTAGCCTCCTGGGGGGGGGGGCCTCGCCGTCACGGCCAGGGCCGCCCTCGAGCCCTCCGCAGGAGCGGGCAGGGCGGGGAGAAGCCCGCGGGCCGACTCCGAGGGGCCCTCGTCGTCATCCCCCTCGCAACTCCCCTCGAATCTGAGAGGGGTCGTGAACCAAATCGCAGCGCGCGTTCTCTGGCCGAACTTCGGCTCGCGGCCCAGCCTGGCCCGGCAGGTGCGGCAGCATGGTGAGGCGGCGAGCTCTGGCAGCGATCCAGTGTTTTGGCGTTGTCCTGGTTTCCACGACGTCGGATGTCAGAGTCTTCGTCGTCCTCCTCCTCCTCCTCCTCCTCCTTCTCCTCCTCCTCGAGGTGAGGGGGCAGCAGCGGAAGGGAAGGGGACTTATGGGAAATAGCAGGAGAGCCAGAATGGAGGAGAGCCTCTGGACTGAAGGTTGCCGATGGGAGTCGAGACCAACTTCTCTTACCTCACCTTGTCCTCATGTGCCTCCTGTTCCTCGTCTTCGTCCTCACCATCTCACCTTCTCTCCTCCTCCTGCTCCTTAACCTGCTGGTCGATCCTCCCAATCGCCAAAGATGATAGGCAACGGGAATGAGGGCAACACGAGCAGGAGGGGAGAGAACGGAGCAAAAAGAGGGGAGGAACAAGAAGAGTCGTTGGGAAAACCGTGAATGTGACGCGGGGATGTCGGCATCCTCCCCCTCCTCGTCTTCAATGTGTTTCACCATCTCATGGCCCTGATCTCCTGTTCCTCATCGTGTTCCTTCCCCTCTTCCGTCTGCTCCTCTTCGTTGGCTAACTCCTCAACATGAGTATCCTGAATCGCAACTTCCTTCTCTGTCCTTCCCTTCCGAATCCATATTCGCAAGTTCATTGCCACATCCCGTCTTTACCGAAGATCATGGGAGAGAAGAGGGTTCAGGATGAGGCATGAAGAAAGGGAAGAGGAGGTCTGCTGCTGCTGCTGCTCCTGCTCCTCCTTATCCTCCTCCTCGGCTTCCTGTTTCTGTTCATACGTCTCCTAGACCTTCTCCCAAGGGGCCAAATGCAATGGCGGCGCAGGAGCGGGCTGAGGGTGGCTCCTGCAAGAACTCATCGAAGTGCGACCCGGACAAAATGTCCTCCGGCAGGGGCGCGCTTCACTCACGACAACAAACTATGCCAGTTTGCGTTTGGTGTCGCGTCGGCTTGAACCTAAACCTAGTCTTCTATCTCTTACACCCCATCTGACTGTTACAACACGTCACAAAGGTTCGAACTCATCTCATCTAACCACTCTTATGTCCTACCCTTCCATACATATGTGTAGCATAACTATACGAAACTCTAGTATACTGCTTTAGCTCATCTGGGCGCCCGAACAATTCACATGACTGTCATTGAATTATCTCATTCGTCGAACCGTGCTAGATGAGATGCTCTATCCGCCACCGTACCTCTGGGCACGGAGTGGGCGTGTCCTTAGGTCATTTGCCTGATTCCTGGAGCCTCAATCCTGAGTCTTGAAGACTCTTGAAAGGGCCTGAACCCCAAATTCTCAAATCTACCGGGCCTTCCCGCGAACACCCTGGGAACTGAGAAGTGTTCCCGCATGATCAATCCGGGCCCAAGAGGGTAGACGGCCCCCAAGGAGGGCCCCAAGACGGTCCATGAGGGCCCCGAGTCGCCGACCGATCGCTCCAAGACGCCCAAGAAGGCCCCAACAGGCCAAACTCATATATTCTTTCGGTTCCTGAAAAATTTGGGCGTTCTCGCCTTTCCCAGACGGCCCTAAAAGCCCGCAAGACCGCCCCAAGACGGCCCCAGAACGGCACAAGCGGGCCTAAAATCGGCCCAAGAGGCGATTAAACGGCCCAAGAGGGCTCCTAGGCGGCAGAAAGAAAGGCCCAAGAGAGGGAACACGAACAGAAAATCCAAGCCTTCCGCTCCAAGAGGCCCCAAGAGGCCCCAAGAGGCCAAAGAGGCACCCAGCCCCGACGAGGCCCCCAGAAGGCCCCAAGAGGCCCCCAAGAGGCCTACAAGAGACCCAACGAGGATCCAAAACGGGCGTCCAAACTGCCTCCAAGAGGCCCCCGAGAGGCCTCCCACGAGATCCCAACGA
Source organism: Prorocentrum cordatum (assembly GCA_963575745.1). Taxonomy (NCBI): domain Eukaryota; class Dinophyceae; order Prorocentrales; family Prorocentraceae; genus Prorocentrum; species Prorocentrum cordatum. The sequence goes on from CAUYUJ010016286.1 coordinate 37,528, forward strand.
ACATCCAATAGGCTTTAGACCTACAACCAAAGCACGGTGGCGGGATGGGCCAACGGAGAAATACGGAGATAATCAATTACACGTCTATGCACATGTTCCTCGAGTCATTCGTGTTGTTGCTTGTACTTTATGAAGTCGGCTGAAGAGTGATACCAGAAGGCGCAGCTATGTCGGCTCCAACGTTGTGCAGGCCAGCTTGGTTGTCGAAGGCGGCAGAGCCGCCCAAGGAGAAAATCTCGCGCAAGCAGGGAGGCGAGCTGATGCTAGGAGGCAAAGGCCTCGGCAAACGCAACAAGAAGCAGTCGCTGGAGGAGCTCGCCGTGGTCATCGCCAAGCTGGTGCTCACAGATGAGGCGGAGCTTCGCGCGCTGACTGGCGCCATCTACGACACGTGGCTACTGCCAGTTGGCGCACACGCAGGGAACTACACTTCAACCACGCGCGCAGCGACAGTGAATGACCGCTCGGCCCCCTCACCCTGATTATGACGTGTCCAAGTCACTCTGATTATGCATAGCCATGTCTATGTTAACCTATTCAGTTGAAGTTGTATCTATGCGTGTAGCGCTGCGACGTCCCTGCATGTCTATAAAGACTGACAACCCCAACCTTACTTTTGCAGCCGGCAGACGCGCAGGCGTCCCAGCCTGAGACCCAAGGCTGCCGACGCAGGAGAAGGGTCACGGGAGGTTCAAACACTCGGGGGCCAAAATGTTTCACAACAATCTCTGAAACATACCCATGCTTGCTGCAAGTCGCTCTTAACTTCTCGCATTTGCCACCATCCACAGCTCGTTTAGCTCATCGGAATATCCCATCCAAATGTGCTAATCCACCTACTCATTTCAATCATTCGGCAACGACTTGTTCACATCTTACACGTGTTCGCAAAACTTATATATGCAAGACATGTTGTGCTTCCGGAACAGACATTCGTCTTATTCGTCAAGGATGCCATCACAGACTCAAAAACTGTGGAGTGATGAATTCACACATGGGCTTGAAATGCACCAGGCGGCCAGACCCTAACGGGCGAGTCGGCTCAGATGGGCGATACAAGCGGGCGACGGGCGGCCGTTCAACAAGAGAGCGGGCGGACCCTACCAACGACCGGGTCGGGCCGGCTGACCCTAACGGTCGGCGAGGGGAGGACAAATGTTCAAACAAGCGAGCGTAGACACTCGAACGGGCGGGCGCGAGGGGTGTGCCCAAACGGGTGAGTCGGGCGGGAGGGCTCTGACAGGCGCGTCGACGGGCGGGACAGGCGGGCTGGTCAGGCAGACTCTAACAGGCGGGCGGGGCGGGCGCGACATTCAAACGGACGGGCGGGGTGGTGCGTTGGATTCGGAGAGCAGAGAGCAACATTAAACCTGGACGCGCTGCATTTGGGAAGGGTGGAGTGGAAAACTGGGTGGCGTCTTGCAGCCTGACACGACTGCATGAGCAAGGGGCGATTCTGCATCCGAACTTGGGACGAAATTGATCAAAAGAAAAGCCTCCGTAGCATTCCCAAACAACATCGGAACCTAATACCATTCCTCGTACGGAATGGACAAGGGGCTGACGACGGCTGAGAGGTGTTAAAATATACAGATATGCAAATGTGGACGTGCATTGAACTGTTTGTGTGTGCGCATTGTACGAATCACACTCGTGATTGTACCAGCAGCAGTAGCGACACGACAAGGTCGAGGTAGTCCTCGAAGCGGGGCAGGATTGTCGGGCTGAGCGAAAGGGGGGATAGCAAAGGGAGGGTTTGAGAATCAGCTCGCGTAGCAAATTTGCCCGGCGCCTCCCGGCGCCGGAAGGCACCCATGTATCGAGGAATGGGCCCGGCGGCGAGACCAAAACCAGCTGCATGAAACAGATTTCGTAATCCCCCCTTTCCTTAATTATCCCCCCCTTTCGTCCGGCCCGAGATTAGCAGGTGCGATAAGGAAGCTGAGCGTGCACGCAGGTGTGCCAAGCCAACCACCAGTTCGCAAAAACACATGCCGCAAGCACTGCAAAACGGACGGCAGGAATCTGGCCTGTCAACGAGCTGTACGCTGGGGGCCCCTCTTTCATCCTGCCGGGACAGTCGGGGCGTGCGACATGGGGAGATAGCAAAGGGGGGGTTTGAGAATCAGCTCGCGTAGCTGATTTTCCTGGCGCCTCCTGGCGCCGGGAGGCGGCCATGTATCGAGGAATGGGCCCGGCGGCGTGGCCGAAACCAGCTGCATGCAGCAGATTTCGTACCCCCCCCCTTTTCCTATCCCCACCCTGTCGTCCGGCCCGAGACAGAGGAGGACGGTCGCAGAGGGGACTAACGGGGAGGAGCAATGAAACAGTCGAGAAAGATGTCCGAGATGCCCCAGATGCCAACGGGATGGCGACATACCCGAAGGCGAGAAGAGGTAGCATCAAAGAACGACTGAAAGGGGACGCCATTCAAGGAGAGAGACAGACGAAGAGCATAAGGAGGATTATGGATAGTGGAGTGTGGAGAGATGGACATTGAGGGGCGGGGAGAGAGAAATTAAGACAAAGATACACATGCCACGTACATCAAATGTTGGGGGGGTGGTGAGGCATCGAGAAGTAAGTTGAGGATGGATGGATAGATGGGAGTGCAAATAGACAGGGGGAGAGAATGAGGGAGAGAGAGGGAGAACGATGTATGGATGACATCGACAACGAGGGCGATGGGAAGACGTGCGAGCCTTCGCCTGCCTCAGGGCCTGCACCTCCTCGTCCCTGGCCGTCTGGCGGAGCTCGAAGTTCTTGAGGATGAAGTCGCAGCTCGAGTGCAGCTGAGCGTTCATGTTGGACAACTGGGCCGGCGGGAAATCCATTGTCCCTTCCCTCCTCATCGTACCTTCCATCCCCCATTCATGTCCTCCCTGCTGTGGGTCTCCAGGGGGGTACCCGCGTCGCCCTGGCTGGACGCGTGGAGGGGTAAGAAAAACACCTCTTACAGTCGGATCATGGCCGTGACGTGGTCCAGAGACAATTTGTGAACGGAGTTTGAGGAATTCGGCGGAAGAGGGCGGGAGATGCCAGGGGCATTTCTCCCGCATCGCAAATCAAGAGCAGGGACAATATCACACTGCAAGGACAGGGGTCAAACGCATGATAGATTGAGGAAGAACGTGAACTGGGTGCCTTCAAATAACGCCTTGCTGCGCTACGGAAGCGTTGCCGCGGGTCCACATCCTCATATTGAAATGCCGTCAGAGTCGGCGAACTCTCGGGTGTGCACCAGCCAGACTCCTGCATCCGCACTTCGTGATAGATCTCATGCGTCAGCTGCTGTCCCTCCGCATCCTCGCCCCCCTGCCAGTCACCCTCGCGCCCTGCTCCTGCCTCCCTCAACTCTGGCTTCCCTGAACGCAGAGGGATGCTGCACGAGCCGATGGGATCGGCACAATCAAAAATATATGACGATACAGAGACGTGCATTGAGCCGACAAATGGGCATCCGTGATACAAGTCGCGACGAGGATAGAGAACATCCGAGAGAACGCAAGGCGGTCCAGACGGCAGCACTGTGCTAACAAGACAGAAGACACGTGGAGCAAACAACCAGGGATGTACACAACACCTGGTCGGGGGGCATAAAACGTGGGGTAAAGGCAAGAGTTGGGTTCGAAGAACATCGATCTAACGGAACCTGGAAGAAGGGAACGTGAGCATCCGAATGGATTCGTTTCCTAACCCCACCTTGCGATAACCGCCCCTCTACGAACCAGCGATGAAGGGGGACCTGCTTAGCGGTCGCGACTGGATACCATCGCCCCTCCCCGTCGGGCCCCGCCTGCTCCAGTTCGGTCATGACCTTGCCCTTGTTCTTCTTCGCCTCCACCAGCTCGCCCTCGGCCTTGGCCTCCAGACAGAGGTGTGGGTGGGTGGGGGGGGGGGCAGGGGCGGAGGGCGAGGACGATGATCACGAGAAGAGGGGGGCGAGGAGGAGTTGATGAGAAAGGACGATGCGCATGACGAGGAGAGGAAGAGGTCCAGGAAAGGACGAGGACCAACCACGATGGGGAGAGGATGCTGACCGACAAGGAGGACCAGGACAGGACGAATAAGAGGCAGGAGAGGAGGGAGGAGAGGAGAACACGGAGGCGCAGGACAGGATGATGAAGGAACACATGTACGAGAAGGACAGCAGGACGATGAGAAGAGGGCACATGACGAGGATAACGATGAGAGTAAAGGGAGGGAGGGCGAGGAGCCTTCTCGGCGCTCTTCGCAGTGACCTCCCTCTTCTTGGCCTCAATCGAGTCGTTGCTCGCCTTGACGAAGTCCTCCAAAGCATCTGGCAAACTCGAATGGAACGGCGGTGGTACTGTAAACGGGGCGGGTGTTTCACTCCCCGTCCACCCCTCGCAGATTATTATGATCCCCCTCTGCCGTCGTCAAGGCGCGGGCACGGAAGGGAACATGGCCGCGGGATGTCCTCGTACGCCTTCTGGGCGTCCTCCTCGTCGCGGGTGGTCTCGGCCTCCATCGCCTCGACGAGAGCAAGGCCCGCACGTGGCATGTCCCACTCCCGAATGCAGAATGGCAGAAGAACGACATACTGGAAACACGTCCTGGGACTTCTCTGGTACGGAGCGGGGCGGCCGTGAGGTGGGATCGACTGGGAGAGTGGGGCCGTAAAGCGGGGCGGACCCCACGCCACAACTCCTTCGGGGAGGGATGCGTGGAGGGGAGGACGGAGGACGTCCTGCGGCGCCTCGGTGCGCATTGGCTGGTCGTGGGGGAAGGGGCGGAGGAACGACGAGTGGAGGGCCTCCTCCTCCTCCTCCTCCTCCTCCTCCTCCTCCTCCTCCTCCTCCTCCTCCTCCTCCTCCTCCTCCTCCTCCTCCTCCTCCTCCTCCTCCTCCTCCTCCCCCCCTCCTCCTCCTCCTCCTCCTCCTCCGGGGAAGTCCACGGCGCACCCCAGTCGTGCGGGCGGCCCTCCTCCTCCTCATCCTGGGAGAAGGGACGCCCGCAGGGGCAGGAGGTGGATGACGAGAGGGGAAGAGGGGGAGGAGGTGGAGGAGGAGCATGAGGGGTGGGGGGACGACGACGACCACCTGAAGAAACAACACACGTCTCAAACCGCAGTTGTGCTCAAGGGTGGGGAGGACGAGGAGGAGGAGGCGGAAGAGGAGGAGGAGGAGGAGGAGGAGCAGAGCATGCGCGCCTCGAGCCTTTCGGGTGCACAAGGCACCACATGCATCGCGGGTGGGTGCTAAGAGCGGCGCCCCCTCGCGTGGCGCCCGCGATTCCGAGGCAGCATTCCACCGCTGTGCAGCCCGATAGGGGGTACACGCTTCGTGAGGCCATGATGGGCACCTGTACCTCCCCAGATTTTCAGCGACGTCCAACATGACACATGGACACGTCCAACGCCGACCTGGAAGCACTGAGACGCCTTGGTGACGCAGCGCGCACACATCGCATACCCGTACAAAAGCGCGCGCACATCAATACCCGTACACGCTTGTGGCGCAGAACGCCTCGAATAGACGGTAAACAACATTTGACTCCATCTCTCAGTAGCCCTGCCTCCGCGTTTGCACCTTAAATGTTTACGTTGCCTGCTTCACCCCGATTGCCCAATAACGGCACTTACCCGCCACCGCCGCAAGACAGTCCGCGGCAAGGCTCCCGCAGTGTTGAAGACAGCAGGAATGGATGGCGCACATACGATTGTTGACAGAGCGCACATTGGCACACATACTGGCACGCAGCATAGTGTTCCCGTTGGAGCGCAAGTTGGCCAAGACCGCGTAGACCAGTGCACGCAGTGCCTCCCTCGCGACCCTGGCAACCCACTGGATTTTCTGGGAGTGAGTGTCGCAACGAAGTGTGGCCACAATTGTGCTGCACGTGGGAGGGAGGGAGGCGCGGCAGAGGTGGAGGAAGCGATGAGTGCCTGCAAATTCAAGGTGTCGTATCGCAATCTCGCCTACGTGACTGTGGTTCACCAATGCACTATTCACCAAACGTAATTATGCTACCACAGCTACCTCATCTAGGTGTCTCTCGCCTCCGCGCTTTTGCCATCACTCGTCTTCTCATGTCTGTGTGCTGCTAGCTTACCATCCGCATTGCACTCTAGAGCAAGAACAGCGGCAACCGCCGCATGTTCCGAACCATGCGACTTCGGAAGAGGAACAGGAAGTCTCGTAAACGCGGAGGTCGATGGATACGCAAGTGGCGGAGGACGACGTGCGTGTCGACCGCTGCGAGCGTGTCGACCGCCAGAGCTAAGCTTCGCCACGCGTGGCAAGCCACACCGACTTGGCCAGCCTTGATATTGGGAAGGGCGGGATGCGAAGTTATAAGCCTATGCGGAGGGGGAAACGGCTACCTGCGTAGGCTAGCCTTTGCAGTGACTCCCCCATTTTACTTACCTGCATGCGTATTTCATTCACCCAATACGGTGTATTCCCTCCTTCCTTCGTTCTGAGTATGCGCATTGTTACGGCTATGTTATTCGTTACTGTCCTCCTTCACTCCTGAACTGTCGGGCAGGCGTATAATCAGTGCCCGCCTGGGCATGCACTCTTTGCCCTTCTCTATGCTGCCCTTACATTTTTCGGCTGCACTCGCCAGGCTTAATTTGCTAGCCCCTAGGCCTACGTCGGCACGTTCGTGCGATGTGTTCCCAAAGACGCTACAACCTGATGATTAAAGTACGCCCGGCGTCAAAAAGGAGGAGGAGGAGGAGGAGGAGCGAGGAGAAGGTGCAAGGTGGGAGGAGGGGAGGAGGGAGGGAGGACCAGGGAATGAGGAGTCATCAGGAGGGAGGAGGAATCGTGAAGCCAAGTGAGGAGCGATGACGGGGAGGATGCGGAGGGAGGAGGTGACCCACAGGAGGGAAGACCACTGCTGCACAGCTGTGCCCGCCCCGTCGCCCCCGGGAGCACGGGCCGCCCCCGCGCGCCCGCGCCTTGGCGTCCGTGATGATGTTCTTGATGAGGTCCTCGGGCTGCGCCCCCGAGGGCGCAGGAGAGAGCGCGCGCGCCTCGCATGCCCGGGGGGGGGGGAAGGGGGAGCAGGAAGAGGAGGAGGAGCAGGAGGAGGATCAGGAGGAGGAGGAGGAGGAGGGGGGGCGCGGGGAAGGGGGCCACGACGGCGGCCTGCCTCCCAGAAGGCAGGTCCGAGCGAGAGGGCGACCGCCTGGGCGCGAGCCTAACCCCACCCCCCCAGGCAGGTCTCGAAGCAGGGCAGGGGGAGGCGCGGTGGCCGCAAGGGGAAGCAGCAAGGGGAAGAGAGGGGGGGGGATGAGGATGGGGGTTGCCGTGTGCCCGGGGGGAAGAGAGGGGGGGGAATGAGGAAGAGAGGTGGGGGGGAAGGAGCAGGGGGAAGAGAGGGGGGGGGACGATGAGGGGGGGTTGCCGTGTGTCGTTTCCGCCCCGCAGGGCGACGGCCGCCCTGTTGCGCGCGCGCGCGCCTGCGCCCCGCAGGGCATCCAGGCCGTCGCGACCAGGGCGGGGGCTACGTCCCCGAGGGAGGGGGTCCGGCATGGAGAGGCTACAGTCGAAACGCTGTCATGAGGAACCCTAGATAAGGAACGAGGCCCCTGTTCTCGATAAGTTACAGCTCGATTTCCCCTCGAAAACCGAAGGAGCATCGAAGACGAGCTGTAAAACAACCAAGGAGCACCGAGCCCCTCCCCAACGAAAAGGGATCCTCCTTCAGCGGCCCGACTGTACGGCCACAAGTGGCTTGCAACGGCTTGGCGCGCACGCGCGCCTCTGGCCGCCGGGCCGCCCCGCCCCACGGGCGCAGCGCGCGCCAAGGGTGCAGTGGACGCCTCGTGGCGCTGCGGCAGGGGGGTGTCGGGGGGCTCTGGGGGGGGGTCCTGGGGCGAACTGAGGAACCAGAGGGAGAGAAGTAGAGGGCAGAAAAAATCCACCCTCAGAACAATCACCCCGAGGCGCGAAACCGCTTCGCAAACGCACCCAGCGAAGGAATCGACCAGAGCAGGGCTGTTTAGCAACCGCCCAGGGCCGTTTAGTAAACGCCAATTGTCGGGTCGGGGTGGTTCTTCGGGAGGAAGAGGCGGGGGCGGGGGAGATACGGGGCAGCCTAGAAGGGGGGAAAACCGAAAGGGGTTGGCGAATCTGCTGCCGGCCTCGGGTTTTCCCGGCGCTCCCGGGCGCCGGAGGTGACCATGCACGAAGGAAAATGCCTGGCGGCGGCGCCGAAACCAACAGCACGCAGCAGGCGCTATCCCCCTTTCCATCCATTCCTCCGATTGTCCACCCTGGGAAGAGGAGGGGGGTGAAGTCGGGGGCGGCCAAGAGGGGGGCGTCCAAGCGAAGGGGGCGCAAATCATAGCCGGCAGCATGTGCGCGGCCCAAGGGGGGGCCAAGGACGCAATGAAATAAGGAGAGGCGCCACGAGATCTGAGGAAATATCATGGCCCACGCCATGATATCCACCCCCCCCTAGTCATCACCCCCCTCTTTGCCGCCCCCGATAAAGGAAGAAAAAGAAAGGAACGGGGGGGAACGGAAGGCCTTCGGAGACTCTAGGGGACCTTCCTCCTCCAGGGCCAGTCTGCGCGGGGCCCCGCGGCCCAAGAACGTCCCAGGGTGGCCAGAACCGAACATGCCTTCTTTCGTCGTGAGTGACTCTCGCGACGCCCGGCTGGTGGACCAATGTAGAACCACCAACACAGCCCCAGGGCTTCTGACATTGCGCTGTCACGAAACGGCGGGTCGATGTCGGTACGGCGGGTTTGGGCGTCAAGGGACGGCCCGCTCAATGGGGTGGCCTACAATGGCTGCGCGGGCATATGTGCGTGCCCTACCTCTGCAGATGGCTTCCGTGTGCCGCATCCCGTCGGACGTGGCCGCGCTGGCGTAGGCCATCTTGGCCTCGAAAACTTTCAATCCCCACTGGCGCGTGCAGAGCTGTCGGTCTTGTGCCAGAACAGCTCGTTCATGGGGGTGCACACAAATCGCGCGCGCAAGAGTTGTCACTTTTGTGACCGTCCCTCGATCAATAATAGTGGCCAGGGGATGTGGGTGGGGCCTCGTATAGTACCCGATCATCCCATGCATGCCGCGTCCGTTTGCTCGCGCGACTGCGCGCATCGATGCATGTGTATGGAAGTCCGTATGATACCTGCGCTTGCATCCCGTGGCGGGCTGCCGACCGACCACCAAACTGAGTCCTGACCGCTGTGAGTTCACGCACGGGCATGTTGCGCTCAAGAGCGGCATGCGGGAAATAACACTGGGAGAGAACATGCATGAGCGGTGCACTCCGACATCCGCAGGGCACCGAACGAACGCGCGCGCCAGAATCCACGCGCGCGGGAGCGGGCGGATCGCACGCGCGGAGGGAAGGTCCATCACGCCGGCGCTGGAGGCGCTCTTCTTGTACTCGTCGAAGCCCGCGGGCGGAGCGGGTCCTGGGGGGCGTGCCAGGAGGGCACGGATGCCACCACTGCGGCGCAGAAGGCCCTCGCCCCCGAGGCTGACGCAGTTCCCTTTTTCCCACTGCCTGTCTGATCGTTCCTCCTCCTCCTCTTCCTCCTCCTCCTCCTCTCCTCCCTCTCCTCCCTCTCCCCCACGTCCGCCTCATCCTCTCACCCTCGTCTTCCCCGTGTTCGCCGCCCTTGTCCTCCTCAACCTAATATGTTCGATGTCCGTCCTCTCCCCCGAAAGAACGGGGTTGTGGGATTGAATTCCAACCGTCCTGCGTTGGTCTTCGTTTTGAATAACGCACTGTGGTCGCGTCTCCTCCTCTCGCCCCCCTCCACTTCTATCGTATCCTCCTCCTCCTCCTCCTCCTCCTCCTCCTCCTCCTCTCCGCTGCTATCTTCGTCTGGCTTGAACCTGCCTGCCAGCCTGCCTCTTGCTTCGCACGTCGCTGGCCTTGGGGGCTCGGATATTCGAAACCGTCTCCACTTTCGAAGGCTGCTGGGGGGTCCTGCGGAGTGACAGCGTAGTGACGTTCTGCGTAAACTCGGACTAGACATCACCATCCCTGGAGGACTGCGATCAGCGCAACTGTTGCCACTTGCGAAAGATGCTGGGTGTTCCAGCATAAAAAACACGCCATCGCTGGGAGGCAACGACCTACGAAACTGTCGAAATATGGCTGGGAAGTCCGGCGGAATACCGCCCCGCCGCAGATTCAGATTTCACCTCGCCATCCTTCGGAGGCCGCGAAGCCCGCAACTGTCGCCACTTTCGAAACCTGCTGGGGGGTCCAGCGGAATGACGTCCCGTCGCAGACTCATACTAAACCTCGTTATCCCTTGGGAGGCTGCGAGCTTGCGAGCCTGCCGCTAACTTGCGAAGGCTGTGGAGGTCAAGCGGGCAGACGTCCCGCCGCAGATTCAGACTTCATCTCGCCTTTTCTCGGAGGCCGCGAAATTGGAGACGCGTTCGAAGGCTGCAGGGGGGGTCCAGCGGAGTGGCTAGATCTCGCTATCGGTGGGGGTCTGCGAACTGAAAAACTGCCGCTTCTTTGGAGGACTGTTAGGGGCGCAGTGCGAAGCTGCTGGCACGTTCGAAGACTGCTGGGGAATCAGCGGAAACACGTCCCGCCGCGAACTCGGATTAGACCTCGCCATCGCTGGGGGGGGTGCGAATTGCGAAGATGTCGCCGCTTTCATAATTTACTTAGGGGGTCCAGGGGACTAGACCTCCCCATCCCTGGAGGGCTGCGACCTGCGGAACTCCCGCCACGTTCGAGGGCTCAGGGTGTCATGCGCGGATTCAGATTCGCTTTTAACTCTTTTCCCTCGGGCCGCCCGAGGCACTGGCGGCACGCCTGCGGCCGTTAAGCCCCCACGCTGCAAGGTGCAGAAAAGGAAGCGAGGAATCTGGCAGACGAATTCGGTTTTGCTCCCTCTGCATCTGACCCGTTGGAACGCCAGAAAAAAACATGGCCCAGGCCGCGCTGCTGGTCCAGCGGGCACCTGGAAAATGATCACCACCCTCCTCCCCCATCCTGGATCTACCGTTGTCGTCCTCTTTCTCCCCCCACCGCATCATTGCTACTGTCGCGTTAACTTGTCGGCCCTCTTCCGCCTTGCTCCTGCCCCTCGTTCCCACCCTAATGTCCTCTTTGAGCCTGGGACCTCAATCCTCGTCCTTCTGCTGTTGTCCTGTAAGTCGTGCGACGCGCGCGATCCGAATGTAGCTTGCGCAACCAATGGCAGATCCTGGGTTGCCATCAGCCATACTATTCTGGACCAACCTCCTGGTGCTACTTACTGCAGATGGGCGCTGGGTACGTCGCAAGGAAATGTTGAACAAATGTCCTGATCCGCCCCGCCCGCACTGCACCTGGATGCTCCCTCAGTATCCCGCCACGCGGCCTCGACGAATGACGAACCGACCCAACCAATTCCCGCGTGTCTCCGAATATCCCGCCTCGCCAAGCACCACCAAGGAGCGTCACGGCATGACGGTGTGCAGGCGTCAGACCGTCCAATGACATCTAGAACATACCTCAGAACTCAAACACATGTAACAACATCTAACAGCAAGGGCACCTGGTAGTATCGCGCATCGAAAATATGCGCAACTGACATTCATAAAACATACATACACTAAAACAACTGATTGTGCGACACCCATGCCATGCTCCAACAATGAACAGCAAACGCACATATACGCACAACGCAGGCCACTGCCACACGATACTATCTAATACCAACACCAAACATGATACGCCGATGACAACCGTCAATCTGTCACGACGACAACGCGTCAATACCACGCACCATTAGCACACAACCTAAACAGCCAACACTACCGATCACCAACCACTTACACCAAGGAGGGCACCAATGACTACTAGAAAACACAAGCAAGCAATAATCGAGCATGCAACAATAACATGCATCACGCCCAGACGTAACGCCGTGTGCTTGCGCAATTGGAATCGTCTGTTCGTACGTATGGTCAGTAGATGCGCCATTCCTGGATGTGACGTCAGTATGGCCATACTTGAAATCATTGGGGCATCGAGGCAACACAAAAACGTAAAGCAAACTAATCAAACGAACTAACGATCTATCATCCGAACAACACCATCCAGCATACAAGCGTGGAAACCAATCAAGTAGCCAATCACTTGGCAACATCCGCCACGTTGAGGAGTGGACGAATGCCAAGGCTTGGCTGGTCGGGCTCTTAAAATCTAGTAGATGACCCCCCCCCTCTCCCGCGGTCGCAAACTAGTGCGTGCATCACCCCTACTCACCGAGGCCACTTCCCTCGTGCGCGCTCGAGGATGGTGCACTTCCTGCATGGCAGCTAATGCCTGCCCCCCCTTCCACGCGTGCCCGCTCGAGGATGGTGCTCTTCCCGTATGGCAACTACTGCCTGAACTGGAGAAGCCCCTTCCACGCGTGCCCGCTCGAGGATGGTGCACTTCCTGCGTGGCAGCTAATGCCTGAGCCCCCCTTCCACGCGTGCCCGCTCGAGGATGGTGCTCTTCCCGCATGGCAGCTGATGCCTGATCCCCCCTTCCACGCGTGCCCTCGCGAATGCACTTCCCGCATGGCAGCTAACGCCTGAACCCTCATCATATGCGTGCCCGCTCCAGGATTGCGCACTTCCCGCATTGCTGCTACCTCCTGGACCCCTTGTCCCACGCGCACCCGCTCGAGGATCGTGCACGTCCCGCATTCCCAGACGCCAAGGATTGGCCGAACAAGGAAGGATGCAAGGGCAACCTTGGACAATTTACATCCTTACTATGTGGGCGGGTCGACTTTATCCGTGACTGGATCTCGACACCAACTCGCGCACGTGGCGGCTGCGTCGGGCGTGGGCCAGAACACGCGCCACCAGGAGGCCGCGGAGTCCCTGGCCGAGGACCTCACGTCGAGCGGAGCGGCGGCAGCAGAAGGGGGAGATGCCCAGTAGAGTCCTTCCTCCCGACTGCGCGTGTCCCCCGCACCTCTGCCCTGCCCCCCCCCCGATGATGGGCGGCCGGAGCTCCTTGCTGGAGAAGCTTTGCCTCGCAGGCGGGGCGTCGAGAAGGGGGGAGGAGGAGCGGGAGGGGGGGGAGGTAGAGGGGGGGGGGTCTGGGAGAGGGGGGGGGGATGGAGGAGTCTGGGAGCATGGGGGCGGGGGATGCGTAAATGTGGCAGAGGAGGAGGAGCACGGGATGGGGGAGCAGCCTGAGGAGAGGGATGCGGTGGGCGGAGGAGGATGGGAAGAGGACGAGCGTGAGAGAAGGGAGGGGGAGGCTGAGGAGGGAGGGGTGGGGCAAGGCCGGGTGAGTGGAGAGCACGGAACTGGAAGGGACTCAAAACGAAACTGATGGGGAGGGTGTTGCTCCCGCACCTCCCTCATCCTTAGATCATCCATCTTCCTCCGATTGAGGCTTGGGCGTTCTCGCCTTTGCCCATTCCCGCCGCTCCGAGACGGCGCAAGATGCCCCCAAGGTCGCCCCAAGACGGCCCCAAGAGGCCTCCAATGGGCCACCAAAACAGCCCAAGACTCAAGAGGACCCCAAGACGACCCCAAACCCCTCCACGACGGCCCAAGGAGCCCCCAAGACGGCTCCAAGAGCTTGCCCGGACGGGGGGCCCGAACGGACATTTCAGGCCCTCGGCCTCGAGAGGCTCCCAGGAAACCTGAGTAGTTCCCAAAAGGCCCCAAGAAGTCACAAGAAGAGGCCCAAAAGGCCCCAAAAGGCCCCAAAAGGCCCCCAAAGGCCCCTAAGTAGTTCCCAAAAGGCCCCAAAAGGCCCCTAAGTAGTTCCCAAAAGGCCCTAGGAAGCCCGAAGAGGCCTCCGAGAGGCTCCCAAGAAGCACCAACACTCCTCCCCAGAGGCCCCCGAGAGACGTCGGAAGAGACCCAAAGAAGCATCCCTGAGGACTCTGGCCCACGTCAGCGTCGTCGTCGACGCCGCCTCCGCCCTCGTTGTCGTCGTCGTCGTCGTCGTCGTCGTCGTCGTCATCGTCGTCGTCGTCGTCGTCATCGTCGTCTCCCTTCAAAGTCGGCGGCACCGGCCGTCAAGCCTTCGCAATGAATGAACAATCCATATCGCGTCCCTCCTCCGTCTTCGCCGCCGTCGTCAACGCCGACGCCGTCGTCGTCGTCCTCCTCCTCAAACTCCTCACGCTCACCTTCCGTTCATGCTCTTGCCTGTCATCGTTGTCGTCCTCGTCGCCGCATTCCCTTGACGCTGGCCCCTTGTGGAACTCGTTCATAGCAGGGGGGGGGCGTGCCCTGGATCATTGCTGTCATCTCTCCTTGCACGTACCAGGTCCAAAGACATTAATGTCTGGTGGACTACGCGGAGGGCTGAAAGCCTTTCCGCTGCTGCAAGGCTGGATACTCATGGCTATCGATGGGGCCCATGATCCGTCGCAGCCGCCGCCGTCCCCGGCATCGCCTTCGCCGTCACCCTCGTCCTCGTCGTCGCCATCACTGCCGACGCCATCGCCGTCGCCGTCGCCCTCGCTGTCGTCGCCCCAGGAAGGGAACGTCGTGACAAGATCGAAGCTTCGCGAGTATGTCACGAAGGGAACTCAAAAGAACGTCTTTGACCCCGATGTTTTGAGCCTGGTCGATCAGTGAGCGTCCCAGTTCCACTACGCGGCAAAAACACACAAAGTGCGACGTTCACTGCCGTCGGATTTGAGGAGCGCCCTCGTCGCCGACATCGTTCTTCCCCCTCAAAGATCGACCGCCAGACCTGGACTGGAGGGCGTGCTGACCGGGATTTCGAGGCGATGCCAAACGTTGCGAGGACGACGGCCCCCTGAGGCCAAGAAGCAACAACTGTCCTACTCGTCCTGGTCGCCCATTGGCGTGATCCAATCAGCAGATAGAAGGCACCGCTGCTCCTCCGGCCCTCCTCCTGGTCGTCCCCATCCTCTTCCTTCAATCTGCGCGCAAGGCCACGAATGTGTCGCTGTTGGCACTTGCCGGCAGGGTGGCTCAGCTTCAGGCTCTCCGCCTGCTCTTCCACCTCCTCGTCCCTCCCCCGCCTCCCCCTTCTCCTCCACAGCTCTGCCTCCTCCTCCTCCCTCGAGCCTCCTCGTCCTCTGCTCCCTCCTCCCACTGGGATCTGAGGCCCCCGGAAGCTCCTGGATGCCGCAGAACCACAGTCCACATGCGAATACCTCCATCCGCGAACTTTCCTCCTCCTGCCCTCCAGGGCCCAGCGGGGGGTGCCACCGGCAGGCCGTCTCAGAGGCCGTCGCGGCCGCCATTCCCCGCACGGTCCGCTGGAGCCTCGAAGGCCAGCGCGCGGCTGCTGCCGACGGATCAGCTCACGCTCGCCCCGCCCTGCTCTGCTGTACTCCCAGGATGGAGGGGAACGAAAAAAAGGAATTGCCGTTCGCTCTCGGAGCTCCGCGCGGATGTCCTGGGTCGGCGCTGACACCCCCTCCCCGTGCGCGAAGCGCGCCAGGGAGCGGCACCAGGTGCCCTCCAGGGGGTCCAACGCCAATCCAAGAACTCCGCGCGGACCCGTCTGCTCCTCGGCCCTGCTCGAGAGTGATACACGTGGGGCTCGAGCCATGATCGGCGATGAGCGAGGGGGGGGGAAAGAGACGGAGCAGGCCTTCTCAAAAGGCGGCGAAGCTTCTCAGACACCCTCCAGCCTTCTGAGACGTTTTCTGCGCCTTCGGGGAAGGCTTTTCTGAGAAGGCCCGCCCCTTCTGAATTCCCCCCTGGCTCGCCGCCGAAAATGGGCTTGAGCCATGAGGGGTTTCGACCTTCAGTGGCACTGGAATCAACAGGGCCGTTCCTTGACCGTGTCTGTTGTTCTCTTTATTCGCCGGTTCCGGCGCCAATTTTGTCCACGGTTCCGTCGCCGTGTTTGTTGCCGCATCTGGCTATGATTTCAATTCTGGAGCCGTTGTTAGCCGTTTCGGGTCGCCGCTTCTGTACCGTATCCATGCTCCAGGGGCACTTCTCTTCGGAAACGGTGTAGGGACACGGCTCTGCCGTTTCCGCGGCCAACTAGGGGTTGGACCCCCCCCCTGCGCTTCACCCGTTCCCTGGGCTGGAAAGAGGGTTCAAACGCCGAGAGTGGGCCCACCCTGGCTGCTCCTCCCAGGCGAGGGCGCCCCGCGCCTCGCCGTAGAACGACGCGAGCGCGGCCTGCGCCGCCGCCAGGACCTTCTGCGTCTCCTCCCGCCCGCTGGCGCGGGCGCGCTGCCAGGTGGCCGTCGTCGTCGGAGACGTCGCCGCCGCCTTCAACTCCTGGACTCCAACGCTGCAGCCGTCGTCGTCGCAGTCGCCGCCAGCGCCGCTCTCCTTCTCCTCCTCGCGCCCCTCCTGCTCGCCCCGCCTTCCCCTCCTCGCGCGATAGCGCGAGCGCTATCATCATCCTCCTTCTCACCTCCATCTCATCATCATCGTAAACCTATCGTCTAGCAGGAATTCAACAAACTGCGAATAACAACAGTGTTGGATCAATATCTGGATTTTGATGTGCTCGCTGTGTCGCGCATGCGCCATCGACGAACATGTTTTTATTTCTGACACTAAGATAGACTGTTGGTCGACAGTGTACTCCTACAAGTTGAGAAACACTTCTGCCAACGCCACACACGATCCCGAACAACATAATGTAACAATGCAACGATCTTCGCTCCACGCACAAGCATGCTTATGCACCCCGGCCATCACCCGACCTGAACTATTCTGATTTGAAGTCCTCCTGCGGATGGACCCCTTGGGCTCTCTACTCCTTCGAGATCACGTTTTGTTCAGGAGTGCTGCCGAATGTGCTGCTTCACCATCGAGTCTCCACGCCGTTGTTCCTATGCCGTTGTCCAAAGAATTGCCAATTACGCGCTCATCTGCCGACGCGTCATGCTGGATGCTCGGCTACTTGGCGTTGGTAAGGACAACTGGATCGAACCAACCGTGGGGCGTCTCGCTGAGGACATCCTCGGAATTTGCTTGGTTTGGCTCCTGGTTTGGGCCCTATTCGAGACTGTAGATTCCGAATCACGAAGGGTTGATTTGATGTACCATTGCCCCCGTTGAAGAAATAGCACTTAATGATAGTTTAGAGCGTCCCTGCAAATCCAGCTTTCGGGCCACCAACGGCCACTGCAAGAGCGTCGACACCATCTCACAAGTTTACTGCTCAGGGGATGTTGTCATGGATGCGGACGTGGACTCGAAGAAGCGCGCAAGGCCGCAAGCCGCGCAAGGCGCCTGCCTGGCAAAAGGAACATAAGCAAAAGAACAGGAACAGAAGCAAAGAACTGAGCCCCGGCCACGGAGCGGAGGAAACTCGCTTGAAAGCCAGTACCCGACCTGTCTCTTCGCAGGACCTCCAACGCTTCAACTTTGGTTCCCACAATCGGGCCCTGGACCACTCGACACATCCCAATCCCATGGGGACCAGACTTTCATCTTGAGCCGCTTGATATGACGGTACGGGGGCCCGAGAGCTGCCCCTTGAGCCAGAAAGTAACGCACATTAGGCCTGGCCGAAGGACCAAACCCAAGACACGTGGAAACTAAGGGAGGGGGACAGCAAAAGGACTAAGGCGTGCATGAGAAAGACGGAACGAGGTCGCTGATGAGGTCGCAAAGGTCGGCCGTGACGGGTTATGTAATCAGTTATGGCTGATCTGCACGTCTGTCGGCGCGGCCCTCGGGAGCCATTGGAGGCGGGAACTTATGTGGAGCTCCCAATGGGGCAACGAAGCGTGTGAGGGGTGTACCGACATGAGCGCGGTCACGCATGCGGTTCCTGCCACTGGGGCCTTCGGTGGAACTCCCTATGGGGCCTGGAGCCGTGTGAGTGGTGTGCCGAAATGAGCACGATCACGCATGCGATTCCTGCCGCTGGGGCCTTCAGTTGATCTCCGATGGGGTTTCGAAACGTGTGAGCGGTGTGCACACATTGGCGCGGTCACGCATGCGGCTCCTGCCACTGAAGCCGTCGGTGGAGCTCCATATGGGACGACTGAGCGTGTGAGGGGTGTACCGAAATGGGTGCGGTCACGTATGCGTTTCCTGCCACTGGGGTCTTCGGTAGAGCTCCCTAATTATGGGGTATCGGGCTGTATGAGGGTTGTGCCGAAATGAGCGCAGTCACGCATGCATTTTCTGCCACTGGGGCCTTCGGTGGAGATCCCTATGGGGCCTCGAAGCGTGTGAAGGGTGCCGAAAATGGGCGTGGTCCCGCATGCGATTTCTGCCACTGGGGCCATCGGTGAAGCTCCCGATGGTGCCACCAAACGTGTGAAGGGTGTTGCACCTGGGGCCTTCGGTGGAGTTCGCGCTATATGGCCACGAAGCATATGAGGGGTGTGCCGAAATGGGCGCGGTCACGCATGCGATTCCTGTCGCTGAAGCCATATGTGGAGCTCCCTATGGGGCCTCGACTCGCGTGAGGGGTGTGTGCCGAAACGGGCGCGGCCACGCATGCGATTCCTGCCACTGAGGCCTCCGGTGGAGCTCTTGTGAGGACATGCGGAGGGCAGAGGCAATGATGGGAGGAGGGAAGAGGGGGAGGTGAGGAACGCGGGGCGCTGCTGATTTTAAGCCTGGACGTGGGAACAAACACCGTCATGACGTGTCAAGACATTGGAGGCCTGGGCTCGGAGCCGCTGGAGACATCCCACCCACGTCATTTTTAGACGAGGGCTTGGGGCAACTACATCTTCAGAAAGACCGTCGCCACATTCCCCCCCTGCCTCACCAGCCGCTCCGCCGCGGCCCCCCCTGTCAGAGCCTCGTGCCCTCAGACCGCCCAGCCGAGGTGTAACCTCCGTGCTCCCAATCTTCATGGGGGCCGCCAACTCGCTCTCTCTCTGTGCCTCGCCTGCTCCCCGCCGCATGCCCTGGTGAGCCCTGTCTCATCGAGCTGTGCCCCCAGACCGCCCTGACCCTGCTGCTGCTCCTCCTCCTCCTCCTCCTCCTCCTCCTCCTCCTCCAGCGCGGCAGATTCCGAGCAAGAGGTCCGGGGCACGGCCGAGGGGGCCCAGGGGCACGCCTCTGAGGCGGGCCAGTGGCCTCTGGCGGCGCCAGCCCGCTCTCGGGGGCGGCCAAGAGGGGGGCGTCATGGGGAGATGACATGGCCCCCGCAATGCTATCCACCCCCCCTAGTCATCACCCCCCTCTTTGCCGCCCCCGACTCTATCAGGCGATGCTGCAGGCCCCAGAAAAGCGTCGAAACACAGGCGAGAGCTGGACACCTCGTTCGGCGCTGTGCAGAAGGCGCTTGTATGGTACCACCCAGAAAACGAAGCCAGGACGAAGAGAACATCGGGTGAAGATAAATCGAGAATCTCTGAGATCGGGCGCCGCGGCCTTCTCAAGGCGTTCTGGCGTTCCGGAACGCCCTGGGAGCGTTCCGGAACGCTCTGAAGCAGATTCGTCCTCGTCCTAGCCACGACACCATGCGTGGTCAGCCCAGGCCCTGACAGAATAGAACAGGAGGGTTTATAACCTACACTGCCGTAATGCCCAGGATGGCCCTGGCCAAGCCTGGTCGTGGTGTAGATGTGCCTTCTGCGATGCCCCGTGCGGTCGAGGAATGGCAGGCATACACGGCCGCCATTGAGGCACCATGGAAGCTTGCCGCACGCTGGCCTGATTGGCCTCGTGGCCTCCTGGCTGATGAGAGGGGCCCACATCAGGTCCGTTCTCTGTGCCTTGAAAATGTGTGCGTTCTCGCCGTGTGGAGCTTCCGACAGCCAAAGACGGCCCCCGAGGACTGCAAGATGGTCCTAGGGCGGCTCCTTAGAGGCCCCAGGTGCCCACAGGCAACCCCCAAGCAGGCCCCAGAATTCCCCCAAGCTCGGCAGAGGCCCGAAAGAGGCTCCCAGGACACATCAAGGAGGCCCGGAGAAAGGTCGAAGGGGCTCGTAGAGGCCTTCTCTTCCATCTCATATTCCTCCTCCTCCTCCTCCTCCTTCTCCTCCTCCTTCTCATCCCTATCATTATACTCCCCTTCCTCATCCTCGTTCTACTCCTCTCCCTCCTCCTCTCCTTTCACTTCCTCATCATCTGATTCCTCCTCCTCCTCGTTCTCGTCTATATCATTATCCTCCCCTTCGTCATTCTTGTCCTGCTCCTCCTCCTCCTCCTGCTTGCCTCCTCTTACCTCCTCCTCCCCTC
>CAUYUJ010016286.1:57693-149194 GCA_963575745.1 Prorocentrum cordatum
TCTTCTCCCTCTCCTCCTACTCCTCTTCCTCCTGCTTTTCTTACTCGTATTAGTAATCGCCTTCGGCTTCGTATTCGTAGTGTTCGTCCTCCTCCTCCTCCTCCTCCTCCTCCTCCTCCTCTTCCGCTGCCTCCTTCTACTGCTACTCGTTGTCCCACCTCGTCCCTCCTCCTCCGTCTCCTCCTCTCATCATCATTATCCTCCTCCTCCCCTCCTCTGCCCCCTCCCCTCCCCAGCCTCCTCTCCTTCATCTACCTCATCTTCCTCATCATCCTCCTCCTCCTCATCCTCCTCATCCTCCTCCTCCTCATCCTCCTCATCTTCCTGTTCCTCCTCCTCCTCTGCCTCCTCCTCGTTCTCCGCCTCCTCCTACTCCTCATCGTCATCGTCCTCGTCCTCGTCCTCGTCCTCCTCCTCGTCCCCATCGTCCACCTCCTCGTCCCCATCGTCCTCATCGTCCTCCGCGTCCTCCTCGTCCTCGTCTTCCTCCCTCCTCATACCTATTCCGCCTCCTCCTCCGCCTCCTCCTCCTCGTCCTCCTCCTCATCATCTCCTCCTCGTCCTCGTCCTCGTCCTCCTTCTCCTCCCTATCCCCCTCGCCTTCTTCCATCTCCTCCTTCCTCCTCCTCCTCCTCCTCCTCCTCCTCCTCCTCCTCCTCCTCCTCATCCTTCTCCTCATCCTCCTAATCCTTCTCCCCCTCCTGTTCCGCCTCCGCATCTGCATCCGCCTCCCCCTCGTTCTCCGCCTCCGCCCCCCCCCTCCGTCTCCTCCTCTGCGTCCGCCGTCGATTCAGCCTCCGCCTCCGCATCCGCCTCCGCCTCCTCCGCCGCCTCCACCTCTGCCTCCGCCGCCGCTTCCGCCTCCTCCTCCTCCTCCTCCTCCTCATCGTCCTCCTCCTCATACTGCTTCTCCTCCTCCTCCGCCGCCTCTTTAAGGCTGGCTCAGATCGTCTCAGCCCCCAGCCTGCTGCCCCAGGGGCGGTGGGCGTCACGGACGGCCGAGGGCGCCGCCATCGGGCGCCGTCCCCTGCCTGGCACAAGCGGCTGCGGAGGCGGCGGGCGGAGGCTCGCGGCCTGATGGCAGTCGACCGTGCGAGGCGGCTGCTGCGTGGGCACCACGGCGACGGCCACCTTGCCGACATGGGTGCAGATTGCGGCAAGCCTCGGTCGAGGGCACCATCGAGGGCGGCGTCGCGACCGCGATCGGAGGGCGGGGAGTTGCGGCGGTGTTCTCAGCCCGACTGCCGCTGTGCCAAGAACCTGGCGCGGTGGCGATGGTGCAAGCACGGCGGAGCAGAGCGCGACGGCGGGGACTCGCAGCCGCCGTGGAAGAGGGATCGTGCTCGTCCTGCTGGTGGCGGAGGTGCTCCTGCTCGGGGTGAGGTGAACCTCGGAGTGGACGCCATGCAGGCACTGGTCGCCTTTGCCGAGAGCAAGGGAGACAAGGAGATGGCCGACAAGTACCGTGCTGCCATCCAGGCCAAGTCCCAGTCCGCCACCACGGCCTTCTCCAATAATGAACTGCGCCCCATGGTCACGATGGCAGAGAAGTCAGGTGATGTGCAGACGGCCAAGAAGTACAAGCAGCTCTTGGACCAGCTGGGCAAGGGCAGCGAGCAGCCAGCGCAGCTCAGGGCCAACAAAGCGCATGCGAAGGTCCGCAAGCTCAAGAGCAAGCTGGAGGCGGAGAGTGCGGTGCTCCAGGACCTGCTCGCGCAAGTGGACAAGCAGCGCGTGCTGGTGGCCGAGTTGGTTCCCGAGCTCGAGAGCGCGGAGGCCGACTACAAGGAAGCGGTGGCCGAGGCCGCTGCAGGAGTGGGAGCCCCTGGCAAAGCTGCGGCGGCTGATGCTGGGGGACCACTCAAGCTCTCCTTGGCCAAGCTCATGGACGGGGACCTGGACGACCTGGACCTCGACGACGACGGGCTCTTCGGCTACGCGGATTTCGAGGAGCTCGGGCCCGAGGCCTTGGCGGAGGCGAAGCGCAGGAAGAAGCATATGCTCGAGTCTGTCAAGCAGATGGCGGGCAGCTTCTTCGGCGAGGTGCGCCAAAAGGGAAAGGCCCTGCAGGCTGAGCACAAGGCGCCGCACGGCCGATGGGGAGGAGCCCAAGGAGGAGCCAGAGCCTGCAGCAGCGGGGCAGCCTGGGCAGCCTGCTCCGCCTGAAGGGTCGGGCGCTCCTCCTGCATGCCAGCCAGGCACTGCGGGTGGAGCTGGTGACAGCGAGCAGCTCAAGGCCGAGGCTCGGGCTGCGGTCGCAGCGGCTTCGGCGAAGGGCGCAAGCAAGGGTGCGGCCGCTGCAGCGGTGGGCGCATCAGAGTGCGGGTAACGCGCTACGAGGCATTCTTGTGCATGGCAGTCGGTCAGCTCGATCGACTCGGGGAGGCCGTGTACGTTTCAACTACTGTGATGTGGCCAAGGCTGGTGGGCAGTCGAGGCTTGCGAAAAGCAGTGCTACTTCTTCTACGTCGGCTACGTCAGCGGCGGCTTCCGCGTCGACTGGTTCGGCCACATCGTCGCCTGGCACGACGCGTAGGTCGAGCTGCTCGTCGGACCCCCCTCCACCCCTGGCAGCCGTCGATGTGGCCAGAGGCCCCCCCATGGGGGATAATGGAGGGGGAGCGTCCTCCGCCGCGGGCGGACCCTCGGCAGCCTTCCCCGTGGGCGGCTCCACGTTCCCCTGGCCCCAGTCGGTCAGGGACGGTAAAGCTCTGGGCGCAAGCCTTGCGCCTTCTGGGCAGGGCGAGGGAGTGCGTCCCTGGGCGGCTGCCAAGAGGTGTGAGGGGTCGGCGGCCTCGCCTACTCAGGTTCGTGATCACGTGGCGGACGATGGTGGTCCTTCTCGGCGTGGGGAGAAGAGGCGGCTATCAGCTACTCCTTCGAGTGCATCGCCATGTACTTCTAGCAGTGCTTGCAGGACCGTCAGCACGGCGAGCGGCTCGCCCACTTCGTCTTCGGCGCGCCCGTCGACCACGTCGGGAGCTCCGAGCCCGACAGCGACTTCGGGGTCGTCTTCTGAGGAGGCTGCTGGAGGCAGCCCCCGCCTTCCTCTGCCCTGTGCGCCTTTTTTTTCGGCCTGTGCTGTCGGTCACCCAGGGGTCCCCAGTCAGATAGGAGCCACTAGCTCTTTCGACTTTCTGCAGGCACCCCCAGAGCCGCCCGACCCTTCTGGTTACGGCCTCAGAGTGGAGACTTGTAACGCCACTTGCTGGAACTCGTTCAAGGAGTGGCTGAGTAACACCACGGTTCACACCATTTGTCTGCAGGAGCACCACATTGTGGGTCGGTCGGCTATCAAGGAGGCGACGTCGTGGTGCAGTCGTCACGGCTGGAAGGCTATCCTCTGTCCTGCGATTCTTGGTCAAGGGGATGGCTCCTCAGGGGGCGTGGGCATTCTTGCTCGGGAGTTCCTTGGTCTGCATGAGCCTCTGTGGGGCTCTGCTCTCGCTCCTGGACGTCTGGCGAATGCTCTGATTCATCTTCCAGGGGATGCTCCGTTTCTGGTCATCTCGGCGTATCTGTTCGACAGTGAGGGGCTTTCGAGCAGAAGCTTGGATCTTCTTAGTACCGCAGGGGCTACTGTGAAGATGTCGGGGCATCAGGCTATTCTGGGGGGAGACTGGAATATGGCGCCTGAGCTGCTTTTGGACTCTGGTTTTTCTAAGAAGCTGGAAGGGTCCGTGATCAATCCGTCGGGCTCGGAGACCTGCAGATCGTTGGGAGGTCTGAATTTGTTGGACTCTTTTGCTTGCGCTGGCGGCATAGCGAAGGGCACCCAAGAAACGAGCATCGTGCAAGCGGCACAGCTGTCACCGCACGAGCCCGCCCACCTGCAACTGTACCCGCGGTTGTCGCAGTTGCGCGCGCTCACGTTTCGCAAGCCGCCGCTTATTCCGAAGGAGAGGCCGATTGGGGTCGGTCGTGCTCCTCCCGACTGGAGCAAGGTGCAGAGCGTTGCCGAGGAGTGTCTGGGGACTGCGCTCACTGGGAATTTGTCGGAGGCCCAAGGCATGTTGGACTGGGCCTACGGCCTGTGGGCTGATCTGGCTGAGCAGGAGCTTTGCGACCTGGCTCAGGAGGCGCTGCCCTTTTACGGTGCCCGCAGTAAGTCACCGCAGCTGCACTGGGTTCCCATCATCAACGGCAAGGCCCCCCCTCTCAGGCACCCCAAGCTGTTCGCGGGCAAGTGGGTTCCGCATCGGTTCCAGGACCTGATGATTGAGTTTCGGGATGGAGCTCCTGACGTTCATAAGACTCTTGGGGCTATCTTGGACCCACCGTCGTTCGTGCTGATCAAGGGGTGTGACGAATGGGACCAATATCTTGACACCATCCAAGCTCTAGCACGAGCGCTACCGTTGCCAGAGGGTCGGCCCTCGTGCTCGCACTGGGACCAGGCTGAGTGGCTGGAGGCTGCTCAAGATGCGCTCTCACTTGTGCAGAAGTATGTTGTCAAGCTTCAAGGCGAAGCTCGTCGAGACGGCGAGGTCGGGTGGAAAAACTGGCTTCTCACAAGAATCAAGGAGGGGGAAAAATGCGCATCTGGCCTCCAAGGGGGCCCCTGGGTGGAAACCTACCACGGCCTCGTCCGCGGGAGGTATGGTCCTTTCGGACCCTCTGAGTTTGCTCAAGAGTGGGGCCTCGAGCTGGGCCAAGCTGTGGGAGGCGACCTCGGAGGCTCCTGATCGTATGTTTGAGGGTGTGTGTCAGCCTCTTCCCATGGCCCCACCAGATCGCATTTGGTCTGTCTCGGCTGCCTTCAAGCAGTCCACGGCCCAGGCAGTGGACGGGTTTCACATGCGGCATTACTCGTGGCTCTCCGACGCCAGCTTGCAGGTGGTCAGCCTCTTTTTCGCGGTCTTCGAATCGCTCTCCAGCCTGCCGCGCCAGCTCCAGATTATCCAGGTGGTTCTGTTATCCAAAGCGTCAGGGGGGTATAGGCCCATCGGGTTGTTCGTTTCCCTGTTCAGGCTTTGGGGCAAGTGTAGAAGGGAGCTGGCTGCGGAAAGGGCGGCCAGAAACGCCCTTGTCTTTTCCTCTGGCAGTTCGTTCGCTTGCGCTGCTGACACGGTGTGGCGGCAGGCTGCTCGAGCCGAGCTTAGCACGAGGAAGGGGGAGGTTTCGGCGATGCTTCTCTGGGACGTGACGAAGTTTTACGAAAACTTCTCCCATCGTACGTTGGAGGAGGAGGCCAGGAAGTTTGGTTTCCCTGTTCAGATAACTCAGCTGTACGTCCAGGCCTACAGGTACGGGCGATGTGTTAGCATGGCCTCTGCTGTGGCGGGGCCTTTCTTTGCTCGTAGAGGATCTGTGGCTGGCTGCTCCATGGCCACGACCCTGGTCCGTGTGTATATCCTGGGGCCGATGCATAACCACCGACTTCCGAGGGGTGTTTTCCTGGCTCAGTTTACCGATGACTCGGGTCTGGACTCCACGGGGGAAGCTCAGGACGTGCTTTTCGGTATCAAGGAAGGTTCGAGGCAACTGGAGCACGCGCTGGTCCACGAGTGCGGCTGCTCGATCTCGCTCTCCAAGGCAAGCCGGGGCAACCTTGTCTGCTCGGACGGATCGGCGGCCAGGGAGCCTCAGCTTTTCCTCGGCGACCGCACGGGGCTCCCGCGCGATAGCGTCGTGGATTTGGGCATTGATTTTACAGCAGGTCGGTCCAGAAGGAAAGCGTATATCATGAAGGCCCTCAGAGAGTCCATGTTCAAAATTTCGCATGGTCAATCTGAAGGCTAATAAAACGCGCAAGGTCAGAGGCATGGAAAAATCACCTCCTTGCCGAGAAGATCTGGGTCTCGGGGCCGCTTCCTGGGGTCCTGTATGGATCCGAGTGCCATGGGATTTCGGGCGGGGAGCTCCACCGTGTTCGGCAGCAGGCTGGTTCCGTGATGGGACCGAGTTGCAAAGGGAGATCTCTCACAAGCCTCCTGATCATGGAAGACGAGCCTACATGGCTCGCGGCGGTTGCGCCTCTTGTAAGATATTCCAAGGAGCTCTGGTGTGCCCATGCAGGTGCATACCGTTGGTGTTTCAGTTTCGCGGAACTCCGCGAGGCCTGGTACATTTTCTTCCAGAAGAAGCCGCCTTCTACTTGGCGCGAGGTCACGGGTCCGTTCGCGGCCACGTACATGTGCCTACAAAGAACCCAGTGGAAGTTCATAGATTGGATCACTCTGGGAAATGGTTTCGGGGAGAAGCTGGTTTTAACGGAGGTCAGCCCGGGGCTCTTGAAGGTTTTGTTGCGCCATGCTGTGCTTCGGAGTCTGGAGCGGGCTGCTGCCCAAAAATCAGCCCTGGAGGTCCCAAGGTTATGTTACGATGTGCTCAAGCGTTCACTTCACTCGAGCAAGGTCTCACCGTCTGGCAAAGCGGCCATCAGAGTTATCGGTTGTGATGCCAGCTGGACTCGAGTCAGAGCTCACTGCCTTGGATATCAGCTTGAATCCGTCGAGCGCCTGTTGCGCGGCGAAGGACCTGACACGCTGCTGCGCAGATTGTGGCATTGCAAGGCTTGCGCCGAGGAGCGAGCTGGGATAGTAACGGAGAAGTGCCAGGAGCTGGTGGACTCTATGGACGAAGAAAACCCGCAATATCTCCTCCTACTCACCCGAGGCATCTTCCCGCACCCAGGTGGCTACTGGCCCCGACCCGACAAGGAGTGTAAGACCTTGTGGCAATGGGAGGAGGATGTCAAGGAGGATGAGCAGTTGGTGATGGGAGAGCTTTTCCTGGACGGGAGCCGTGCCAGGTGCATTGTGCCAGAACTCAACAGGGCGGCCTGGGACGTGTTTTCGGCACTGTTTATGCTGGCCTTCACCAAACTTCCCAGGCTGGAGAGTTTGCTGCCTTTGGGTGCGCTAGCCAGGTGGTTGAAGGCCAGTGTGATATGTATACTGATTGTGCCAATGTTTACGTCCAGGCTAATCGACCCCTGGGTGACCAGTTACATTACCAGAGGCCCTATGCTGGGCTATTGTTGCACGGTCAGAGAGTGTCTCACTATATACAGTCTGTGAGGAAAATCCAAGCACACCTATCCCTCGAGGAAGAGGGTGTGCCCGAGGAGGAAATGCAGCTCCGCAGAAGGAATTCCCAGGCTGATGAGGCCGCGAAGGCTGGTGTCCGCCTGCACGAAGTACCCCCCCAGATCAGGTGCAGGCTCTGGACAATGTTATAATTGTCGCGCAGACTGCGTGCAAGCTTGCGGCTGCGCTGCTCTTTAAGTGGCCCAGGCTCGATTTGAAAGATGTGGAGTTTGCCGCCCCAAGGAGGCGGGCCCGTGCAGGGCATCCTGACCGCCCCCAGCATGACTGGGAATTCGTGGCTGGCAGATGGGGATGCCGTATCTGTCTCAAGGCCTCTCGGTCTCAGCTCCGCCCACCCTCGTGCGGTTGTTCGGGAGTGTGCGGTGGTTGGGATTTCGCTGAGATGGAACGGCATGGTCACTTTGTTGTCGGCCTGCCGTGTGACGACGGCTCAGCTTTGCATAGCTGCGCGCGGTGTGCTTGCCATGTTGGCCACGGGTCTCTCAATAAGTCCAACCTCAGTGGTAGGTGTGACCAGAAGATGACAACTCAGAAGAGATGGCTGTGGCGCCGCGTGCTTAAAGGGCTCTACCCCAATTACAGGTCCACACTGAGGGTAGACCCTGAAGGTATTCAAGACCTCATGGCGGGGACGGCTTGGAGTCTGGAATGGGGGGGGGGAGTGACGCTGCCTCTTCTGCTGGGCGCCAGGCTGTCTCAGCGCCAACGGGAGGTGTCGATCTGCGGACTGCCGGAGTAGAGGCTGCCCATCTCCTTTTCGAGGGGGATCCTCGACTTGAGTTGCCCAGTGCCCCGCCCCCTTTTCGGCGTGGAGCAAGAGAGGCACCTTTTGTCTCGGTGCCCGCACGCCGCGACGAGGGCGATTCAAGTTCAGACGAATGCCTGGGGGAGAAGCAGCTAGCCACGGGGAATCCTCCAGCCAGCTGGAGATGTCTTCTGTGGCCTCCTGCCTTTCCTCAATTTTTCAGGTGTTAGTAACCTGCTGGCTTGGCCAGCCAGCCTGCTCGAATTGTCTGGGCAGGCACCCTCCTGTGATGTCGATGTCAAAAAAATCCTCCGCCGCCTCTTCATCCTCCCCCATCCTGTTCCTCTTCTTTGCTACGGGTCAAGACGACCAATGGCTTGAAGATCGAGTCGCACATGTCGCCTCAGCAGGCTGTTGAAAAATATGTGCTGCTGTTCTCGTGGGTTGGAAATCATATCGCGGATAGGTTGGCGGAGGAACTGTCCAAGCATATCCAGCTTCCCCCAAATGTGGTCGAGGCCGTCCAGATTGCTGAGGGTCTAACCCGTGCAGTGAGTATCCGTGCATGCGACATTTTGAATTCGAGGTTTTCCGAATATTCGGGACCCCAGCCCAGGCCCCGTGTCCGAGCAAAAGCTCAGGCCAAAAAGAGTTCGGGGCCCAGTTTTAACCCTCGACCTAAGCTCGCCAGACTTCTCCGAGAGTGGTGCGCACACTCTGATCCCAGTAGGCGAGACAAGACTGACATGTCGTTTCGCCTGCTGTGTGTGCTGTTCGGTTATATCTACGAGTTCCCACGGAAATGAGGCCACCCAGGATTTTCTAGCCACACCATGCGTGAGCGCTGTGCCACGCGCGGGGATCGACGGCGCCCGATGGTTGAGCAATGTTTTCATAGGTGCACGGTACGTTGACCCATCACACGATATGGTCATACCTAGTAAGGGGACATACAGATGCTTAACGTGTGGCGCTCATGCCATCAGAAGCGCCAACGGGTGTGGCCTTCCTCGAGAAATTCAAGCGGGGTGAGGCGTCGTTGGCCCACCCGAGCCGCTTCTGGCATCGGCCTAGACCAAGTTTCCCGCTTGGCGGGAGATTTGGACCACGCTGTCGCCAGATGCGGCTCCACCCTCCGTTTTTGAAACTAACCATCGGTTATCTTAGCGCTCCTCTTCCTCCTCCTCCTCCTTCAAAAAAATCCTCCTCCTCCCCCTCCTTCTCCTCCTCGTCCTCCTCCTCCTCCTCCTCGTCCTCCTCCTCCTCCTTTTCCACCTTCTCCTCCTCCCTCCCCCTCCTCCTCCTCGTCCTCCTCTTCCTCCTCCTCCACCACCTCTTCCTCCTTCTCCTCCCCATCCTCTTTGTGTTCTTCTCTCTCTGTCTCTCACTCTCTCTATATCTCGTTGTTTTGTTGTTGTGTTTTTCTTCTCTCTCTCTCTCTCTCCTTCTCTCTGTGGCAGTCTCTCTCCCCCTCTCTCTATATGTTATCTCTTTCTCTCTCTCTCTCTCTGTCTGCTTTTTTTTTTCTCTCTCTCTCTCTCTCGTTCTCTCGCTCTCCCCTAAGTGTTCCCCCCAACGGGGTTTCCACAACAGTTGGGATGACATTCGATCAGTCAAATGGCTTGGCCAGGCTTCGACCCAACGCTTGGCCACATCACAAGGCGATTCCACAAGGCAGGGGGCGGCGGCACTTCGCCGTAGACGTCTTCGATATTCATACAAGTAGACTTTCGCATACAGGGACGGCGCCAACAAAGTCGAGGCAATCACCTGTGATACCGCCGCTGCCAGCACCAAGCCGCCTCGCCCTGAAGCGGCGGCGAGCCCGGGGGGAAGCGAGAAGGGGCGGGCCTTCTGAGAAGGCTCGGAAGCCCCCCAGCCTTCGAAGAAGTTTCCTGAGCCTTCCCCGAAGGCACAACACTTCTCAGAAAACGCGATGGCTTCTGAGAAGTCCCGCCGCCTTCTGAGAGAAGGCCTCCTAGATGGGGTCGGAGTAGATGGGGTCGGAGGATCGCGCCGCATCGGCGATACATCGGCGATACATCGCCGATGCATCGGCGATGCATCGGCGACGCATCGGTGCCATCGGCGCGGAGAACATCGGGCTCCGCATCGCGCCGCATCGGCGATGCACAGGCGATGCGGCGCGATCCCCCAGCCCCATCTACCCCGACCACATCTAAGATCGGGCTGGGCGAAAGGGGGGGATAGCAAAGGAGGGGTTTGAGAATCAGCTCACGTATAGATGATTTTCCTGGCGCCTCCCGGTATCTAGGACTGGGCCCGGCGGCGGGGCCGAAACCAGCTGCATGCAGCAGACTTCGTACCCCCCCTCTCCATATCCCCCACTTTCGTTCGGCCCGATCGGAGGCCTAGTTGACGGCAGAAGATCCACCCCGATAATAACCACCCCGACACGCGAAGCCGTTTAGTAAGCGCGCCCAAAGAAGGAACGAAACAGAGCAGGGCCGTTTAGTAAACTCCCAGGGCCGTTTAGTAAACGCCGATTGTCCGGTCTGGGTGGTTTTTCCTCCCTTGACCCGAACCCGGAATTCGGGCCTTCAACGGCCCATATCGTTGAAGGCCCATAACCCCCCCTTTCGTTGAAGGCCCATATCCCCCCCTTTCCTCCCATTGACCCGACCCGCAACCCAACCGTTGAAGGCCCATATCCCCCACTTTCGTTCGGCCCGATCGGAGGCCCAGGCTTTGCAGAATGCCTTCTGCTTAGCACTCGCCCCCCCTCGCTCGCCGCCGACCGAGAATCGCAGCCCTCCGGGCCGGCCCCTCGCGAGGCTCCGCTGGCTGCCCCGAGAGTCCCTGTGATGGGCCTGTTTTCCACCGCCACCACCATGAATTGGAGGGGGGAATGGAGGGGGGAAGGAGGCGGAGGAGGAGGAGGAGCAGGAGGAGACGAGGTGGAGGAGGAGGTGGAGGAGGAGGACCCCCTCCCCCTCCAACTTATGGTGGTGGTAACGGAGAACAGGCCCATCACCCTGCGAGCCTCTGCCGGGACCCCCGCCGGTGCAGTCGGGGCGTTGACCTGAGGAGCCCTTGATGAGGAACGAGGCCCTTTTTGTTCCCAAAAACTGAACTTCGCTTCCCCATCGGAAACCCAGGGAAAACCGGAGGCAAACTGTGAAACAGTCCAGGAGCACGGAGCCCCTCCCCAGCGAGAAGGGTTCCTTCTTCAGCCCCCCGACGAGCCACGCGGACCCCGGGGTCGGGCATCAGGAACACACCTCCCGCCGCGGCTGCCGTGCATGCCGCCCCAGCCAGCGGCGGGGAGGCACGGCACCACTACCGCGGTCGAGCGGCAGAGAGGGGGGAAGGAGGTCCTCATGGTGGTGTGATGTGCTGTCGCTGTGTCGTGTGTCCGGCGACCAGCCGGTGACGTCTCCAACCTCCAGCTCGGGGGTGCATTGTGGACCTGCCCGGCTGGGGGCGACCACGACGGGTGTTGCCCCTTCTGAGAAGTTGTCCCTCCTACGACCTTGGCATTGGCCCAATGAGCCCTGGGAAGAAGCACGCAGCCAAGTCGGCCGGCGTAGCTCTTCGCGCCGCGAGAAGCAAGCAGAGCTGTCATGTTCGCGCGCAGGCCGTCACTGGGCAGGGGCGAGCCGCTGGCAGCGGCCTCGAATCGCAGACATCTTTGCCCTTGGGCGAATGCATTGGGACAGGCGCCCCCCCCCGCGAAGAGAAGAATCCCTGCTGCCTTTGTGTAGACTCATAGTCGCGTGTCGCCCTTCCCCATCCATGCCCCTCCTCTCCTCTCTGCTTTTCCACCCCCCGCCTTCCCCATCCCTCACACTCCACCTCCCCCTGCTCCTCGTAATCATGTTGTTGGCCCTTCCCTCATGATCCCTTCGACCTCCTCCTCCGCCGCCTCTCCACTCTCCTCCCTCCCTCCTCCCTCGTTCATGCTCTTCCCTGCTGCTGCTCTTCCTCCTAATCGTTTGTCCTCATTCCTTGCTGCTCCCTCCTCCTCGATCTTGCACTTCCCTCCTCCTACTCCTCATGCTCCTGCTCCTTGGTAGTTTTGGCTCGGGCACTGGCTTGTGTGGCTTTAGGCCACCGCTCAAGGGCGCCAGGCCCGCATTTTGCGGTGGGGTTGCGCAGGATCGGGCATGGTGCTCAATGGTGCCCGCCGGATGGAGCCGCGTCCTGGTGCTGCCCGCCGCCGACGCCGTCCCCCATCGGCCTGCTGCCGCACGGCACGAGCAGACCGTCAGAGCGGAGGCATGCATGGCGGTGCACCTCCTGGACGTCATCGCGTTCCTGGCTGGCCACCAGCGCCGCCAACCGTCGCACCTGGCGCTGGCGCGTGCGGTTGCTGGGATGGCCCGCACAACGCCTCTGACATGCAAAAGGGTGTGGACCTGGATGCTGGACTGGACGCCGAGGCGCGCATCCTGGCACCTTTCCCAAGTGCCACGAAGACCGAGAAGACCTTCGACGGCATGCGGTCGCGCATCGACGCGCTTGAATCCCACACGCGGGAGGCTGACGATGCCATGGCTTTCCTGGAGGAGCATGCGCCCGTGCTCCTCAGCCAGACAGCTGTTACTTTGGCGCTGGCTGCGCCGATGAACGCCATCCTCGAGCGGGTCGAGGATGAAGACGTCAAGGACGAGGACGCCGTGGGGTCCTTCGGCTCTGGCAGGGGGCGCGTCGCGGCGCTGGACGCGAACCCCGGGCTTCCACGGGGCGGTGGGCCCCGCGGCGCGCGACGCCCTGGACGGCTTGCAAGGCTCGCCGCTTCTGAGCCAAGGCTTCGGCCAGGGGCACGCAACGCTCTGCCTGGGCCAGCAGGGCTGGCAGGGAAGCCGCATGCACCTGCCCCTGCCGCTGCTTCCCTCGTCCTCCCCCTCTCCACCTTCCTCTCGTGTCGAGACCCCACTGGGCCTGCTCCCAGAAGTGGAGCGTGTGGTCGATTGGAACACGCGCTGCCCTTGCCGCTGCAGATTTTCGAGGCCGCTCGCTCCCGAGCACATCCTTGGCTGGCCTTTGGGGTTGGGCCGTGACGCGCCGAGTCGGCCGCAAACGAGATTGTCCACGCGCTGGCCCACCAAGCCTCCCACTTCTATCCTTCCTCTATATAGAGGCCTCCTGGATAGGGTCCGAGTTGATGGGGTCGGAGGATCGCACCGCATCGCCAATACATCGGCGATGCATCGGCGATGCATCGGTGCTGCGCTGGGAATGCATCGTCGACGTCGGCGATGCATCGGCGACGTCGACGTGAAGCAAATCGGTCTCCACATCGAGCCGCATCGGCGATGCATCGGCGACGCGGCGCGATCCTCCGACTCCATCTACTCCGACCCCACCCAGGAGGCCTAGACTCTATCTCCTTCCCTCCCTCGTCCGACCTCGCGGGCCTACACCGGTGTCTGGGCGAGCGCCTCGCAGGAGGGCGCAAATTGTCCGCCGGCATCGCCTCTGGCCAGGGCGGTCCTCGGCCCAGGCTCGGCCCTGCCAGAGATCCCCGGAGGCCTCCGGAGGTCCCCAGATCCCCGGAGGCCTCCGGAGGGCACGACGCAATCCTCGAGAGTCGAGCGTGGATCCTGGGCCCGAGATCCACCTGGCCAGCATCGGCGCACACAGCCAAAACCCAGCATCATGCTGGAGCATGAGGATGCAACAGGCCCAGGACATGCCAAGGCAGGGGTACCGTTGGACCGACAAACAGAAACCACGAGAACCATGCCCCAGGTCGGGGGATGCAAGGGCCTCCTCCTTGACAGGCTCATCCTTAAGGCTGGCTTTGACTGTATGAAGAACAAGCAACAGCAAATGCATCAACTTTCGGAGGTCCGCGCAAATTTCTGGGATGGGCGCTGACACTCCTGGGGCCCCTGGCGCGCTTCGCGCGCTAGGGGGGAGGCGGACCCACCGCTGACCAAGAAATCGGCGCCGACCTCGAAAATCATGTGCCGATGCCGTTCATTTGTTTACTGCGGTTGGCACCCCCTGACCTCGGCCTCATCCTCGTCCAGCCTCTTTCCCATCAGCCGGCTCCTGACGATTCGAAACAAGGATGCAGCATGATGCAGTACAGTTCAGCAAATTCACCTCCTCCCTCCCTCCGCTTGGAGGGGGCAGGGGCAAGAACGAGGTGGGCATGTGCACTGTCATCGTGCCAAGTGCACTGAGGAGCGCCGGGCCAGAAACAAAGGGGGGGGCTCTGGCCACGGCGAGCCTCGGCCACGCATTGGCCCCCCGAGCCAGAATGAAGCAGCGGCCCGAAAGCTGGGGCCCCTCCTGAGACTTCTGTTGCTCCCATCCGCACTTTCGGACCACATCTCAGAAAATACTTCCCAGCACCACAAGAAGTGTAGAAAGACTGTCGAAATACTGTCGAAACAGTGTCGGACGAGTGTCTCCCCCAGGGCCGGACACGCGAGAACCCTCGAACTTCGGTACATTCCTGGCGCTCGAAACTCTAAAGCAGGTTGGAACATCATAGCCTGAGACCCAAGGGGGCCTCATCCCAGCGTCTCGACCAAAGCTGCTCTCCTCCGGCTCCTGGGGCCCGCCGTCGCTCGGACGTCCACTCCCCGTGCCTGCTTCGGCTTCGTGCGTGCATTGCTTCAGCACGGTGGCCCAACGCGCTCCTCTCAAGGGGCCCCAGGACACACAAATAAATACACACAAATAAAACAAATCCCCATATTTTCCCATATTTTGCCTTCCCGCCCAATTCCCATATTTTCCTATATTTTCTGGGGGATCGACGATTAATTGTGTCTGTGTGTTTTTTCTCCTCCTGATCCTCGATGGTCCTCGCCAAAGAAAAAAACGCACACGCCCGAGCGATGCCAAGGACCCCCGGAGCCGCGGCAGGCCCGCTGCCTCCCCCCCCGTCCCCGATGGCCACGGGGCCTCGGACTTCCAGCGTCTCGGGGAGGATCGAGGACCGAGGAGGACCTGGGAGGGTCGAGGACCGATCGAAGACTTGGGTGTGTACACCCTGCGAAATGCTTAAGAAATCATGGGTTAAGAAATTCAAAGCCTCATAATTTGAATAAAAATGCAGAATTTCGACTAAAATCTTAGGGTTCACATTGAAACATTAAGAATAATCGAGACTCTGGCCGAAAACTTATGTTTTCTTAAGCATCGCCTAGGGTGTACGGCAGGTTCGTGTCGTGCCGACTCCGGCGCTGGTTCCTGACACCGCGGGGGCCGTTCAACCTGGGACGATCGGCCATTTCCGGAACGTTCGATCGTTCAACATCGACCGATTCTTGGTCGCCGTCGGCGTTCAGCATTGAACGCAGGCGGCGGGGTCGCCGCCGGTCGACACGACGCGAACCTACCGCAGTCTGTTTAAAGCCTCTGGAGGACGCAGGGAGAAAGGGCCCGCCCAAGACAGGCCGAGAGGCCCCCCAAGCTCACCCTCAGACGGCCCGAAAGACCCCCCAAGAGGGCCCCAGGAAGGGCCCAAGAGGGGCCCAAGACGGCTCAGGCACTCAAGCCGATGCTTGCCATCGCTCGGACGTCCATTCCTTGTGCATGTTTCCCCTTCGTGCGTGCATGTGTCTCGCAAGATGGCCCAACATGCTCCTCGATGGTCCTCGCCGAGAAAAAATACATATGTCCGAGCGATGCCAAGGATAGCGCTGGCGCCATCTGCTCCCAGCAGTCTGTGCTGCGCGTCGGCGGAGAGGGAGAAAGCAAGGGCTCCCAACTTCGCGCTTCGCGCTGCGCGAAGCGCGAAGTGCGAGGAAAAGAGGACGAGGAGGAATCGGAGCCGAACCGCGAAGCGCGAATAACTTCGCGCCCTCGAGGGCGCCCTTGGAAAGGGAACGAGCAGCAAGCAGACGGCGGCACGTGTGCAGGCGTCGAGGCAGGGCAGGGCCAGCGAGACGAAGCAGGCGGGCGGGCAGGCTTGAAGGGGCAGAGGGGAGTACAGAACGCAGGGGAGCAAGGGAGCAGGAGCCGAGGGAGGAGGAGGAGCCGAGGGAGAGGAGGAGCCGAGGGAGGAGGAGCCGAGGAGGAGGAGGAGCCGAGGGAGAGGACGAGGAGAAGGAGGAGAATGAGGAGGGAGAGAGACGAGAGACGAGGAACGAGGAGGAGGGAGAGCGGCGCAACTGCAACCAGACGGGCCTGGACCAGGGCCTGGAGAGAAGCGCCACCCGCGACCAGGTTACACACTGACCAACGTCATAGGGAAGAACAACCAGTCCCAAAGAGATCGGGAGGTCCGGGCGGGACCCACTGGAAAAACACGACGTTGGAAACATGGGAACCTCGAGGATCGAGGACCGAGGGCTTCCGACGATTGTCTGCGTTCGGCCATGATTGGACGTCCGCAGGTCTACGGGAGCTGTCAACTGCCTGTGGTAGGGAGTCCACAGAATACGCACGCGCCCAACCACGTATATGAATACGCCCCCCCAGTCCGCGAGACCAACCTCGTGATACGAAGGTTCGCGCGATGCGTATTCTCGAAACCAACGTGTATTCATGTACGTGTACGCCCTTCTTTTGCTCCTTATCTGGGAACCCCCGGAGGGGATCGAGAAGATCCCAAATCTCGATTCCGCGGGCGCCGACAAAAGCATCAGGTTCGGTCGGCTCTTGGCCTTTCCTGGCTGATCGTTTGGCCTCTGGACGGTCCCCTTGGCAATAAGGAGCAGGCCTGGCCAAGATTCCGAGACGAATCCAGCTGTGGGGACAAGGGCCCCCGAGGAGGTCAAAGACGGCAAAAGCAAGAGAAGGCGAATCAGTATCATCACACGTCGGTCGGAAGAAGTACGTGAACACATTAAGTAGGAAGGCGGATCAAACAATATTGGGTTCAGGTCCTTTCAGAGAAGCATAAAACACAGCAAAAACTTGTTGATTCTTGGAGTAGGAAGGCGCTTGAAGTAGATTGTGCTCGGGGAATCCAGGTATACCTGCTTTCCACGACCAGCGTGTATCATGCTGTGCTTCACCTCTGAGGGCCATGGTCCTCGACTGCCCAAACTCGCAGCGGGAGATGATGTCCTGCCGGCTGCTGTCAAAAGAGGCCCTAGCCCAAGAGATTCCAAGCTTCGCCGGGGAGGCCCAGGCGGCCTCGACAATACTGAAGGGGCGCCAGGACACACAAATAAATACACACAAATAAAAGGATTCCCCATATTTTCCTATATTTTCGGGGTTTCTGTCTTCCCCCCCACTTCCCATATTTTCGCATATTTTCCTGGGGGTCGACGATTAATTGTGTCTGTGTGTTTTTTCTCCTCCTGAAATACACCCCACGAGACCCGAAGGGCCCTGGGGGCTCCAGCATGACGGGCAGAGCGGGGGCACCGTAGGCAAGGACCACCTCTGGCAACCTCCGATCCTGCAGCTCGGCCTGGCGGACCGTGAGCGACCTGTGGGGGGAAAAAGGCAGCGCGATCTTGCCGAAGATCTGCCCGATGGCCTTCAGGTCGCTCTTGGTGATCTTTTCGGCCCTCAGGATGGCCTTGGCGTCCGGGCTGAGATCCTTGCCGTCCGCCAGCCGCTTGATGTCCTCCGCCGTCGAAGTCGTTTACGACGGACGACGGGCGACTCACTGACGACGAAAGCGGCGGGGACACCGATCGACACGCCCACCGACCGACGACGACTGACAACACCGGCCGACCGACCGACCGACCGACCGAGGACGACGACGACTTCATCCTCCGCCGTGGGGAACTTGAAGTCCACGCCCGGGCGCTGGATTTGCACCAATTGGATGGGTACGCCTGTTGGCGGCGCCCGCCAGGGCGGCTGGGTGAGGGGGGCGGCTTCCTGAGAAACCGGGAAGAATTTCAGAAGGGGTCCGCCCCCTCTTCAAGGCCCCTGAGAACGCTTCTTCGAAGGCATGAGGGCTTATGAGAGACGGGGTGCCTTCTTAAAGCCCGCCCTCTCGCCCCGACCACTTTCGGGTCCGACGTGAGGGGGGGATAGCAAAGAGGGGGTATGAATCAGCTCGTACGCAGCTGGCATTCCCGACGCCTCCCGAAATCAGAAGTTAGAGGCCTCCTAGATGGGGTCCGAGTAGATGGTGTCGGAAGATCTCGCCGCATCGCCGATACATCGGCGATGCATCGCCGACGCATCGCCGATGCATCGGCCATGCAATGGCGACGTCGGCGATGCATCGGCGACGTCGGCGTGGAGAAAACTGAGCCCCACATTGACCCGCATCGCTGATGCATCGCCGATGCATGGGCGATGCGGCGGGATCCTCCGACCCCTTCTACTCCGACCCCATCTAGGAGGCCTAAAGGAGTGGCCAGGCATCAAGGAAGGAGCTCAGCGGCGGTGCCGAAACCAGCTGCACGCAGCAGATACCCCCCCTTCCCCGATCCCCCCTCTCGCCCGACCCGACTTCGGTGGCAACTCATGGGAGCCTCCCATACCATCATGTCGGCTCTTGCGAATCGACGCTAATCAACGCTACTCGACACTAATCGACGCAAAATCGGCGCTCAATCGACGCGCATCGACGATCAACCGGCACATTTCATCGACTCCACGCAGCTAATCGACGCTAATCGAC
The DNA here is from genome assembly GCA_963575745.1 of Prorocentrum cordatum. NCBI lineage: Eukaryota > Dinophyceae > Prorocentrales > Prorocentraceae > Prorocentrum > Prorocentrum cordatum. Next base: position 76,016 of record CAUYUJ010016286.1, read on the forward strand.
GCTAGTCGGCGCTAAAGACGGAATTAAGAGAGTATACCAGGCTCCCATGATTTGCTACCGAATCCGACAATTCGGCGTGCCGCCAAGCCATACTTGATGGCAGTCACAATCTCGATCAACACCCAAGGCCTCGAGAGCACCCTGTCCTGGGGAGACCAAAAGGTACCGATACCGCTACACCCTGGACCTCTTCCGGGGTGCTTTCTGACCAAGATTTCTAGGCGAATCCAGCGGTGGCGACGAGGGCCTCCCGGGAGGCCCAAGACTGGAAAAACTTGCGGATGGTAGCGGTATGGGTACTCTTTTCCTCCTCTGAGGTCGGTGAGCAGCAGGAGCAGGTTGTGGCTGCTCCGGACGACGCCCTTGAGCAGCCTGATGTCGTCGAGGTTGTTGGAGTCCAGGAAGGTCGGCGCGTCGAGGCGGAACGCTGGGTGCTCTGGATCGCCCCTGATGATCCGAGAGATCCCCTCGTCCCAGGGATCGACCTAAACAATCTTTTTCGTTTCGCTTTGTTTTCGTTTCCCCTCGTTCTGTCTTCAATCCGCCTTTGCCGCGAAACGAAGTCAAAACGAACACGGCCCACGAAATCGCCAAAACACCGTTTAGGTCGAGCCCTGCCTCGTCCATGAGCGCAGCGTCTGAGCCCGCCTCCTCCTTGAAGTGCGAGATGAACACGAACGGGCTGCCAGTATCGATCGGCGCCTCGGCGTATTCGAGGAGGTGCCTTGGGGGGTCCATCATGTCGGAGACCCCCTGCTCGGCGCTCCTGTCGTTGAGCCAGAGGAGGTAGCAGCTCGCGTACTTGAGGGCGGCCGCGTAGACGAATTCGTAGTTGCTGACGATAGAGGCGAAATCTGCCTGGTTCACGGCCAGCATTGTGCAGTCGCCCTCCGCAGACAGCTCGCCGCGGTTCGTCCACCGCGTCCACAAGGACGCCTCGCACAAACACTGTTCCCGGCGCACGACTATCCTATGGACGCCCGAAGTGGGTACGGAAGTGGTACAATGCCCAACAACACATGTTGTCTCAGACCAACAAGGGCAGCTGTTGGGCAGGCAGCCTTCTGCCTCAAATGGACACAAGCCGCTGCGGCGCGGAAAGCGAGTCCTGTTCAAAATGAACAGGAACTGCTGTTGGGCATCGTACCCAATCTTTCCGTACCCATTTCGTTCGTGCCGATATCCTCTGGGTGCCCGCCGACAACTCGGAAATGCGCGTCGAGGCTCCGGTGCGGATAGAAGACGGCAAGCTGATTCCGTTGGAATCGACCCTGCACCCGCCTGGGATGTACACGCTGCTCCCTGACTCAGCGACGAGCATCCGTGTGCAAGAGTCGCCGGTCGTGAACATCAGCTCGCCTGGGAAGACCAAAAAGGTACTGATACCGCTACTCCCCGGACCTCCCCCAGGGTGCGTTCTGACCAGAATTTCGAAGCGAATCCAACGGTGGCGACGAGGGCCTCCGAGGAGGTCCAGGAAGGGGAAAACGGGCAGAGGGTAGCGGTATGGGTACTTTTTCCTCCTCAGTTCGCCAGGCTTCCAGAAAAGCCCGGAGACGGCGTCGCAGCACAGCGTCTTCAGCAGGCGGTAGTTGCATAGGCCGTGCGTCTTGAGCAGCCTCGTGCTGCTCAGGAGAGGCAGGCGCACCTCCTCGTGGAGCTGCTGTTGCAGGGCCAGCGGCAGCGACTCGAGCAGCTTGTTCTCTTCCTCCTGTTAGACGAAGCCAGGACGAGGATAAAATCGGGTGAGGATAGATCGATAATCTCTGAGATCCAGCGGCGAGCATGTCTCGGGTGCCGCGGCCTTCTCAGAGTGTTCCCGAACGCTCCGAGGGCGTTCCGGAACGCTCTGGAACGGATTGATCCTCGTTCTAGCCCCGTCTGATCCTGGCTGTCTTGCAGGGCGGTGCCGATGCTCATCTTCCCGAAGTGCAGCTGCAGCTTGTTCGAAAGCTCGGGGGAGATTCGACGGCGGCGCAGGTAGCGCCTGCAGGTGTACTGCATCTGCAGGCTGTGTGCGTTCGTGATGGCCATCATGACCTGCACTAGGTTTGCAATGAAGACCGCGAAGAAGGCATTTGCACTCAGGAGCACCAACGACTGGAACTGCATCTCCAAAAACGTCTGAGGGCGAACGAGGCTCGTGCCATGCAACTGGGTGATTATCCAACTTACTGACATCATATACTGCGCCGACAACGCCGCCGAGTCCATGAGCGGCTCCTGAGAGACCCATCCAGAGCTGGAGACAGAGCCCAGACCAAACCAAATGCTAGCGAGAATATGGATGCTGATGGCAAGCCCCACTATCAATTTGATGATCCTGATGAGGAACGTGGCCCCGTGGCACAACCACAATAACATCTCGTTGATAACATGCGCGAGCCGGCTGAGCCTCAGCAACCTGATGAGGCGAGCGAAGCGCAGACCCCGCAGCACAGGCACCGGCGACAGGGCCCTCTGATAGTGCAGCGCAACCCAAAGCCAATCGGCCGAGACAACGAGGAGATCGAAGAAGAACCACGACGTGAGATATGCCCAAACTCCGCCGTCGCGCTTCGCAAAGGTTGCTGTGTGTCGGACTCCTCGTTTCTGGTTTTCGAGAGTGATGATTTATGCGGGGTATCGCGGGTACCCTCGACGCATCGAAACCAACATGCGTTCACGTGTTGCTCCACCTTCAACGTGCAAACCAATTCCAGACGTAAAACGTCCGGTGGCACGTTCGGCGGACCCTCGCCCCCTGCAATCTGGACCAGATGCAAAAAAAACCCACGCCCCGAAGGAACACTTGGGACCCGCTGGCCGACCTACCCCCCTCATGTGGGGATCAGTGCCGCCTCCTTCGGATTTCGCGGCTCCGATCCCTACCTGGAGGGGCACACGCTGGGAAAGCTAATTTTCCTTGTAGTTCCGATGGGGGTGGGGATGGCTCGGACGATGATGCCTCCACCCACCCAGCCCCTGAAGCCCACCCCCTCCCGCCCACATACCGCTGCGGCAGATCCGCGCAAGCGCAACCGAATATTTTTCTGGGCCTCATCTCTACGTAGTAGCCCTCCTTGTGGAAGCCAGTCACCGACGATATAGAGATATCGATGGCCCAGAATACTCTGGCCATCCAATCCATTATCTCTATGGCCTGCGGAAACTGCTCGAAGTTGTAAAACGTGTAGAGGGGAACAGTTACGGTGTCGTACGCGATCATCATCAAAACAACAGTGCCCCAGACGCAGGCCAGTGGGGACTGGGGGTGCATGACGAACCTGGAGAGGAGCCCTGTCGATGTGGTGGACATGCCTGCTACCTCCAGGGGGTTCACAACAGTCATGCTGCTCGGACGCGCCATCCTCGACGTGAACATGCTTATCACCGGCCTGCGACGCTTCGACTCCGGCTCGAGCTCTGCGAGCCTCGCTGCGGGCACCTTGTCCCTCCAGCTGTCCAGGAGCAGGAAGCGCTCGCTCTGACTCCACTTCGTCTGCTTGCGCTCACAGAAGGCCCGCTCGCTCTGCCGATCGCTCGGCGTCGCCGACGACCTGAGCGCCGTGTGGTCGCTCTGGCGGCCCGAAGGGGTAGACGACGTACGAGTCATCATCAAGCCTGGGCGCGAGACCGCCGAGTTCTCCAGGCCAGACGCCAGAGAGACGCCTTCTGCATCAGGAGCCTGAAGGGAGCAGAATGGAAGGCTCCCGAATGGGGCCAGAGTCGATTCCGCCGGGGAATCGCCCCGCATCGCCGATGCATTTTCGATGTGGCGACGTCGGGACGGGGGGCACTCGGAGGACTCCGTTTCGCATGGACGATGCATCGGCGACGCTGCATACTCCTCCGACGCCATCTACTCTGGCCACGTTGGGGAGGCCTGGCATAAGTATCCGAGAGGGCCACTCAACGGAGTGGCAGCGAGGGCACGCCAGGAGGCCCCAAACAAAGAAAACGATGTAAGGTTGGCGGGATTGGCATCCTCCGTCCCTCCGAGCACCTGAAATGTGGTCGAATCCAAGCCTGGCGTGAGCGGCTGGAGGGCAAGCTCTCGCCTGTGCTGGTCGAGCAGCCGGGCCCTCAGCTCGTCCAGCTCCTGCAGGAGGCCCTCGAAGCTCAGCGAGACGTCGCCCGAAGAGGACATCCTCGAAGGCCCCGACGCATCTGCGGCCCCTCGCCGGGCAGGGACGCCCTCGGATGCCGCCATCGACGCCCCTGTGGCCGGCGCCACGCCAGGCCCCTGCCCCGACCCGCGTCCGCCGGCGGCGCGCAGGGATGTGGGCGGGGGGGGCGGGCGGCCCTCTGAAAGAGGCCTTGGCGGCGCGCACGAAGGAGGGGGACGGGGGGGGGAGGGCTTCCTTAAAGACGACAGAGCGGCATCAGCATAAACTTGTGGCGCTCCGCACGGAGTTCTTGGATCTGCGCTGAGCCCCCCTCCCTTGCGCGCGGAGCGCGCAAGGGTCGGCGCCGGAGGCGCCGCCAGGGGGCCCAGCGCCGATCCGAGAAATCCGCGCGGAACGCCAACAATTTGTGTTCATGGCGTTGCCTCTGCCTCGACCATTAGAAGGAGGTCGCTTCTTAGAAGGCGCCGGCCTTACACCTGCCGACAAGGCCCGCGATTTTTAAGAAGCAAGGGTGCTTGTAGGAAACCTCCCCCCCGTCCTCTGCCCCCCTTCTGCGCGTGGCCGAAGACCCCCCGCACTTCGAACGCACAGTCGGGACCGAAGGCATATGAAGGGGCCCTGGGACACACACGCATAAATACACCCAAATAACAGGATTCCCCATGTGTTCCCACATTTTCTGGGTTTTTGTCTTCCCCCACTTCCCATATGTTTCCAGATTTCCTGGGGGATCGACGATTACTTGTGTCTGTGTGTTTTTTCCCTCCCGAGGCACGACACCCCCGAGGGCGACGTGGCGCAAATCAGCCGAGGGGCACGCTGCACCAAGCTCAGGACCGAGAAGACGTGGGCACCCTCTATTTTCCAGCGCGCCTTGACCTGCTCGTCGGACGCAACTGTATTGCGGGGACAGCAAACGATCACAACCACATCGAGGACACATCCTGGGGAATGTCCTGCGCATGCCGACAATTGCAGGAACACCGGAACAAGCTTCGTACTGGTTGTGGTCGATGTGGTCGATTTTGACCTACTCGTCGGGCGCAACCTGAGCATTTTCTTAGGGCGGAGGGCCCAGGGTGAAATCCACATGGGCTTTTGCACCTCGAAAACCAATCCGTCTTGCGATTCGCCTTTTGCAGATTCAGGCCCCGAACATCCATCGAACCGGCATTTCAGATGTCACCCTTTGCCCTCCACCCAAAGAAAATGCTCGAGCAACTGTATGGGACATCATGATTCGAAACGGCCAGACTCTTCTGACAGGGCCCGCGCCGCTTCAGAGAGCTACCCCCCGCCCTGAAACCCTCTGCGCGCGATGCCAAGCCTGACAGGGTGTTCGAGCAACTGCGTTGAGCCGAGACGCCATGAGGAGGGGGACGACGTGACGACGAGGACGAGGCATGCGAAGAGGAGACACACGGAGGCACAGGAGGGGAGGTCCGAACAGAGACGGCGACGAAATCAAGGCGAATGTCAACTGTGGGAACGTTGAACCATCTATGTTAATTGGACCCTTCGAGCGACAATCGCTGAATATGAGACAACCTTGACATGATTGAACCGCGGAATCCGGTCGATACTGTCAGCGCCCACTGTCGGATACGTCCCGATGGTCACACAACATACGATCATTGAGACTAAGCCCCAGACGATCTGCACTGACGACGCTGCTATCATACACATAGTTGAATAACAAAAACACCGTTGCAGGTGCTGGTGCTGTCAAAAACGAGACCCCGACGTCATCAGCTTGTTGCTCCTCTTGTTCGCGCATTTTGGATGACATATGTTGAGATCAGCAGTAGTTCTGGAACAGCTCGAAGCACCCACGATTACATGCAAGTGTTTTGTTGTTGGGGGGACGTGCGCTCGATGTGCCAACAATTGTGGCAGCTGGCTGGCGTGTCTGGCAGTTTGCCTCCTTATCCCCTTGATGGGGCATGCTGGGGGTATGTTGAAGGGCAAATGCTCTGGGTGGTCTTCTGGATCTTCAAATAGCGGTCCTCGGTTGAGCCTCGGAGAAGGTGAAATTCATGCCATGGGTATTTCGGGTATTGTCCGTTGAGCAGATGTGCGGAAGCAATTATATGTGATACCAGCCAGCCGAAAGTTGAACAAAACAATAAAAAAAGAACCTCGCGCGCGTCACTTACCTCGAATGCTGCGCAAGATGGTTGCGGCATGTAACGATCCGTCGCTGTCGGCGGCGCCAGAGACTCATGTTTAACATGGGCGGCGGCGGACACCGAACAAAAAGAGGCGAGGAGGGCGCTGGATAGAGGCTCCCCCAGGGGACGCGGCCCAGCGCGGGCACTCCGCGCACGGACGGACGTTAGCCAGATTAGCCAACGCATCAGGTCCTGGGGCGCGCTGCCATGCGCGCGGCCTCAAGCCCATCACCTGCCGCCCCGCCGCCGCCGCGCTCCACGACGCTCGCGACACAGTCTCGAAACGTCCTTCATCGGCGCTTGCTGTCGCGCCTGCGGTCGCCGCGGCCTCAGAGGCTTCCCCAGCCACGCTTGCCATACCAGCCGCCAGAGTGCCGCCTGGAGCCCCGCCGCGACGACCACGAATCCGGCGCGTGGTGGCTCTGCTCGGGCTCGCGCCGCGGCGGCCTCGCGAAGGCAGCCTCCTGGGCCCTGTCCCGCGCATCAGTCCCCGCCGCCGGCGCGAGGATGCCCGCGGCTTCGCTGGATGATGCCGGGTCGGCCAGAATCTGCCAGATTAGCCCGAATCTGTCAGAACCTGGCAGAATCTGGCAGAATCAGCCAGAATCTGCCGAAACCCGCCAAAATCGGCCGCGGCCAGGCCCGGAATTGAGCCCATCGCGGAGCTCTCAGGCGGCGGGTTCAGCATCGCGGCGGTGCACAGCATCATGCCGCCTGTGCAGCACCTGGCTGGGGCGGCACTTCGCTGTCAGGTCCTCGCCTCCTTCTTTGCTGGTGGCAGCGCCCTGCTCCGCGCGCGCCCGCTGGCCAGCGTCCAGCACTGCAGCCATCGTAATGGCCATCTGTTCGCGCAGCTCGTGCCAGGAGGCTTCGGCGACACAACAATCGAAAACCGCTGGCTGGGGATCTCCTTTCTGCCGTTCCACCAATGTCTGGCAACGGACCAGGATCACTGATCCTGGAACCGTCGCCCGGGTGGCGATGGGTCTTGGAGTCACTAGCAAAGCGAAGTGTTCACATGACCGGCACCTCTCTGTGTGAGAAGACGGTGGAAGTACCATCGGAGAAATTTGAATTGATCGCGTAGGCCTCGATGACAGATGACGGCAACGGGACCCTGCGTGGGGCTCTACTTCCGTACACCCCGGTCGGAAGAAGTGGGTATGAACATGAAGTAGGGAAGCGTCGATAATAGAAGCCACTCCATAATTGAAGTAGGAAGTCGTAAACTGGGAATCAAGAAATACTTATTTTCAACGACCGATGATTACCATTCCTCGTCTGCCTCCGCGTTGGTAGCGGTTGCCAGCGGAACGCCCCTGCGGCCGCCGCCTCCCTCCTATGGCGTCGCGACTCTTTGCGCTGGCGGGTCCTTATTGCTGAGATTATGCAGAGGACCCGAACCAGATCTGCTGACGCAGTCAGAGGGAGCCGTCTAGATGATTATCTGTTTGATTCCATTTGAACCACGGCGAATCGCTGGGGGGATTTGGCCCGAGCCGATTCTTCTCCATAATGTTGTTTTTTGTTTTTGAACGGCCCTATGCATTCCTGCCTTCATCCATTTGGTACAACCATCCCCGAGACAGGTGGTACAGTGACGTCAACTCGTGGTGAACACTCCAGCTGGTTACCAGCAGTTTGCCTAAGTATTCCCTCGATGGGGATCTTCATGTTGATGGGCAAATGTTATGGATGGTCTTCTGGACCTTCAAATAGCAGTCCCAAGTTCAGCCCTGGAGAAGATGTACCAAATGCCATGGCTATTACAGATATTGTCCGTTACGCGGATGTGCGAAAGCACTGACATTTATGACACCAGCTGGCACGCGCGGCATCTACCTCGAAAGCTGCGCAGTATGGCTGCAGCATGTAACAGTCCGTCGCTATCGGCGCCGCCAAGCTTAATTATGTGCGGCGGCAGCGAAAAGAGGCGAGGGGAGCGTTAGATAATGACGTGCTTCTCCCGCGTGCTCAAAGGCAGACGAACTAGAGCAAAATCTGTGACCTGAATCTCTGCACATGAGAACAGCCCTGCGTTGGACCTGGATCTCACTACACGAGCCTTCCTCCAACCTACCCCACACTCCCGACCCTCCCCCTCCTTATCCTTCCTACCTGGGCACCCCTACGCCTCCTGACCCCTCCTTGTCATCCATGTCCTCCTCCTCCTTCCAATCCCTCTTCTACACCTTCTCCGTCTCCTCCTCCTCCTCCTCCTGTTCCTCATCCTCGTTCCTCTTCGTTCCTCCTCAAGCCTTCTCCTCCTCCTCCTCCTCCTCCACTCCTGCTCCTCTCCACTCCATGTCGCACCCCGACGCAAGTTTTTAGGGCGGGCCGGGCGTTTCGCCTGAGGCATCCCCACCACTTATTACTCTGAAGCGAAACAATCGGCAACATTTTCACAGATGGAGGGCGGGTGGCTTTCAAAATATGGCCCTCGCCTTACCGCGGCGCATATTCGTTTTAAACATTTGCAATGGGTTTCGCGGATTGAGGGCGGGTGATTTTCACAATGTGGCTCTCGCCTTAGCGCGGCGCGCGTTCGTCCTAAACATTTGCAACAAGTTTCACGGATTGAGGGCGGGTCATTTCCACCATGTGGCTCTCGCCTTAGCGCGGCGCACATTCGTTTTTAACATTTTCAAGAGCTTCACGGATTGAGGGCGGGCTTTTCAAAGTGTGGCTCTCATATTAGCGCGGCGCACATACGATTAAACATTACAAGAGTTTGGCGGCTAGATGACGGGTCCTCTTCAAAAAGGTGTCTCTCGCCTTAGCGCGGCGCACACTCGTGTTACACAATTGCAAGAGTTTGGCGGCAAGAGGGCGGTTCCTCTTCAAGATGTGGCTCTCGCCTTAGCGCGGCGCACATTCGCTTGAAACAGTTGCAAGAGCTTCGCGGATTGAGGGCGGTTCCTTTTCAAAATGTGGCTCTCGCTCTAGCGCCGCGCATATTCGTTTTAGAATTTAGAAGAGTTCCACGAACTCCCACCATCAACGTACCAGAAGCGGTGTTTTGGAAGGATTCAGAATTACGGGGGCGCAACAGCTACGTTGATTCGCTGTGTTGAGGTCCCAGGAATGGCGTTCTGACACGAGTCTGGATCGTCAACACGCAACAGTCAGGTTGATCTGTGGCGTTGAAATCCCGGGAGCATTTTTTTAGCATGCTGCAGGGTCTTCGAACGGTTGTCTTCCAACGAGGCAGTTCCCTCAATGGAAAGGAAACGTTGTGGGGCCTGTGAAGGGGGAGCTTGGAGGGAGGGTGTATTCCAACATCGTTGATGCCTCTTGGGTTTACACTGGTCCTCCTCCTCCTCGTCGTACCCGCCAACCAGGTCTCCCTATTCTTCCAGACCTGTCCTCCCACTCCCTGCCCAGACCTCCCCGCCAAACCCCTCCTCCCCTCCTCCTCCTCCTCCTCCTCCTGCTCTCGACCTCCCCCCTTGCCGTGCCTCCCCTCCCTTCCCTCCTCAGCCCCGCACCCTCCCTCCGCCCGGCCCCCGTGACGGCCGGCCGGCCGGGCGTCCCTCTGGTCGCCGAGGACCTTCTGGAACTCCATGTTCTCCTCTCGGGTACAGTGCGGGCCGAGGCCGCAGGCACGGCATGCGTCGCCCTCCGCCCCCCCGCTCCTTTTGCTCATCGCCTCGCCAGGGAAGAGCACGCCGAGGGTGCAGCGAGGACAAGGAAGCAGGGAGAGGACCACGAGGGTGCACCGAGGAAGAGGAAGGAAGGAGGAAGAGGAAGGAGGGGTCGGAGGAGGGAGGAAGAGTCGGGAAGAGGAGTGTGGCGGAGGAGGAGGAAGAAGATGAGCATGGAGGAGGGAGACTGGATGATCGGGGAGAAAGGAGGACGAGGGCGGGGTAAGGAAGAGTATGATGAGGCGAGGAGCCAGAAGGCTTGGGAAGGGACGTCGACAGTGGGCGGCGAGCTCCCAGTCGCGGAGAAGAAGAGAAAGAGGGAGCAGAGAGAAAGGACCAATGGATGAGTCAGGAAGGGGGAGGAGGAGGAATAGACACTGGCGGTTTGCTTGAGAAGGCAGCCATGCAAATATGAAAACTAAGCACTCAAAAGCAAACCTACAAGACGACGCATAATAACTGCCTGGCAGTCGAGGTGGAACATCACATGCCGCACTCCCTGCACCCGGACACCAGCCCTGAGCGGCAGACGCGCTCCTGACATGTATGAGGGGAACGCCGAGAGAGGACTTGAGGACAAGGGGGGGAGGGCCAGGAGAGAACCAGTGAGAAGGACCAGGAGGGAGTAGACGCACCATGAGGGGAACCCCGCCGCCGCCCCCAACCGTAGCGGCGCGCACACTGGGGGTCGGGCGTGGGAGGCGGCCCGCTTAGAGGGCCGAGGGCTTCTCACGAGGCAAGGGCCTTCTTGTGGGGGCCCAGCCCTGGAGGCTTCGAAGAAGGCTTCGTAGAATGCTGAAAGGCTTCGCGCCCTCAACCAGCGCCCTGGCAACCCCGGACATCCTTCTCGCGGTCCTCGCCTGCCATCTTGATCTGTGTCGTCAAGTCCGCGATCTCCGCCTGACACCCCCCCCGCGACCCGGGCGGATGATGAGGCTGGCGACGAGGAAGACGACGACAACGAGGATTGCGAGGCCGAGGATGAGGATGCGGGCGTTGAGAATGAGGGCGAGATGAGCGAGGGCGAGACGGGCGAGGGTGAGGACGGGGAAGATGAGAAGGGCGAGGGTGAGGTTTTCAGGATGGCGTTGAGGACGCAAACGGCATCGAGGAGGAGGCGGTGGCGAACGAAGACGATGTGGAGGAGGACGAGACCGAGGAGAAGGTGGATGAGGGTAAGGGGGCGGAGGAGAAGGACCATAGGACCACGAGGACGAAGAGTGGGAAGGACGAAGGCGAGGACGAGAAGATCTTCCAAGGCTTTCGGTTGTGTTCCACGAGTGCCGACACAAAGTTGGGAAAATATCGGTGGTCTTCCAACGCTTCTTGGAGACTTCCAGAGGTGTCCAGATGTTTCAGGAGGCGGAGAAGCGAGGGGGGAGGAGGGAGGCTGGCCCCCGCCCCCGCCCATTCGTCCATCACCCCTCCTCGTGCCCAGGAGCCCTCCCGAAGAAATAGTCGCCCACCGCCTCCGGCCCTTCCTCCCTCCCTCCCCCCTCCCTCGCCCCCCCTCTCCCTCCCTCCCTCCCTCCCTCCCCTCCCTCCCTCCCTCCGCTAGGAGGAGTCGGCTTGCGGGGGGGGTCGGGCGCGCGGGAGGCGGGCGGAGGCGTCGCCGGCGCCCCGCGCCCCCGGGGGGCTCCATGTTGGATTTCCCAGGCTGCGCCAAGCGCGCACGCGTTACTTGCCCGCGCGCCCACATTCGCGCAAACGCATCCTAAGAAACTATGATTTGGATCGGAACCGGGCGACAGAGGGCATGGTGCGCCTGTCGAAGCTGCTTCTGGGAGCGATTGCTGCTGGCTCGACACGCGCGATATGCATGTGACGACTTTTGGAGGACGGGCGCTGCGCCGTCCAATCCAACGCGGCAATGGCGCGGTCCGGGGCGCGCGGCCGTCGCGGCACACGGCGGTCGACGTGGCCGCACGGGGCGCGCGATCGGCCGCGCGGTATTTGCGGGCCATTCGGCCGACGCTGCCGGGTCGCCCTCAAACAGCCCGCCAGGAATGCGCAAATGCGCAATGCGCCAGCGCGCCGCCAGGATATCGCCCTGAAAAGAACCTGTTCACTCTGAACGCCGACTGCGCGCCTCGCTGAACCAGCGAAGTCGCGCGGCGCGCCCGCGCCGCGCACCCGCCGCAGTGAACTCGCGGGAAAAAGGCCTCTCTGCATGAGTTCTGGCACCGATTCTGGCCTACTTCCCCGTTCTGGCCGATTCTGGTTCCATCGCCGATTCCTCCTTTGATTCCGTATTGATTCCGTACTGATTCTTTTGATTCCGCTAGAATCAGGGGTCGCAGTTGTGCCGATTCTGTTTTGATTCTGCACTGATTCCGTACTGATTCCTTTGATTCCCCTGTGCCCCGGAGACCATCAGGCCGCGGCCCGAGCCCCCGCCTCGGCGGCATGGTTTTTCCAGGAGCGCGGAAGAGTTTTGAGGGGGAGGGGGGCGGGGGGGGGGGGGCGGGGCGACTTTTGGGGCGCATCGGGCGGCCGAGCCACAGATTTCCGGGTCCAGTGCGCGCGCCCAACATGGCAGGCGCGGGCGCGCGCGCGAATTCTCGACCGTCGGCGCATCTGTAAGTTCATGCACCGCCCCGCGCGCGGGAATGGAAACTTGCGTTGCGGTTTCAAATTGAACGCGCGGCCGTCGCAACTGCATCGCATTGCTCAGCGCGCAAAGCGCGCGAGCAGCATGGGGGGCTTTGCGTTCTCGCATTAGAAGTGCGCGGGACCGAACCGAACGGTCGGCGGCGCCCGCTCCTGCGCGCGCGCGAGGCCATCGCGTCAGCGCGGGAGGCTACAAGGGCCTGGGCCGTCGCCCTGGGGCGCGGGCGCAGCGCGAGGCCTGCGCGGGTCTCTCGCGCCAAACATGCGCAACAAGGTCGGCCCGCCCGCCGGCTGGCGCTCGCGGGCGACGACGCCAGCGCCGACTGCGAGGCCGACTGGGCCAAGAGGATTCCTGAGAGCCCCGGGAAGGGGCAGCGGGCCGCGATGGAATCGGCGCGGTCGTTGGCGCCCCCCCCGCGCCCGCCCCCCCCTGCAAGCCGACTCCTCCTACCCTCCGCCTCCCTCCCCTCCCCCCCTCCCATTCGTCCCCGCCCATTCGTCCAAACATCCCTCGCGCGCCTCACCCTTCCGGCTGAGTTCACCGCTTGCACGTTCGAGAAGGCATCGGGCGGCCCCCCTCAGGACTCCACCGGCTTCCCGGACGGCCCTCGAAGCGTGCGCAATAAACTCGCCAATTGAGTTAGCTCTACGACCTCAAGGGTATCGAATTTCATCGGCCGCTGAGCGGGAAAAGGCCAGGCGAGCACAATGAGGAGAAGGGTGCTAAACCATGTATCGGAGGTGAGGGGATGAGATCGAAGAACGGAGAGCCCCCCTACCGGGAAATCGATTTCGGTTTCGTGTTCGTGCGTGCCGTGCGGGCGAGGCGAAGCTGCGTGGGCGGGCGAGAAAAAGTCTCCTAAGGCTGAGGCGCGGCCGGACCAAATGACTCCCTTCCGGGCGGCCAGTGGCCCGCGGTGTCCCGCCGGTGTCCCGCTGGTGTCCCGTGTGGCTGAGGCGCGGCCGGACCAAATGACTCCCTTCCGGGGGCCGGTGGCCCGCGGTGTCCCGCCGGTGTCCCGCGGTGTCCCGCGGTGTCCCGCCAGTGTCCCGCGAGGATGATGATGATGATGATGATGATGATGAATTTGATGATGATGATGATGAGATGATGATGATGGTGTCCCGATGAAGATGATGGTGATGATGATGTTAGTGATGGTGTCGATGATGATGCTAGTGTCCCGATGATGAGGATGATGATGCTCATGATGATTATGTTGATGATGATGACGATGATGGTGTCCCGATGATGATGATGATGATGATTCCGATGATGTTGGTGATGATGATATTGATGGAAATGGTGTCCCGGCGATAATGATGTTGAATATGATTATGTTTCCCGATGATGATGCTGATGATGATGATGGTGATGATGATGATGGTGATGCTGATGGTGTCCCAATGATGATAAGAATGCGAATGACGATGTTGATGATGCTGTTGTTCATGATGATGATGGTGCCCCAATGATCATGATGTTGTTGATGATGATGTCGATGATGATGATGATGTGATGATCCTGATGATGATGGTGTCCCGAGGATGGTGATCCTGATGATGATGATCCTGATGATCGATGATGACGTTGTTGATGATAATGTTGATGATGAGAACGATGGTGATCATGATGGTGTCCCGATTATGATGATGATTATGATGATGCTGCTGATGATGATGACGATAACTGTGTCCCGACGATGATGATGATGAGATGATGTTAGTGATGACGATGAAGATGTTGTCCCGATGATGATGCTGACGTTGATGATGATGTTTATGATGATGATGATGGTGACGGTGCCCTCATGATGATGGCGATGTTGGTGATGATGTTGATGTTGATGATGTTGATGATATTGATGATGATGATGATGATGACGTTGATTGTGAGAGCGATTGTGATATCGATGGTGAGATCGATATTGAGACCGAATGTGAGATCGATTGTGTGAGCTATTGTGAGATCGATTGTGAGATCAATTGTGAGATCGATCGAATGAGATAGATCGAGTGAGATCGATTGTGAGATCGATCGAGTGAGATCGATCGAGCGAGACCGATAGTGAGATCGATACTGAAATCGATAGTGAGACCGATCGAGTGAGACGTTGGTTCCCCCCCCGAACCTCCTTATCACCCGAAGGGTGGTCGTATAAGTATGTCGGAGGTGAGGGGGTGAGATCGAAGAACGGAGAGCCCCCCTACCGGGAAATCGATTTCGGTTTCGTGTTCGTGCGTGCCGTGCGGGCGAGGCGAAGCTGCGTGGGCGGGCGAGAAAAAGTCTCCTAAGGCTGAGGCGCGGCCGGACCAAATGACTCCCTTCCGGGCGGCCGGTGGCCCGCGGTGTCCCGCCGGTGTCCCGCTGGTGTCCCGTGTGGCTGCGGCGCGGCCGGACCAAATGACTCCCTTCCGGGCGGCCGGTGGCCCGCGGTGTCCCGCCGGTGTCCCGCGGTGTCCCGCGGTGTCCCGCGGTGTCCCGCCAGTGTCCGGCGGTGTCCCGCGAGGATGATGATGATGATGATGATGATGATGAATTTGATGATGATGATGAGATGATGATGGTGGTGTCCCGATGAAGATGATGGTGATGGTGATGTTAGTGATGGTGTCGATGATGATGATAGTGTCCCGATGATGAGGATGATGATGCTCATGATGATTATGTTGATGATGATGACGATGATGGTGTCCCGATGGTGATGATGATGATGATGATGATGCTGGTTCCGATGATGTTGGTGATGATGATGTTGATGGAAATGGTGTCCCGGCGATGATGATGTTGATGGTGATTATGTTTCCCGCTGGTGATGCTGATGATGATGATGGTGATGATGATGATGGTAATGCTGATGGTGCCCCGATGATGATAATAATGTTAATGACGATGTTGATGATGTTGTTGCTCATGATGATGATGGTGCCCCAAGGATGATGTTGTTGATGATGATGTCGATGCTGATGGTGATGTGATGATCCTGATGATGGTGTCCCGAGGATGATGACGATGTTGATGATAATGTTGGTGATGAGAACGATGATCATGATGGTGTCCCGATTATGATGATGATTCTGATGATGCTGCTGATGATGATGACGATGACTGTGTCCCGATGATGATGATGATGATATGATGATGGTGATGACGATGATGATGTTGTCACGATGGTGATGATGACGTTGATGATGATGTTTATGATGATGATGATGATCATGATGATGATGATGACGGTGCCCTCATGATGATGACGATGTTGGTGGTGATGATGATGTTGATTATGTTGATGATGTTGATGAAGATGATGATGATGATTGTGAGAGCGATTGTGATGTCGATAGTGAGATCGATATTGAGACCGAGTGCGAGATCGATTGTGTGATCTATTGTGAGATCGATTGTGAGATCAATTGTGAGATCGATCGAATGAGATAGATCGAGTGAGATCGATTGTGAGAGCGATCGAGTGAGATCGATCGAGCGAGACCGATAGTGAGATCGATACTGAGATCGACAGTGAGACCGATCGAGTGAGACGTTGGTTCCCCCCCCGAACCTCCTTATCACCCGAAGGGCGGTCGTATAGGTATGTCGGAAATGAAGGGGTGAGATCGAAGAACGGAGAGCCCCCCTACCGGGAAATCGATTTCGGTTTCGTGTTCGTGCGTGCCGTGCGGGGCTGCGTGGGCGGGCGAGAAAAAGTCTCCTGTGGCTGAGGCGAGGCCGGACCCAATGACTCCCTTCCGGGCGGCCGGTGGCCCGCGGTGTCCCGCCAGTGTCCCGCTGGTGTCCCGTGTGGCTGAGGCGCGGCCGGACCAAATGACTCCCTTCCGGGCGGCCGGTGGCCCGCGGTGTCCCGCCGGTGTCCCGCGGTGTCCCGCGGTGTCCCGCGGTGGCCCGCGGTGTCCCGCCAGTGTCCCGCGGTGTCCGGCGAGGATGATGATGATGATGATGATGATGATGATGATGATGAATTTGATGATGATGATGAGATGATGATGATGGTGTCCCGATGAAGATGATGATGATGATGTTAGTGATGGTGTCGATGATGATGATGGTGTCCCGATGATGAGGATGATGATGCTCATGATGATTATGTTGATGATGATGACGATGATGGTGTCCCGATGATGATGATGATGATGATGCTGATGATGATGATGATGTTGGTGATGATGATGTTGATGGAAATGGTGTCCAGGCGATGATGATGTTGATGATGATTATGTTTCCCGGTGATGATGCTGATGATGATGATGGTGATGATGATGATGATGATGGTGATGCTGATGGTCTCCCGATGATGATAATAATGATAATGACGATGTCGATGATGATGTTGCTCATGATGATGATGGTGCCCCAATGATGATGATGATGTTGCCCCAAGGATGATGATGACGATGATGATGATGATGATGATGTGATGATCCTGATGATGATGGTGTCCCGAGGATGATGACGATGTCGATGAGAATGTTGATAATGAGAACGATGGTGATCATGATGGTGTCCCGATTATGATGATGATTATGATGATGCTGCTGATGATGATGACGATGACTGTCCCGATGATGATGATGATGATGATGATGATGATGATGATGATGAGATGATGATGGTGATGACGATGATGATGTTGTCCCGATGATGATGCTGACGTTGATGATGATGATGATGATGATGATGATGATGATGACGGTGCCCTCATGATGATGACGATGTTGGTGATGATGTTGATGTTGATGATGATGATGATGATGAGGATGATAATGATGATGATGATGATGATGATGATGATGATGATGACGTTGATTGTGAGAGCAATTGTGATATCGATAGTGAGATCGATATTGAGACCGAATGTGAGATCGATTGTGTGATCTATTGTGAGATCGATTGTGAGATCAATTGTGAGATCGATCGAATGAGATAGATCGAGTGAGATCGATTGTGAGATCGATCGAGTGAGATCGATCGAGCGAGACCGATAGTGAGATCGATACTGAGATCGATAGTGAGACCGATCGAGTGAGACGTTGGTTCCCCCCCCCGGACCTCCTTATCACCCGAAGGGTGGTCGTATAGGTATATACAAATATACGCACGTGTGTAAAATACAGCGCCAGACGACGTGGAGGGAGGTGTGCCGAGGAACGCACACAAACAAATACACACAAATTAGGCCGTGCTCTCAGAGAGGGACGGCGGGCATACCCGGCCGCTGAGCAGCCAAGGCGAGAGGCGCGTGCATGTATAGAAGGCGTGAGGGGACACACACACACACAAACAATATGTTCCTCAGGCGCGCTGACGGATGCAGCAAGCGGGTCAAGACCAAGTGAGGCGGACCACGCACAGGGGTAATTTACCATCTTACGTTCCAGCGTGAACGAGGCCTCGGGGGAGGAGAAGGACGAGGGGGAGGAGGACGAAGAGGGAGGAAGAAGGATGGGGGGGGACGTGGGAGGAGGAAGAAGACGGGAATGCGGGAGGAGGGAAGAAGAGGTGGAGGAGCGGGATAATGACCCCTCTTCAATTTTTCTTGATACTGACTACTCCTGCAGGACGCGATCCTGATCCTTCATCCTCTCGATCCTCCTCGGTATTGGACTCTCCTCGATGGAATCCGGTTATCCTCGATCCCGTGCGCCTTGAGAGTGTCCAGGGCGTCGGTGAGATCCTTGATGGTGCTCTCAAGGGTGTCGATAAGGGCCACGAGTTCTTGCTTCTCGCGCTCCTCCGTTGGACGGATGGAAAACACACCCGGTTACTAACAAACAAACGACGTAGGAGCCCAAGAACTGCGCCATCCTGTCCCTGTCGCACGATGAATAGACGAAGATGAACAACACGAATGTGAGGAGAACGAAGATCGGGAAAACGAGCAAGAAAAGAGAACGACGGAGACGAGCAGGAAGCCGAGTGGAGCGAAGATGATGATAAATGTGACGATGTTAATGTTGCTTACGATGGTGATGGTGATGATGATGATGATAAGGAAGTTGAGGATGATGTTGATGATACTGATAATGATAATGATAATGATGATGATGATGCTGATGATGATGATGATGATGATGGTGATGATGTTGCTGGTGGCGATGATGTTGATGTTGATGATGATGGTGGTGGTGACGATGGCGATACCGATGACGGCGATGCTGATGGTGTTGATGATGATATGGTGATGATGCTGACGCGGATGCTGGTAGTGGATATAATGGTGATGGTGCTGCTGATAATTATGCTGCTGACGATGGTGATGATGATGGTGATTTGATGATGGTTACCCTGATGGTGGTGGCGATGCTGATGACGATGATGATGATACTGATAATGGCGCCGATGATGGTAATGATGATGAATATAATGATGTTGGTGACGATGTGGTTGCTAATAATGTTGTTGACGATGATGATGGTGATGACTATGTGGGTGATGAGTTGGTGGCGATGGCACAATTAGTCATAATGATGTCAAGTAATGCCGAGCGCTGGGAGAGCGGGACCGACCAGCAAATATGATGTCAGAGGAGGGAAGGAGTGGCCCAGGAGAAGGTGGAGGCAATGTATGATAGGGGAAAGAACAGGATAATCTATCAGGAACGTGAGAAGAAAATTGCGTGGATGAGAAACGATAATACCAAAACCACATGACGGGATAACGATACGGAAACCAACCATGATCATGAAACTGACGAAAACTGTCACTTGCCAACAAGGACTCATGACACTCAACTGGTATTGCGCAGCATGCTTTTGCTCGGTACAATTCATCATGTGCCACGTTCTGTGTCCCAAGCGTCGTAAAAGCCACTCAACATGCACGCTGCCCTAACCCGTTTTGTAGCCAGTGCGCGTGCTCTGGCCTTCACCGAGGGCTTCAGCGTAACCCTGTCTTTCTGCTGTACTTCCTGTCCGCTCTAGACTTTATTTGTTGCATGCAGGGCAGGTCCCCGCGATACGCCCAGAAACCACACAAACGTAACACTGATTGCGGCGTTCACCTCTGACATCTGGTCTCCTCGTTCGTACCGCCTTCGTGGTTCGGCCGATGGAACTCACTCCGTCCGTAACGCCAACGGTCCAACCCCGGGTGTCATGGCTCTCAGGCCACCCTTAGCCACCAACATTACCAAAATTAGCAACGTCACTGATTCGAACATTGGCATACCACAAGTTCTAGTCATCCCAATCTTCACAAGTCAGGTGCGACGTGTCTTCGCAGCGAGTGACTCTGATGCCTTGGAACAAGCCTATCCTCCACGCGGCCAATAACAACTCGCAGCGCGGTGTTCTGAAAGGTACTGCAACGCAGACGCATCTCCGCATTCATCGAGTCATGCAACTCGTGTCGTCCTCTGCTCTGATTGCGCTGCAAAGTTGCTTATCTTGTTGGGCAATTCTGGATTCAGGGCGACGCCTAGTTTAGCCGAAAGGGCAACCCTGGAAACTCCCGAGTAAAATGTGTAGACTTGATGGTACGCAGTGAGGATGGCACCCTCGTTTAGTGTGTCGACCTTTCCGTTCGATCGATCAAATTCCACATGTTGCTTCTGTGAAAATGTACCTCAACCAATGTTCTGGCGTGGTGAACTCATCGACGACAAAACTCCGTGTTCCCGTTTCTATAGCATGCTGCGCTGACCATATACGCTGCAGCTGCATGGTCAGCCCGCGCAAACCTCCCATCGATTAGTGTCAACATGTCTGCAGCATCGGGCACTTGCAACGCCCCCAGCATTGTCTGAGGACTCGATCTCAATTCATTTGACGCCTTCCGATTCCATGTGTTCGCCAGGACACATGACTTAACCAACACCGTTGTGCATTGTATCGGAACTAGGCTAGATACCCAAGCAACATCGGATCGCCGTTGACGCGATCATAGGTCTTCGGTAAATCGCACTTCAAGTGCGCCCCATGCTCCCAATGACATGGTCAAACGCCCATACCGACTGGTCAGACATGAATGAGATGGTTTCAGTGTATCTGCCGTGCGTGCCAGTATGACTGCCTCACTTGGCACAATCACTTTGTATGGTGTTGGGATCTCTGTCTGATGCACATGACAACATGTCCCATGCTCGACCCGAGGTAAGTGTTCACACCTTCTGCTGAGATGCGGCATGTATCGCACAGCTCTTCCCAGCTAGAACTTCTTCGCAACATGCAAGGGAGCTTGCTTCGGTAACACGTAGGGCGTGATAGGTCGCCAACACCCTTGTTCTGCTTGCTACCAAGCAAGCAAAGACAAGTAGTGTTTGACAGGATGGCCGGGGCCAACGAAGAGAACACGAATCTGATGCGTGCGTCGAATACTGTATTGGGACGGTCTGTGCGGCCCGGGAACCCCGTGTCACGAACGCGCTCGCGAGCTTTCGAGAGTCCACGCCTTACATTGCCAGGGATCTCGGAAGCGTGGTCCACAATCACAGCATGGCCAAACATTGTTTCAAGGCTCGTCCTGCGATCCTGCAAATTGCCTCGTCGGCCTCTCCAGGCAACCATGGGGACCAGCCCAAGAATCCATCACCACTGAGCACATGTTTAAAACGTGATTACCGCATACTCGACTATTCGACATGAACGAGCGTCCGATACGCCCCGAAATGGCCACCACGATCGCACGGCGACGTCCCTCAAGATACGTACCAAGATGGCTCCAAGGCGAAGAGGCCCAAGGGGGAAATCACGAACTGAAATGTCGAGCCCTTCCCGCCGAGCTGGTCAATGAGACTGCGAGCAGACTCTCCACAGGCACCCAGAAACCCAGGAGGCCCCGCCAAGGCCTCCCCAGAAACCACCGCCGACGCCTCTACCATGTTTTCCTGGAAAGCCCAACCGACCCCCTGGCCAAAATTTTCGGCCAGCCCTTCCAGCCCACAAGTCTCTAACTGCAGTATCCGACGCAGATATGCGTGAGCCTAGATGCAATGGGTAATCCGACTCTGTCCAGCGACTCGACCACTCCGCTTGGTAGTGTCGACGCTTCATCCACCCTCCTCCTTCCCCTGGTCCTTGGATCCTTGCCGCTGTTGCTTCTAAGCCGATCCTCCTCAATATCCTCCCCCTTCGGCTCCAGATGCTCTCCTCCCTTTTCCCCCATCCGCTCTCCCTCTGCCTCGTCCTTCCCCTTCTTTCCCCGTCCACCCCGTCATGTCCCTTCATCCTCCCAAGCCCCCCCCCCCTGAGGTGGTGACTTTATGATACATCAAGACGTTCGCGCCCCGCCCCGGAACAACTGCAACCGTGGGTCGAAGCAGTATCCGTTCTCTTCTCTGCCCAGGCGGAAGGTTCAAAGCCCTGGTTAGCATCAAGTCGGGCATGCCCCTCTTCAGGAGGAATATTCAAAAACAGTCAAACATTGTTCGTGGGACTGGGTTTTGACTACGTTTGGACATCTTTCAATATGCGTTGACTCTTTTTCCATGCCTCGTGTAAAATCAGCCTGTAGGAGGACATGCCCGACCTAAGGTTCGCACTGTCCTGGCGCAGGAGTCCCTGATCTGTGTCCTAGGCAGGCCGCGGAGGTAAAGCTCGCAGCGTCAGTGCTGGCGGGCTGTCGCGCGCCTGACTCGTCGCACACGAAGGACGCAAGGTGGTGGAAAAGAGAGCGCGCCTCTATCACGGCCATCATCACGTCCACCCCGTCCCGGAATCCCCCTCATCTCTAGAAATGCCTGCTCCCCCGAGTTGACTGAGTCCCTGATCCTCCCCTCCCATCATCTTGTAGGCTCCTTCTTCTCCGTCTCCATCTGGTTCTCGTCCAGCTCCTTCACGCAGAAATCCTTGTGCTTGATCTCGGCCGCCTTCTCCTCGAGCAGGGCGGCCACCATGTCGTCGATCGCCTCCCAGTGGCGTAATCGGCCCGCCCGGTGTCTGCATGGTGGTCAGGGCACTGGCCAGCACCCTGATCCTCCCTCTCATCAGACTCATGCGACAGAGTGGTCAGGGCACTGCCCACAAAGGGCGGGAGGGCATCCTCTTCCCATCCCTCCCTCTTCCTCCTCCCTCCTCCTCCTCCTCCTCCCTCCTCCTCCTCCTCCCTCCTCCTCCTTCTCCTCCTCCTACTCCTCCTCTTCCTCCTCCTCCCTCCTCTACTCCTCTTCCTCCTCCTCCCTTGCTCCCTCCTACTCCCTCCTCTTCTTCCTCCTACTCCCTCCTCCTCTTCCTCCTACTCCCTCCTCCTCTTCCTCCCTCCCTCTCCTCCCTCCTCTCCCCTCCCTCCTCCTCCTCCCTCGTCTCTCCTCCCTCCTCCTCCTCCCTCCTCCTCCCTACCCCCTCCTCCTCCCCAGATCCGTCCGAGGGGCGCGCTGCGCTCGTCAACATCATGTCGCACCCAGCCGTGGCGACAGGAGGGCCCCCGGAAAGACCCCACGGGCCCACACCCTGCGACCCTCGAGGCACGGAGCTCCGGCCTCCTCCCGCCGCACCCTCCTCCCCGTCACTCCTCGCCACGGGAAACACTCGGCCAAGACTGCGCACGCCAGCCCCAGGAGCCTCCACGAAAACCTCCTCCGACTCAGCACGACAGAGAGGAGCGTCGCAGAACCTCCAGGAACCTCCTCCCTCCTCCTCCGCCTCCTCCCGCCTTCTTCCTTTGGATGCGGCACGGCCGTCCTCCTCCAGGCGTTCCTCCCTCCTCCTCCCTCAGCCTCCCCCCTCCTCGTTCTCCGAGGACTCCTATTCGCGCGAATCCCGGAGTCTCCTGAACCTCCCTGGAAGCACCTGCAATCCCACGAACCTCAAGAATCGCGCCTTCTTCCCCGGCCCCCCCCCAACCTTCAGAGACCCCAGCCAAACATCAGGGAGCCAAACAAAAGCACATGCAATCTCAGAGAACCCACCGGGAACATCAATGAACTACTGGAGACCACCGAATATCTCTGGGAATCAATCTTCTGGACCCCCTTCTTCGCCCAGCGTTGTTGCTCCTCTTCCTGCTCCTTCCCTCGGAGAAGTGAACTGGAGGGTGGAGAGGAGGAGGACAACGACGACGAGGTGGAGGGTGTAGATGAAGGAAATGGTTGATGAGGAGGACGACGACAAGGTGAAGGAGGAAGAGAAGGGATGTGGGAGGATCTTCATGCATACACGACGTCGTTTGGCCGGTTAACCCCAAGTTCCCAACCTGTGAGAGCCAGGAGCGTCTATAGGCCGAACTCCTTCGCCGAACTCCTTGGCTGATGGCCAGCGCAACGACAAAGTGTACATATCGAGCCCCTCCGAGTGTGGAGGAGGTGGAGTGAACGACGACGAGGCGAGGTGAACGCCTTCTTCACGCGCGTGAACGCGTCAAGCTTCACCCGCAACGCCAGGGTGGACAGCCGCGGGCTGTGGAGCTTGGAGGCCGCTCGCGAGAGCAGCAGGGAAGCCTGCTCGCGACCTCGGAGGGTGGACGGTGAGCGGCGAGGGGCAAACATCTAGGGCGGCCACGAAGGGGACGTCCACGAGGGGGGGTCGCACACCATGGCCCAAGGCATGTGCGCGGACGAGGGAAGTAGACGAGGAGACGCATTGAACGAACAAGAGGGGGCCATGAGATCAAGGGAGATATCATGGCCCCCGTCATGATCTTCACCGCCGTCCCCCGTCTACTCATCTCCCCTCGTGGCAACCCCTCGGACAAAATGGGCCACGCGCGCCCTCTTGCTACCGGTCTGGTGAAGCAGGAGACGAGAACTTTTTGATGTTGCGGTCCACATCCACATGTGCATCCGCGACAAAGCTTGCGCCGACCAAACAAACGTGTGGGTGGGGGCGGGGGAGGGTGGGGGCGATGTTCGTGGGTCCAGGATCGATACATATATATATATATATATATATATGTGTGTGTGTCTATATATACATATGTGTTTCAAACGTGCCTGGCCCTGTTTGGGCCGAACGCATTCAAATGGCGCCCAAGAAAACCTCAATGACCCATAAGAACCCCCAAAGAGGCTCCCTAGAAACCTCGGGCGAGCGAGAACCGAAGAGGCATGCGGAGGCCCCAGGCACGATGGTGGGGTTAGCCGAAGGCCACTCGGTCACTGTCCACAGGAACGTTCGGCATGCGGAGGGGCGTTGGCATGCCAAGTGTTAGCTCGGATCAGCCTTTTGCAAAAGGTTATCGGTGGGGTCTCGGCCAGACCGTGGCCCAACGCTTGGCAGCATAGACGCGCAGAGGGGCGGCGGTGGTTCGCCGCTGACGCCTTCCCAGAGGAGCCCTCAGCACGGATCTCAGCCCGAAACACCAGCTACAAGCGAGACGCCTCATGAAAGAGGAGGCGGCAAATGCCACGAAGACACCAGAACAGGGGGCCGCATCGTGAAAGGCGGAAGGGGAAATCCGAGGGAAAGGGCAACGCGAAGAGAATGAGGGGCATGGGACCGCCGAAGGCAATCGTCGCAAAATACATCTGACCGGTCATCGGCCCTTCGCTACATGCGACCCACCCGGCCCCACGCTCCTCCAGCACCTCTCCCTACAACTCCTAATTCCTGGTCGATTCCTGACAGCCCAGGAGCCTCGGAAACGGCGAAAACAAACACAAGCTACTCTTCTCAAGGACTCGCTTCCTTCATGCCAGTCTCCATGCAGTCAGGGACCCCCTGAACCCCAGGGGATGAGAAGGCGGATGGCAGGTAATAGGAGGGAGGAGGAGGAGGAGGAGGAGGAGGAGGAGGAGGAGGAGGAGGAGGAGGAGGAGGAACAGGAATCCCTAGGGAGGAGGATGAGAAGGGACCAGTGGGGAGGAGAGAGGAAAGGGCGAGGAAGGGCGAACCACAAAGACTGACAAACCTCCCGTGCCCGCGGCGGTGCAGTCCTCACCACCCTCCAGGGATCCTGAAGGTCGGCGGCGGACGCAAGGCGCTGAGCTCGGGACGCCCAGAGTGCGCCCCGCTCCTCAGCTGGGCCAGCGACGGGTTAAATGTCCTGGCCGGGGGCTGATCGAGGAGCGAGGAGGCATGACGAGGGGGAGTGCTATGAAGTTTCCGACGAGGAGGAGGGCAAAGACGACATCATGTTGGGGGGCCAAGGTGAGGAGGGGGCGGACGAAAAAAATGAACGGAGATGGACCATGAGGGGGGAAAGGTTGGACGGTGGAGGAACGGTGAGAAGTAAGTAAGGGGAAAGTGAGGAGTGATGGGGGGCGGACGAAAAAGATGAGGATGATAGAAAAGGAAAACGTGGGTAGAGGGAAGGAGGGTGAAGGAGAGGTGAGCAGACAGTAGGGGCAGTAAGGAATGAAGGGGAAGTACAAAACGGGGCACTAGGAGTAGCAACCGATGGCGATGCCACCGACGCTACCCGCGGCCTCGCTGGGCCATCTCGGCTTAACTGAAGACCTTGGGGGTAGCCCTTCGCTAATTCTTCTGAGGTTTGGACGTCCTGTGGGAGCCAGGGTGCCAGAGCATGGCTTCGCAAAAGCACGCAGTTGCTAGCCAGCCGTCGCCCCGCACCTCCCACGTAACCAACAATGCAAGACGGCATGCACGTTGAGGTGGTGAGAAGTGCGGCGTAACCAGCCCCCCACGACATGAATTCGCCCTCCGACTGGAGGGAAGTCTATGAGACCATTCACATTCACTAAATCAGGGCACGCAGTGGTGTGTCATTCTTTCATAGTGGCCAAGGTCGCTGAACTTCGACACGCCATGCAGCGCTTCTTGCAGTCAGTCAACAAGTGCCGGGACATCACAGCGGCCGCAAAAGCAGCAGAAGGGGGGGCGGACGGGGGGGAGGCAGAGGGCCTCCACGTCTTGTTCCATCGCCCTTCTTCTCAAGCTCCTTTTCCTTGGCCGGGCAAACGACTGCCGCCCGCAAGAGCCTGCGGCGCGCCAAACGTGCGCGTCGCTCATGCAGCGTGAGGCGGTGCCTTTCTGCCTCGGGTACTCTGGCCTGCACCGCTGCCAAACCTGCCAACTCGTCAACAGCTGCATGCTGCATTGCGGATGGCGAGCTGCCGGATGCCTTCCCCCCTGGCCACTTGGCCAGCCGAGAGGTGTGGGTGGGTGAATAGGACAGAGACATGCTCGAAAGGTCGGGCCACCATAGTCTGACCAATGGCTGCCCAAATGTCTGCATCAGCTCCTCTAGGCCCACGGGCACACGGAAGCGCTGCTCGTGCCAGCCCGTGACAACATCTTCGAAATCCGTGTCAAAAGTGAGATGGTGTGTGGTGGCCCACAGTGCAAGGTGCAGGCACTTGAACTCACGCCCCGCCGCCACCCGCCCCCTGCCGCAAAGAGACCCAAATATGCAAACCTCTGGAGTGGACGGTGGGCATCCATGTTTCAAAACATGCGATGGCCAAGCCGACTCGGCGTAGCCTGGGGAAGCGACTGTCTGGGCCGCCGCTGGCGTCGCCAAGGCTCAGCACAGGGGCGGCGGCGGCGGCGGCGCCTGGCCCAAACGTGCCAGGCGCCAGGTCAGGGCCGCCCGTGAACTGCCGAGCCTCAGCTGACGGGGGCGGACCCACCTCCGCCCAGGGCGCGGGGGGGAGCCCGCATCACCAAAAAGCCTCGGCAACGTTGCGCTGAGTGACTGCTTGCGCACACAGACCGGCCCAACCTGTGCGTGTGCGTCTTCGCTCCTACATTGCACCCGCGCTGCCAAGCGCCCTGGCCGTTCTTGAGCTCCTGCTTCTCCCGCTGCTTATACCATGTGCCCCCTGCGGCCACCGTGGCCATGATCTCGCGCAACCTTCCCGTTGGGAACCTGGGGCGCGTGCCTCAGCAGCTGGGCGCATGATGCATTGCCCACTCCATCTCCAGGCCGCCTCCGCAGAAGTGCTTCGCTGCCTGGGCCCAGAGCTAGGACTCGCGAGCCGCGCGTGCATCTGCCAGAAGGTGGTGGCGTCGGTCGACGTGCGGGTTGCCTGTGTACATGGTGTCGGGGAACTGCCGCTCCTCGCTTCTCTCGGGACCTGTTGGGCTCGACCACCGATGGGTCCGGGGGGGGGGGGGCGTCCCAGGCGCAGCAGCGAGTGCATGATGGTTCCAGTGGGCCCCTAGATGAGACGCACCTGGGCAGGCGCAAAGATGGCCTGCACCTGCCGCAGTATGGCGGGCCATGCTCGTCGCACTCCAGGTGAGATCTCGGGTCGGTCGCGCCATGTCTTGAGCCGCGCGCCCACCGCCGGAGCCGGGCAATTCGCCGCTGGGTCGGCCCCTGGCGCCCGCAGGGCGAGCACTGCGGTGAGGAATCGCCCCTTCGCCGAGGAGGCGCACGTTTGCACCCGGCGGCGGCGACACCTCGTAAGCTGCTCGCCGAACAGCCCGTGGACCTGCTGCCGCTGGTGCTTGGTCATGGCCCCATAGTGGCGCGCTGCCCGAGTGAATCTGCAAACCTTAGAACTCATGAGCCGATGGTTTCTTATCGCGCTGGACCCTGGTCGTGCAAACTCGCCTGCCACGCCCGAAACCGATGCCGAAGTGCGCAGCGTGGGCCGCAGGTTGCACCGCGAAGCCTGATCCGCGTGCAAGTCGGGCGACAACTCGAGCGTCGCTCATCAGACTGCAGACCACCACTGACTTAACCACAACTTTCAACTTCCGCTTCTGCAGCTCCTGGCACGTGGCGGTGATGCCGCTGGCGAGCTCCAGGCGGACTGCCTTGCTCGATCCTTTCACTGTCTCAGACAAATCGTCCACCCAGAGCCTCGGCCCAATCCTGGGATGGGCAGTGGCAACTGGGATCATGACGTGGTGCGTCGTCATCTTGGCGAAGCGGGTCCCCGAGCGCGGCCCCTATGCGACGCTGAGGAGCGGGTCAAACAAGCCGGACTGCCGCCCTGCCCCAAGCATCTCGGGGCTGCAAATTGCAACGGCTCAAGATGCGTAAAACAAGTAAAAAATGTACCCGCGTCGCGGCCGACGCAGAAGGCCCGCGGGACGCCGTCGTAAAACGTGGCAACGTCGAGCATCTCGCGGCCGTGCTTCATGCCCATGGTTAGCGCCAGCCCCTCGTCAAGCGCCCGCAGGAACGCCTCCTGCAGGCAAGAGCTGCCAGGCAGGGCTGCGACCCAATGGCGAGCGCGGTCGGCCAACCATGTCTGGACCTGCAGCTCGCGCAACGAAGACCAGAGACGGCCGAGCACCGACGCAAGGCCAATCGCGCGATCGCCCGCCGTCTTCTTGGGTGTGGATTTCCCTATGGCAGCTAGCGTCTGCGCGGGCCATGCTACGTGGCTTCGACGGCCTCCAGGATGAGGAGCAGCTCGGCCTGCCCCTCAACTCGGCGCAACTGGTAATCCACTGGCGTGACCATGTCAATGCCCATGCCAGCCTTCGCCTTCATGCGCGAAGCAGCCTTGGCGACGCCAGCCACCTCCAGCTCCTGGAGCGGCTCGCCCACCGCCCGCTCGCGGATCGCCCCGAACAGCTCGCGCACGTCCTGCAACTTGGGGGGCGGTGGGGGCCCGCAGCTGCTGGTGCTTCTTCGCCTTCTCGCCCATGATGTCCTCTGGGTGGTTGACCAACTGCTGGCCAACCACGATCTTCACAGGTGGGGGGCGGCCCCTTCTTGCACGACTTGCACGAGGTGCCGTTCACCATAGGCTCGGCCACCCGCGCGCGGAAGTCAATGATGGCCGACAGGACTGCGAGCCCCTGGGCTCGCTGCATGGCCTCCATCGCGGCATGGGCGAAATACTCCGCGACCGCAGGGTGAAACTGGCACTGGCTCTCGAGGACGCGGGGCCACTCACGCAACGGGGGGGGGGTCTCGACCGCCGCGCAGAACCGCGCGGGCCCCATCAGGTCTGTCCCCTGCCGCCTTCTTCGCCGCGATCTGGTGCTGGTCCAGCTGGCGCCGCCCACTGCCCCTCTGGCGATGTCTGCTGATCCCTGCTGCGACGGTGTGAACTTGGGTCCACCGCTGCGCCCCCTGGTCTCGCAAGTAGGCCTGCCGTCGGTGAGCTGCCTGTCTGAGCGGGCCCTCCGCGAGCCGCGCACCCCGCGCGCGCCGTGCAAGAGGGGCCGAGCCATGGTGCAAGCGATGCTGGGCTCGGCCGCGGATATCCAGACAGCGCACATACCTGAGACAACAGTAGCGCGCGAGGCCCCGAGCCAGGATGCTACGGACGCGAGGAGAGACGGAGAGAGGGACTGACTGCAATCCTGTCCCGAGGCGAACCCAAACCCCCGTCGGGCCTCGACCCATAACTGACTGGGGATGGCAAACGCGGGCGGCGACGGCGACTCACCGCCAGGGACCCGTAGCGGACTGGGCCCAGGGCCAGAAACTTGAATACACCGCCGATCTACATCGATATTGAAATCGTTATATGTGCGTTGTGGTGGTGGTGGTGGTGGTGGTGGTGGTGGGGGGTGGTGGTGGTGGGGTGGTGGTGGTGGTGGTGGGGGTGGGGTATGGGGTGGGGGGGGTGGTGGGGTGGTGGGGTGGTGGGTGGTGGTGTGGGGGTGGTGGGGGTGGTGGGGGTGGTGGGGGTGGTGGGGGTGGTGGGGGTGGTGGGGGTGGTGGGGGTGGTGGGGTGGGGTGGTGGGGGTGGTGGTGTGGGGGGTGGTGGGGGTGGTGGGGGTGGTGGGGGTGGTGGGGGTGGTGGGGTGTGGTGGGGGTGGTGGGGGTGGGTGGGGGTGGTGGGGTGGTGGGGGTGGTGGGGGTGGTGGGGGTGGTGGGGGTGGTGGGGGTGGTGGGGGTGGTGGTGGGGGTGGGGGTGGGGGTGGGGGTGGGGGTGGGGGTGGGGGGTGGGGGGGGGGGGGGTGGGGGGGGGGTGTGGGGGGGGGGGGGGGGGGGGGGGGGGTTGTGGGGGTGGGGGTGGGGGTGTGGGGTGGGGGTGGGGGGGGGGTGGGGGTGGGGGTGGGGGGGGGGGTGGGGGTGGGGGTGGGGGTGTGGGGTGGTGTGTGGGTGTGTGGGTGTGGGTGTGGGTTTGTGGGTGTGGGTGTGGGTGTGGGTGTGGGTGTGGGTGTGGGTGTGGGTGTGGGTGTGGGTGTGGGTGTGGGTGTGGGTGTGGGTGTGTGGGTGTGGGTGTGGGTGTGTGTGTGTGTGTGTGTGTGTGTGTGTGTTTTTGTGTGTGTGTGTGTGTGTGTGTGTGTGTGTGTGTGTGTGTGTGTGTGTGTGTGTGTGTGTGTGTGTGCGTGCGTGTGCGCGGGGTCTGGCTCGACTTGGAGAGGGTGCTATGCTGCTTCAGACTGGCCAGACTCCAGCTACGCTGCCTGCGAACATGCGCTTGCGCCATTCTCCGAGCTTGCGTCGGGGCGGGCGAGATGGGACGGGGCGATGAGGGCGTTATTCGAAGCCCCGTAGTCACAGGAATCCCACCAGCCCTTTGGGCGTGAGTGGTTTAGAGAGCCCGCTCTGTCCTCAACCCCCCTTCTTCCCCTTCGGGGAGGGGTTTACCCCTCCCCCTACCCCCTCCCCCTGGACCTGGAGAGGGAGCCCCGAGCGTCGTCAGGGGAGTCTTTTTCGACGCCTGGGAGGGCCAAAAAACGACGACACCCACGAGGATTCTGGCCCCGAGGGGGGGGGAGGGGGGGGGGCAGTTTGGCGCCTCAGCTCGTCGTTGAAGCAAAACACATTGATTTTACTACGGTTTTGGCTCCATTTTGGCCTTCTGAGGGGGCCGCGTTCCTCTTCCTTCTTAGCAAAACCATTGATTTAACGAAGGTTTGGGGTTCATTTTGTCCTTCTCAGGGGTCAGCGCTTATTTGCGCTTCTGAGGAGGTCGCAAGAGGCCCCAAGATAGCCCCAAGAGGCCCCCAGGAGTCCCCCAAGAGGCCTCCAGGAGGCCCCCAAGGGGCCCCCAAGAGGCCCCAAACGGCCTCCAAGAGGCTCCCAAGAGGCCCCCAAGAGGCCCCAAGAGGCTCCAAGAGGCCCCCAAGACGCCCCCAAGAGGCCCCCAAGAGGCCCCCAAGACGCCCCAAGAGCTCCAAGAGGCCCCCAACAGGCCCAACGAGGAGCCCGAACGACTCACACCAGGACGAGAGACCCCAACGACTCACACCACGAGGAGCCCGAACGAGTCACACCACAAGAAGCGCCCAGGAGGCACCAAGAGGCCCCAAGATAGCCCCAAGAGGCCCCCAGGAGACCCCCAAGAGGCCTCCAAGAGGCCCCCAAGATGCCCCCAAGAGGCCCCCAAGAGGCCCGAAGAGGCCCCCCCAAGGCACCCAAGACGCTCCTAGAAGCCCCCGGGGCCGCCAAGAGGCCCCCAAGACGCCCCAAACGGCCTCCAAGAGGCTCCCAAGAGGCCCGAAGAGGCTCCCCCAAGGCACCCAAGACGCTCCTAGAAACCCCTGGGGCCGCCAAGAGGCCCCCAAGACGCCCCAAAAGGGGACGAGGTGCCCGAACGCCTCACGCCACGAGGAGCCCGAACGACTCACACCAGGACGAGGGGCCCGAACGACTCACACCACGAAGAGCCCGAACGACTCACACCAGAAGGAGGGGCCCGAACGACTCACACCAGGACGAGGCGCCCGAACGACTCACACCACGAGGAACCCGAACGACTCACACCACGACGAGGGCCCCGAACGACTCACACCACGGGGAGCCCGAACGAGTCACACCAGGAGGAGGGGCCCGAACGACTCACACCAGGACGAGGGGCCCGAACAACTCACACCACGAGAAGCCCGAACGACTCACACCAGGACGAAGAGCCTGAACGACTCACACCACGAAGAGCCCGAACGACTCACACCAGGAAGAAGGGCCCGAACGATTCACACCGGGACGACAAACCCCAAGCGACTCAAACCGCGAGGAGCGTTTTCTTTCCCTCCTCCTCCGCCTCGTCCTTCTCCTGCCCCCCCCACAAGGAGGATGTGCAAGAAGGCGGGAGGAAGGAGGAACAAGGGAGATATGCGGGGCCACGCGGACACACGCCTGAAAAACACGACTGTCGGCATGCTTCGCAAGAGTTGCTGTTGTGAGATGGGCTGGTGGGGATGCGCGAAGCGTAAAGAATTGAGCTGGCCAGCCCACGGGCCACCCTCGTCGCCAGGCCAACAATCGAGAGATTCATCGACCTCTTCGGGGCCTGACCTCCACCCTCCACCGACGACGGGGCACCAGAGCTTTGGCAACAATCCCCGAACATTCCGCACAACCGAGACCTGCGGGCCTCCAGGGCCCCGCGCCGAGCAATGGCCTGGCGGGCCCGCGACAAGCTTGATTTAGAACATACCGCGGGCCCTCTGCGAGGCCTAGGGGCTTGAGAAAGCCTCGGGGTGACCTCGAGAGAGCGGGCGGGGAGTAGGAGGCCAGAACTGCGGAACTCCAGAGCAAGGCCTTGGCGAGGCTCCCAAGGGGCAGACCTCGCAGCGCCGCTTGCTATCAGGGGTGGCATGGCATCAGGGCTGCAGGCCGCATAGTCGAGCGCCTTGTCGCGCCCTCGGCTGTCGGCGCATGCGCCCTCTGAACCTGCCGCGCGAATGATGCCATTCAGCTGCTGCACAGATCGGGTGGCCCCCAGACTGTCGCGCCCCATGTTGAAGTCTCCCACGGTCACCCGCGGGAGCCTCGCAGCCTGGAGAAGACCTCCAGCCGGTGGAATCTGACCTTGTTGCGGTCTGTCACCATGATGCTGGGCAGCGTAGGCCACAGTGGTCGAGGACGCCGCCATGCGCAGCGCCGCGGGGAGAAATCCGTCGAGGCCTGCTTGGCCGACCTCGCGGATATGTCCAGCTGCCACCCGCGCCTCTGGAAGGGCGCGCGCCTGTAGGTGCTGCTGGGCCATGGAAAATTCGCCGCCCTCGTTCGCCAGCTCCTCGAAACCAGCTGCCACAGGTTTGGATGGGGGGCGGGCCACGTTGCTGTGAAGGCGCAGGTGTGCTTCCCTTGCTTTCTTGTCCCCATCCCTGAGTTCGGACTCGTCGTGAATTCGGGTCTCCACCCAGGCCCAATATGCGTGCTTGGAAAAAGTTGACTTGATGTATTGCCACACCTTCTTCGTGAAGGCGGTGACACTCGCATGGGACAATGTCGTGGTGCCTTCGGCGCGGTGGTCATCGTCTACAGATGTTCAAGAAGCGGCAGCGGCCGCCTCTCCCACATCAGCCTTGCCCTTGCCCTTGGACTTGGACTTGGCCGCCGCCTCCCCTGCCTTGGCAACGGACTTCGCCGAAGTCAACTGATTGGCCTCTTCCTCGGTGATCTCGGGCGCCAACTTCGGCGCCTCGGGGTCCTTGGCGGTGTCAGCTGCAGGCGCATGAACAGCGGAGCTCTGGGCAGCCTCGCTCTGGGTCGTGATGCCGTCCGCCATCGCCTCCCCGTTGCAGCCCTTCCTCTTCTTCGTGGTGCAGTCCGATCTATCCTTCTGCATATGCCTGGCCCTGTCGAGCCACGCCTTGATCTCAGCCTCCTTGCCGCTGAGGTCATTATTGGTGCCCTATGGCTGGTTGTGCAAGGTGCTCAGTGCCTTGCGCGCCTCCGCCGTGCATTTGTCATCCAACGGGCTGAAGAAAGACTCGTCCCACTCGATCGTGAATATGGCTGCGTCCGCCGCCGACGGCGGCGGAGACCTACACCCTCCGCCCTCGCAACTGCCTGAGTCGCCGCCTTCTTGGCCACCACCGCCTGGGCGAGGGCGATAGCGGCCCGCTCCTCCTTGGCCCCCACGGCCTGAATGTCCTGCCGCAGGCGGGGCACGTTGTCCACGCATTGGTTCTGGTGGTGTTCCGCGCTCTTCCAAGCCCCGTCGGCCCTGCGCAGGGCCTCCGGGGGCGAAATGGTCGCCTCGGAGTCGGCCTTGGCCTGGGCACTGATCTTTTCGATCTGCTGTTTCAGCGCCGCCTGCAGGGTTGCGTCCTCCGTCGCCTGGGCCGCCAACTCTAGCAGCTCGGTGACAGAGGAGCCGTTGTCCGACGCGCCCGTGCTCCCACCCTTGCGCGAACCTCTCGCTGAGTGGCTGCGCTGGCGGCCTCGTGGGCCCTCGGGGGGCTTGGGTGCGGCCTCTGCTGGATACACTTCGTTTTCCCAATGTACCTTGCGTGCTGGTGGCTTGTATTGCGTGATATGGGGGCCACGTGCCGACCAGCGTCCCCCGTGCTTGACAGTGACGGAATTCCACTCGCAGCGTCGGCAATGCTTGCACTTCGACCACAGGTGCACCATGCTTGTACTGATGCAACAACCTCGGTGTGAGTCGCAAACGTCGGGCTGTGGATTGGTCCTCTGTCTGAGTCCCAATCGCTACGAGGAAGCCCCGAGAAGTGTGCGCGTGGGCTGTCGGGGGCCGGCTGGCCTCGCAATTGCGTGCGCCCAAATTGCGTGAGGGAGGTAGAAATAGGGGGACCATGGGGGATGAGGGAGATGAGGGACAGGGGTAAAAGAGGGAGGATATGGACAGGAACGAGAGGTAGCACACGCAGGTAGACGGCGGAGGGAGGAAATAGCGGCGAATAGAGAGCAAACAGGGCTCAGCGCTCTGTCTCTCTCTTTCTCTCTCTCTCTCTCTCTCTTGTCGTTCTCTCTCAATACATTTCAATATAAGTAGTAAGTATGTCTCTCTACATCTTTATATGCATATTCAGTTGTCTACATACACGTGTATGAATAAGTCTCTCTCGCTCTCTTTCTCTCTCCCTCTCTCCCTCTATCTCTCTCTCTCTCTCTCTCCCTTTTCTAGCCCCTACCTCACCCTCCCTCCGACCCTTGCCCCTTTACCTTCTTCCTATTCCACCGGGTCCCCCTCCTCCTCCTGCTCCTCAATGCTCCAGTGTTCCGCTGCTGCTCATGCCACCTGCACTATCCCGCTGCAAGTGCCTGCCCATCGTACCGACTCCACTTGTCCTGGTGAACAAATTGTGCACCTCATCCGAGCTGAGGACCGCCAGCGCCTTCGAGACCGCCTCCATCTCCAGGGCGCGCGTCTTCTGGCGGAGCTCCCACTCCTCATGGTGACCCAAACCACACAGAGGCGTGTGTGGGGGCCGGGCGGTGCAGGAGTAAAGAGGGGAGAGACGAGACATGAAGGGGAGGAGGAGGACAGCAGCTTGAGCAGCAGCAGCAGCAGCAAGAGGGGAAGGGATGAGAAGAGTAGGAGGAGGAAGAGGAGGAAGGGGGACGGAGGGTGAGCATCAAAACGGGTTAGCACGACGGGGCCATAATTCGACGCAGGTCGCCAACATATACCCTAAGACGCCAGCTCAGCACTATGACAGCACGGTGGATTGCGGGAGACCAGCAACTGCATTGACGCAGTCCCATCCACGTGGCACTCGCCTGCAGGGCATACGCGCGCGCCCTGGGACGCAGGGCGTTCAGCTCAGTGGCGTCCACTCGGGGGATTGCAAGCTGCTGGCCGACCCCTGGAGCCTAGCCCGCCCTGTTGTGTTGGCAGCAGGCCAGCAGAGAGGGGGGGAGGGAGAAAGAAAGGAGTAGGCGGCGGCGCCAGATTGAGGATGGACACGGAAGGAAGGAGAACGCGAAGAATGAGGAAGAGAAGTGGACATTCCTGAACTCACAGGTGCGATGTGGCCATGCCTGCTTGTTCGACACCACCTGCTCCACCTGTCTCGTTCCTCCTCCTCGTCCTCTCCATCCTCGTCCACCAATTCACCTCCTCGCCAAGTCTTCCTTCCCATGCATCTCCGCATCTGCATTCACTTGTTCTTCCCCTCCATCAACCACCCCTTCATCGGCACGCGTTCAAGAAGAACAATCTAGAACCGTGCTCGGAGGCATGAGATGGAGTGTCCTGAGGTCCTTGGCCGAATCCTTTCAGCCACAATCCTCGATGTCTCGGGGTTTCCCGCGTGCCTCCCAGATAATATAGCATGCTTGTTCGGGGCCGGAGAGAGCCCCATAACGGGCCAGGAGCGCCCCAAGAGGACCCCACAACGGTCCACGAGGGCCCCGAACTGCCGAACGATCGATCCAAGATGCCCAAGATGGCCTGGAGACGGCTGAAGAGGCGCCCAAGTCGCCGCAAGAGAGGCCCAAGGGGCCTCCCAAGAGGCACAAATAGTCAAATGCTTGCAGGACAACATTCATGCTTAGCATGTGCGATTCTTAGGAACAGGCCCCTAGGCCCTAAAAGGGCCCGAAGACGGCCCAAGAGGGCCCGCGACGCTCCAAGAGGCGCCCCACACGGCCAATGAAAGCCTCAAGACGGCCGCAAGGGGGGAGAGCACGAACCGACAATTTGAGCTTTCCGCCAGAGGCCCCAAGAGGCCCCAAACGCATCAGCACGGCCCCCACCAAGAGGCTTCAAAACTATCTCCAAAAGGCCCCCGAGAGGCCTCCAGCGACATCCCAACGAACATCCAAGAGGCCTATGACTGTGACCCACAACCCAGGCACTGTGGCGGGATGGGCCGAAGGCAATTCATATTTTATGTTCCCTCCGCTGGCTACGTGCTGAGATCGTCACGTCGGCTCCAAGAGCGGTGGTCGGCTTCCCTCGGGGGAGGAGGGGAGGAGAGCTGCCCACAACACCGCCACGTCGGCTCCAAAAGGGGGAGTGGTCGACTCTCCCCGGGTGAGGGGAGCGGCCGCGACCCGGGGGGGGGGAGCTGCTCCCCCCCGGGCGAGGAGAGCGGCCGCGACACGGGGGGGAAGCCAGTCTGAGCAACGTCGTGGCTTACTCGAAAGGAAGCCCCTTCTCTTTTATTCCTTCCCCCCGAGGGGGGGGGGGGTGAGGGGGGGGTCCCACCCGGATGCCCGGGGGGGGGGCACCCGGGCGGCTCCCTTCGGGAGAGGGGAGCGGCCGCGACGCGGAGGGGAGCGGCCGCGACACGAGGGGGAAGCCAGTCTGAGCAACGTCGTAGCTTACTCAAAGGCAAGCCCCTTCCCTTTTATCCCTTCCCCCCGAAAGGGGGGGGTCCCACCCGGATACCCAGGGACCCAGGGGGGGGGGGGGGCAGGTCCCACCCGGATACCCGGATACCCGGGAAGGGAGCGGCCGCGACGTGGAGGTGAAGCCAATCTGAGCAACGTCGGTGTTTACTCGAAAGGGGAGGGGCCCCGAAAGGGAGTCCCAGGGGGTGGTCCGGGGTCAGGATACCACCCTCCCGGGGCCCATGGCCCGCCCTCTCCCTCCCATGTCCGTCGAGGGTTGAGGCCTCCAGGGTCGGCGGCACCGGCCGCAAGGCCTTAGCAATCTGTTCCCTCCACTTGCTACGTGCTGGAGGCATCCCGCGCTCTCCGTGCGTCTGACGCACAAGATTTGATCGAGAAACAAC
Organism: Prorocentrum cordatum; assembly: GCA_963575745.1. NCBI lineage: Eukaryota > Dinophyceae > Prorocentrales > Prorocentraceae > Prorocentrum > Prorocentrum cordatum. The sequence continues at coordinate 113,699 of CAUYUJ010016286.1, forward strand.
ATGATGTGTCACATGGTTATGTTCCAATCGCAACGTGTTCGATGTGTCAAGGTGCTGCTCTGGCTGCAGAGCTGGTCTAATGCAAAAATCGGTTATTTGCTCCCGTCCTTGAGAACGGAATTCTCGTCGCAGCGCGGGCCACAGATCTGCATCCGACTACTTCCTCGTTCAACTCGATCATTTCCCCCCCTTGTCTTCCTGCTCAGCTGCTGCTGATGCTGTTCCTCCTCGTCCTACTCCTCCTCCCTCACCCTCCTGCTCACCCTCGTGCCCATGAGCCACCTGTTCACCGCCCCTCGAACCGACGAGGGGATCCCGCGCCAAAAAACCCTCCAAAAAATATGACCCGTCACTTTGTCTCTTCCGGCGCGTGGTCACATGCTTGCTCGACGTGCAGTTCCCTCCACCGCGCCGGCAATGGGAAGCGCGGCGACTCCGTCTCTCTGGAATCGCCGCGGCCCGCAGCTGCTGCGACGTGCGCAGCCCGTGCCCGCGGTTGCGCTCTTGACGTGGCCGGGGCGCGTTGCCCACCGTCGCCGCGCGCCGACAGGGTCGCGGCCGCACGCGGCCGACTCGGGCAGCCCTGGCACTGACCCGCGCCCACGCCCGGGCGCGCCGCTGCAAATGCGGGGGGCGCGGCGGCTGCCCGTCGCTGGGGGGCGTCAACGGCGCCCACCCTGCGCGCGGCGCCCGCTCGCGGCGCGCGATGCACTGCTCGCCGCGCACGCGGCCGCGGCCGCGCGATGTGCCCGCGAGGGTAATCGATGCGTGTGTGTAGAAAACGCGGAGCACCAGCAGCCACGGTCGCCGCATCCCACGCAGGCGGTCAGTTCGCTGTTCATGCAGGCGCGGGCTCTGAAGGGCCTGGCGGGGCCCTGAACTCTGCGCGGAACGCCGCCGCCGCGGCGCTTGCCGTCTCGCAATTACGTTCGCCATTCGCCCGCCGCAGCGGCACCCTGGCAGCGCCCGCTCGAGACGCCGCGCGCCCGCTGTTTCCACCTCAATTATGATGGTCTTGTTTTCCACCACTCCCACCATAAGTTGGAGGGGGGGAGGAGGTGGATGACGAGGAGGAGGAGGAGGAGGAGGAGGAGGAGGACCCCCCCTCCCCCTCCAACTTATGGTGGTGGTGGAAGACAAGCCCATCAAGACGCGCGATTGTTTGTGAGGGGCGCTGGGCGCGAGCCAAGCGCCGTCCGCGACGCGCCCAGCGCCAGCCGCCCGTCACCACCCCCGACCCGGGGCGTGACAGGCAGCGCGCGCCAGGCGCGCATGGGGCGACGCTCGGCTCGAGCTCGGCCACCAGCCTTGATGAGCCTGTTTTCCACCACCACCACCATAAGTTGAAGGGGGGAGGGGGTCCTCCTACCCCTCTTCTTCTTCCTCCTCCTCACCCTCCACCTCCTTCCCCCCTCCAACTCATGGTGGTGGTGGTGGTGGAAAACAGGCCCATGAAGCCCAGCATGTCGCTCGGCTCGCGCGAGGCAGCACCTGTGGGGCGAAACTTCAGTGGCACTGCAAGCCCCGCGGGGAAGGGATCGAGGTGCGACAGGCGGCCCGCGCCTGGATGGACCCCGCGCTACACCCGACGAGGTGTCAAACGACTCACACTGGATTTGTTTTTTTAGGGGGGGGGGGCTCCCGGCTCATTCCGTGTCCGCCGTGTACTCTCCAGTATTCCCTCTCTCCCTCCGCTCCCTCCCTTTCTCCACGTTCCCTTTCTCCCCTCCCGCCCTCTGGCCCTCCCTCCCTCTTCCAGCTCCTACACGTGCCCCTCTCTCCTTCCATATATGTCCTGGAAAGGCTGGCTGATGCTGATGCGGCGGGCCATGGCCCTGAGGAAAACTGAGGCCGCGCGGACCCTACGCGACCAGCACCAGCCACTCGCGCTGAGAAGCCTCGGTCAAAACCCCTCCAGAACAACAAACCACCAAAGGGCCAGCCAAAAGTAGTCACCAAACGTGACAAACGTGCGCGACAACTTACGCCAAAAGTTGCCGCCCAATCTGGGAGCCAAAATAGCCGCCAAAATGTTCCAAAGTGAGAGGGCCGAACGAACTCTCAAGTCGAGTCATCCCGAAAGCCCTCCAGACAAGAATACAACTTGATTTTATTTTGCGGCATGTCTGGACAGCGGTATCGGCATATGCCGTCTTGGCCGCCATAGCGCTGTTTTGGCGACAAGTTTGGGCGACAGTTTGGGCGCAACTTTTGGCGTACGTTAAGGCGCGCACTTTTGGCGACTCATTTCGGCTGGCTCGTTTGGTCGTGTCGCTGTGCCTGGGCACTGGGCCACTAATTAAGCAAAGGGGACTAGCAAATGGGCAGTATACAATAATACGAACACGCCTGACAGCAGGCAACGTGTGACGGGCGGCTCGTGAGGGGAGGGTGCTTGGCCGACGTCGTCCGTTGGCCCGCAGCGCAAAGGGCAAGGGAGCGGGCAAGGGATAGGGAAGGCAGGAAAGAGGGGGACAGGGGCGCAAATGAGGATGATGAGAGTGAGGAGGAACGCATGATGGCAGGAGAGGAAGGAACGGAGGGAGGGCGGAAAGGGAGGCACGCATGGAGGAGGGATAACATGAGAGAGGGAGAGAGCGAGAGCAGGGATGTCCCACGAACAAGAGAAGCAGTTGTGACGTGGAAGATCTCGCTGACGCGCATGTATGCGTCTCGCTGATGCGTTGCGTAGCTCAATCGGCCAAGGGTCCTAGGAGCCAAACTCCCGCGGGGAATTTGGGGTGAGGGGCAGCAGAAGCAAGAGCGGGGACAGAACGGGAGCGAATCATTCCCCAGGAAAGAAACCATAACCACAGCAGGCAAGAGAGACGAACTGCGCGGGAAACGCAGTTATAAACAGCGGCAGTGATTCTAAGCACAGAGACGCTGGAGCTAAAAAACTCACAACTGGAGCAACGCCTCAATGGAACTGAGACAGAGGCTCCCTAAGTTACTTTTCGCTGCCGTGCGAGTTGTGTCAAGCTTCGGTGGTATCCCATGTCATTCGGGTCGAGCCCCAATGTTGGTGTCTCTACTGCCGGAACCGCGCTGATGATCTCAACTGTGGTTTTTCGTAGCTTCGATTTGGCGCTGCTTCCTCCAGACTCATGCGTCCGCCCTGCCTGCCTCAATCCCTCGCTCCTCCTCCATCCTGCTTCCTCCCTCCCTGGTCCCCAGTCCTTCCTCCTCCCTCATCATCCCCCCCCCTCCCCACTCCCCCACCTCCTCCATCCATCCCTCCTCCATCCCTCCCCCTCCCTCGTCCATCCCCCCCGTATTTTCCCATCCTCGCCTTCGCAATCAGGTTTGGGTGGGGGGGGGGGGGAGGAAAGAGGATGGCACGCAGGGAAAGACACAGAGGAGGGACACGGCAGGAAGGGAGCAGGGATGTAACGTAGGCAACGATGGCTGTGGGCCCGCACCGTAGGCGCGAAGCCAGGCCCATGCTGTAAGGCGACGCGGTTCCAAGCCGCCGCTGGCTTGCATGCATCGGAAGCAGCCGGTGGCGCTCCAGGAGACACAAACGTCGCAGCGTCGCGGAACGAACAACTAGGAACGCACCAAGAAATCACAAACGCAAAACCGTTGCACGCCAAATAACGTCGGCAGGATAATTCGATCATGAATTTTGGAAACGCCACCTTTTGGATGGGGATCGATGACGCCTCTTTCTCCTCCTACTCCTCCTCCTTCTCCTCCTCCTCCAATGTACATAGCGCCCCGCTTCAAACTGCGCACGGCATAATGGAGTCCTTGGGAGGGTTCCAGGGCCGCTTTTACACCAATCGGCGGATGGAGAAGCATCAGCGCATGGGAGCGGGCAACGCCTGAATATCCAACCCCCGCTTCTCGCCTGGCCGACACTGAGCACACGCGCGGAGTAAGGTGGTTGGGAAGGGTCGGATGTCAGATCTGGAGGAGCGCACTAGCTTGTCACCCTTCCCCTCTCCCTCCTCCTCCTCCGCTTCGTCCTCATCCTTTCCCTCTACCTCCTCCACCTCGTCCTGAGCCTGGTTTGTCCCCGCTTTCTCCTCTCCTCATCCCCCTCTCCAACGTCCGTCTCCTGCTCATCATCATCCTCACCCCCCTCCTAACCCACGTCCTGTCATAAGGGGAAAACTGATATCTGCCTCCCGTGTCCAGTCCCCTGAGCTCCGAGTCCGTCATCTTGCACCTCTCCTTGAGGTCCATGAGGAACTTCTCGTCCGCGCTCAGAGAGTTCTTTGTGTCTTCGATGTCCTGCTTCGAGTGTGCCAGGCGCTCGTCAGTGTCCGCCAGCTCCTGCGTCTTCTTGTCGACCTGAGCCTGTCCCGCGTTGATCTGCTCCAGCTTCGCCGCCTTGACCTCCTCGTAGGCCTTCTGGTTCGCCGCCTCGGACTTCTGGGTGTCGCCGAGGTCCTTCTCGAACGTCTCCTTATGGAGGGAAGGGCCTGCAAACTGAACTGAGCTGCGGCCCGAAGGGAGGCGGAGCGACGACTGCCCCTCTGAAAAACTACAGCCAGAGGTGCTCAGCAACCACAACCGTCAGATCCCAGAACGACGCCTTCCCCCGTGACGCGACGGACCAGAATGTGTGAGACAGCACGTGCACCACTTGAGAACGAGAGTGAGCCTACAAACTGGAGTTAAGCATCGCTTGCAAAGCAATGCAATAAAGAAACTCCAGAGAATCCAGGGCCCCCCAGAAGCCGACCTTCACTGTCAGAAGGCCACAAAGGCTCGGATGCCGAACTTTACAGCGAGCGGCCCCCCAGCGGCCAAACAGCCAGAAATGCAAGCTCACCAAACTTTACAGCTCTTTGGGCCCAGGAACGCCCACAACCACATCGAAAAAACGGATCGGCCATCGAGATTAATCGGATCGGCGGAAATCGGCAGCCGAGCCGGAAGACATCGAATCGGTGGAAATCGGCAGGCTAGTTAGACCTCCGTGAAGAAATCGTAATCCGAAATCTAATCGGATCGGCATCGAAATCCGTCGAACTTGAATCGAAGCGAGTCGGAGGAATTGTCATGAACCCTGTTTTTTGGGCCCCCCTGCGCGTCGCCGCAGGCCTGCTCGGATGGCTCTGGGCCCTCAGCTGCACGCGGGAGGGGGGCGAGAACGGTGAGAGGGAGAAAGGACAGGCGCAGGAGGGACGGCGCGCGCGGGGAGCTGGAGGAGGTACGGGGGGCGACGAACGCCACCCTCTTGCTGGTTCCCTGCCCTCTGTCCTTCATCTGCTCCAGGATGCCGAAGATCTCGCCCGACTGTGGAGCGTAGCCCTCCTCCGGGCGAGCGTCGTTGACGGGGGGGGAGCGGGAAGCCGCGTGCACGCGCAGGTCTCGGTAGACCTTCTAAACACCTTACAGCACGGGGCCTCACACTAGCCAATGGGCCAGTTTTCTGCTGTGTGGTCCTACCTGGGCCCAGTTTCACAAGGAGCACCCGAGGGAAGACCGACAGAAAGCTCTGCAGGAGTCTTCAGGCCCTTGCGAGATCGCAGCGGTCGTTATTCCAGCAGGTTGACTATATCGTCGAGGTGATATGCCTGTCCAAACGGCTCGGTATCGACATGGTCGGGGCGAATGCCCCCCGAACCTCCGGGTTCCTGAACCAACCATGAACCCGGCGCGACCCGAATTAGAAGCCACCTATCAATGCAAAGCACTGCAATGCAAAGCATCGCTTGACACTGACGCGCATTGGTTTTGCGTTGATTGGGGGTTGTTTGGAATGGGTGCTTTGCATTGCTTGGCATTGGTTACCAATCCTTTCCATTGAATTGCATTCCTTGGCGCTACTTGGCACAACTTGGCGTTGCTTTGTATTGCGTCGCGTTGCTTTGCACTGCTGGTAGTGTTTGGCGTTGGTTGGCATTGCTTGACATTGCGTTGCGCTGCTGGACATTGCTTATCCGTGCTTGGCATTACTTCGGCACTGCTTGGCGTTGATTGGCACTGCCTGGCACTAGCCTGCCATTGGTCGAACTCGTCGCTTGTCCTTGCTCGTCCCGAAGTAAAGATAACTAATCCGCCGACCCTGTCGGCGTGTGTGAGGGGCTTGTCCGTTCAAGTCGTCATCTCCGTCATTCGTTGGTCGTCGTCTCTGTCGTCCCCTTTCGCTGCCTCCCCCCTTTCCCTGGGCTCGCCGAAGCTCCCCTTTCCCAGGGACATCAGCGCGCCAGCCAAAGCGAAGTTGAGCAACGTCGTAATTGAGTCGAGGAGAAGCCCCTTCCCTTCGATCCCTCGCCCGCCAGGGGGGGGTCGAGGGGGGGTCCCGGGGGGGGGGGGGGTCAAGAAAGCACCAAGATGGGCCAAGAGTGCCCCAAGAGGCCTCAAAGACAGTCCAAGAGAACCCCGAATCGCCGAACGATCTGTCCAAGACGCCTTGACAGCCTCCAGACGGCCCCAGAGGCCTGCAAAGCGCCCCAAAAGGCCTCCAGGAGCTTTCCCACGAGAGCCCCAAGAGGCAAAATTGATGGATTTCCTATACGTGTTTGAAAGATTTTGGCGTTCTTGCCTCTTCCGCTTCCCGACGCGCCAAGATGGCCCAAGAGGCCACCAAGGTCGCCCCGGTCCCCCAAGAAAGTCCCTAAAGGCCGAAGAGGGCCCCAAGACGGAAAAGACGCCTCCAAGACGCCCCAAGAGGCCTCCAAAACGGCTCTAGGAGAGTTCCCAGACAGGGGACCCGAACGGACATTTCGAGCTCTCAACCCCAAGAGGCCCCCAAGAGGCCCCGAAGAAGCCCCAAGAGGCTCCAAGAGGCTCCCAAGGGGCCCCCAAACTGCCCCAAGACAGCCCAGGAGAGCCCCACATTGCCCAGGAGGCTTCCAAGAGTGCCTCGAGACGGCGCAGGAGGAGCACTGGACGGCCCAAGACGGCCTCAAGAAAGCCCCAGGCTGTCCCAAGAAAGCCTCTGGCCTCCTCCTCTTCATCCTCCTCCTCCTCCTCCTCCTCCTCCTTCCCCCCTCTGCTCCCCCTCCTCCTGCTCCCCTCTGCCTCCTCCTCCTCCTGTTGCTTCTCCTCCACATCCTTCTCCCGCCTCCTCCTCCCTTATCCACCTCCTCCACCCTTCCTCCACCTCCCACTCATCCTCCTCCCCCTGCCCACCCCTCGTTTTCATCTTTTTCATTCTTAAGGTCAGCGGCACCGGCCGTAAGGTCTTCGCATGCTTGCAGCCGGTGCCACTCCGTATCGCGCGCACGCAAGAAGACACAAAACACTGTACGTGGCATCATAATCCAAAACGCTGCCTGCCCAAGAAATCAACGAATAATAGTCCAGTCTTGAATCAAAACCGGATCTTAAGTCAATCTCAGGGACATCCCCCCGCGACATCCACAGAAGCACTACCCAAACAAGCATTGCACCCGATGTGGTTCCCTGGCTGATTGGTCGCGCGTACACGCGCGAGGTAACATGCACGTGCGCGCGAGGTTGTATGCAGCCTCCTCCCTCAACCCCACCTCTCATCTCATCCTCCACCATACTTCCCGATCTAGACCTCGGGCACCACGACTGGTGGCAGAAAGAAACAGCCACCCATACAAACAATCAACTGAGGAATGCCGAGTCCATGGTCTGCCCCTTGTGGCCACGTGCCTCAAGGGCCCACACCACGGCCAAGAACATAGAGGCGCAGCGGAGCGAGGAGCGGGGCTGCACTTGGCAGGCGCTCGTCTCGGGCGCCGCAACGCTCGAGCATACACCGCAACATCAGGGTGACCAGTCCATCACACATTGAAAAAAAACAAACCGAGCGCTCGCAATGAATGCCGTCTACTCCTCCTCCTACTCCTCCTCCTCCTCATCCCAATGTGTCCCCTCCCTACGTCTCAAGAACTAAGACAGATGGCAGAAGGGAACGGCCTCCCATACACGCAACACAACTGACATACGACTCCATGGTCTTTCCTGGTGGCCACGTGCCGCAAGGGCCCAACACCACCACGCCAAAGGAGCATGTCGGTGGTGCGGACTGGGGTGTGGGGCTACGCTCAGCCGCTGCTCGTCTCGCAAAGCCGCTGCTCTGGAACATACACCACAACATACCACAACATCAGCGTGCTCGGTCCACAACAGGTTGCAAAAAGGCGCAACCTAGCGCCCGCAATGCATGCCCTCCACTCCTCCTCCACCTCCTCCTTCTCCTAATCATATTCCACCTCCTGTTCCTTCTCCTTTTCCTTCTCCTCCTCTCTCCTCTCTGCCACAAGGCGCTCTGCGCATGGTTAAGGGCTGCGCCATGACCTGGAGACAGAAAGGGTAGGCATCAGGGCGGATGCTTGCGAGACTGGGCCCAGGGCAGCCGACCAGCGCAGGCATGGAAACACCCACAGGGAGAGGGGGGTGGCGAAGGGACAATGTGGATTTCCAGTGCGAACGAAAAGGGGGGAGGGAGGTGAAGCGGAAGGGGATCCAGCGTTCTGCTTCTCGTCAGCTTGATGATGATTCGTGTTGTTTTCACTCGACGGGTCCGCCTCTGAGAATTGTCGGCTCCACGCCTTTGTTCTCACCGCATTCGGCAAGGAGAATCCGTCTCATATTGTCTGAAATCCCACTCACCCCTACAATATAATCGCCGATTCTGACCTCCGCTTCTTTGTTACGGCCGTTCAGCTCGACCAACCCATTCTTCACTTGGCCGACCATCACTGCTGCACCAGCCGCGAAAAAAGACTTCATTCCCGAGCCCAGCCGCGTCTATTCGGTCGAGTACTACCTTGAACACAGAGGCCCCCTGGTCAAGTGCACGCTCTTGGGCCTCCGGGGAACCTCGTCCGAACTGTTGATAACCGACGTGGCGGGGGTCATCAGCCTGCTGGGCGGCGCAGGGTGCATCTGCACCCCGCATGTTTCGCACCCTTGCAGCGTGCTGCCATCCGTCGCATCCCCCCTTCCCTTGTGAGCCTCAGGGTCGATCAAGACGAGACACTCCGGGCACGGTCTGCTGCGAAAACCCATGGTCCCGCACTCTTTCCGACTTGTCATGTCGAGGGCCCTTCTCGCAGCGGCCACGCTGACGTGGAACGCGCAGCGACCTCGGCCACACGCGCTGAGGCCCTCCGCTGAGTCCATCAGCCGCGCAATCCTACCTACTCACCCAGGGCGTCTCCTCGAACCCCAGCAGACGTACCTCAAAATGGAATTTCCGTCGAGTCCACAAACGACGGCGCAGACTGCCCCACGAACCATTCCACGCATTCTCCGTGGACCCGGCGATCCCATCCATCGTGGGGGAAACCAATTCTTCAGTCGATCTGCGACTCGGACCACCCGGCGCATCGAGCCGTTGAGCCGGCCGCGGGCGCGCCCGTGCGTGCGGCGGCCCTGCGACACGCCCGCGCGCCGAGCGCTCAGGCGCTCCGGGGCCGGCAGCTCCGCCACTTCCAGGATCCTGGGCGGGCGCGCCGAGGGCTCGGGCGGGCTCGTCTGCCCGGCCGATGGGCATCACGGCGGCCGCCCGGGAGCCCGTGGAGATCGCGAAGCTCGTCGCCGTGGCCGCGCACCGGCGGCGCTCCCCGCGCGGGCTGCGACAGGGGGTCGGGCGCGTTGCCGCCCTCGGGCGCGCAGGGGGGCTCGGCAGCGCGAGCTGCCGCCGCGTGTTCCCGGCCCGCGGGGGCCAGGGGGGCCCTCCTGATCCTCTCCACCTGCAGCAAACACACTATCTTTCCTCATGTTTCTCTTCCCTGATTTCTTTCCTCCGGTGCAGTTGAAGGCCTTGCGCGGCAAGCCAGATGTTACAATCGAGGGCCATGAAGCATGCAAGTTGTCATCTTGCGTTATGGTACTGTGCAGTACTGTGAGGTATCCTGAGCCCTGGTCAACAGCCCTGGCCTCAACGACGAATTGGGGCACGACGTCGTCCTCATCCAAAAACACACCAGCCATAGAGACTCCTCGAAGATCCAAGCAGCTGCGGAGCACGCGTCGTCCCGGCGACCGCCGTCGCAATGGACGACAAATTGACAAATCTCGAGTTTCGAAACCGACAGCCGGAAGCTGATGAAAAGGAGTTCTGCAAAGAGCGTTTTTCGTTCATGGTCAAATTCGCTAGGTGGTCGGCTTTCATGTTGAAATCGCGACGCCTCCGCACGGCAAGGTCCGCTTGCCACTGTCGGAACAGGGCGCCTTTTTCGACGGCATGTGCTGCTGGCAAACCTTCCAATGGATATCTCTGTACTCGCAATCGTTTGACAGACGGGTGGTCCTGTACGTGGAGGGCTTCGGGCTCCCCCGTCACGGCTGGCCTTCTGTAGAAGCGTGCAGAGACTGGAGCTGGGTGGCAAGGTGTTCCGATGACGGAGGAGGCTCATGATCCTCGCACGATCGTCAGGACCGACGAAAACGTATACACTCGCACCCGCGATGCCCATGCCCACTCGCACCCGCATCGCGCTGTTGGCATCACTGACGACACCCGACTCTCCTCACAAGGCGCAACAAGTACGGCAGCCGGGTCGAGCAACAACTGACTCACCTCGAAAGACTTCTGCACCCTGTAGAGATCGGCATGCTGCCACTCAGCCGCGAAAGCCCAGACGACAGCGAGCATGGGCAAAGCAACAAAGTACTGCAGATCCGAGCCGCTGCAGCTGAACTAATGCAGCTCGATCAAGTCTCGCTCCAAATGACGACAGCAGGAAGAAAACTAGGGCGAAGGAGTGTGTATACCTCCTGCGCGTATCCAACCAATAACGAAGCGAAGCGAAGCGAAGGCGTCGGAGTCGGGCACACATGTGTGACCGTGCACGGACTTTGCACGTTCAGTAGTAGTGGCATTCAAAATGCTCTCGAGCGAGTCCCACCACGTCGTGTACGTCGCGGCCGTGACCATCTCACATTGTTACTCTCGTACTGGAAATATCGTCGTGGATGAACGGCATCGTTGGCATCGCTGCCCGTGGGTTTGTCTCTGGCGCCCGTATGCGATTATTGCAACAACAACTTCCGGATGTCGTGGTCCCACCATTTTCTTTGGCCACCATGCTGCCAATGACCCTGTTGTTTCGCGTCACGACTGGGGCTCCAGTTCAACTCTCGGTCCATCGGTTCTGTGGATGACCTGCAACGCACGCGGCCCAGCGCCAACCCTTTGCATGATATGTCTCGTGCAAGCAGAAGAATACAAGCAAAGAGACATCATCACAACTGGCAAAGTTCCAGGTCGCAATGAAGCCGTGGAGACAGATGGACTCGTAGGGATTAGCGAACATACAGAAATGCACCACAATCAACTCTATAAGGCATAAACTCTCTCGGAAACGATGCCGGACACTTGTGACGACTGCGACGATCAGCTTGAGAACCGTCCGGAGCCCCAGCGATGCGAAGTACTCACTGCTTGCATTCACCCTCCACTAGTGCCTTAGGGCCGAGACAGCCCGACACACCACCTCGCCGTATCGCTGACGCTGGTGCGGATGCGGGAGCTGCCCTCCGAGCAGAGCTCACCCACCCCGGTTCGCCCTGCTGCAGCTCCGGCCCTTGCAAGAGAGCAGAGGGGGACGCGCAACGGCGACTGGCTAGTTGAGGTCTCAAGCGAGAGCCTGGCTGGCTGGGGCGAGCCCGGCACAACACTGCTCTGCTCGAGCAGAGCTGTCTTGAGCCAAAATGCCTGCATCCTCCTCCTGCCCTAGCTAAATAATCACCGGGCGAGAGCCTCACGGGTGGCACTGCACCAATTATGGCCACGTCTGCCGTGCTGCGTGATGCCATCAGCGGTGCCGATATCCACTGGGCGATTTCTCTGTCCAAGTGTCTAGAGGCCTCCCAGATGGGGTCCAAGATGAAGCCGGAGGATCGCGCCGTATCGCAAATGCATCGCCGATGCATCGGCGCCGTCGGCGGTGCATCGGCGACGCTGGCGTGGAGAAGATCGGAATCCACATGAAACCGCATCGCCGATGCAGCGAGATCCTCTGACCCCATCTACTCCACCCCCAGCTGGGAGGCCTAGAACGTCCCCTGCTTTCAGGAATTCCGAGAATGAGGAATCGAAACTGTGTATGCCGTTTTTTGTTTTGCCCCCTCCTTTTAGGAATTCCCGCCTTAGGAGCAGGACGCATCACGGACGGCTAGACGATCCTGAACATCGGCCCCCACTCCCTCCCTCCTCTGGCGAGGACCATCATAGGCCTTTGCCCTTCCGGTGGTGACCATCATAGGCGCCACCCCTCGGCAGCTACCATCATAGGAGCGGCCGGGGTCCCAACCCCCGTCATTGGCGCTGGAGGGGGCCGAGGCTCTCCCTACGGCCCCTCGGCCAACGAAGACGGCCGAGGCGCCAACGTACCTCCACAACTCAGACCTCCAAGACCTTAAGGCTTCGACTGCCAGCATTCACTGTTTTCCTCTCTCCCCTGCCCAGCACCACTGCTGCGGCCGTTCCTAAGGGTGCCATACTGGTGAGGCCGTCGCCCGCGCCCGGAGTTTGAAGGCCCCTGCCCATCGCATTCTAAAGAACACGTTTGGGTCCTCCTGGGGTCCCTGGAGGTTCTGCCCCCATGGGCCAGCCCACTTGGCCGCCCTCCGTAGACATTCGAGATACGCTTGAGCAGTGCCCGCAGTCGGGTCAAAAACAAATCCTGCCACATCCCTCCTGTCTCACTCTCTCCCAGACCCCCCCACTTCTTCCATCCGTCCCTTGATCTACCCTGCTGCATCCTCCCTCCTCGTTGTTTTCTCGGCCTCTTAGCCTCTTCCTCATGTCCTCATCATCCTCCTTTTCTTCCCTCCCTTCTCAATCTAAACAACAATCGAAAATCGCAGATCCTCCTCGCCGGGATCGCTCCAACGCCCGAAGACATCCTCATTTTGCCCCGTCTTTTCCAATATCCCCCTTCCTCTCCTCTGCTTCTTCCCTCCTCCTCCTCCTCCTGCCTCCTCCTCCTCGTCCTAGTCCTTCCCACCTCTTCTTTTTCCGTCCTTCTCCGCCGGCGACGGCACCTAAGACGACACCCGCGGCATCGACGACGACGCCAGCAACGCCGACGCAGAGCTGCGGGAGGCGATCCTTGCTGGCGAACTGCACGAAAGAGGCCACGGCCCTGCTGGGCGGCGGGATCGGCGGCTGCTCCACCGCGGTTCATGAAAACAACGGTTGTATGGCCCAGGGGTCAGCAAACCGCTCTGGTTTGTAATTCGCCCGACGACGTAATTAGCAAACCCTTGCGCAACGCATGGTCATAACAGTTGGGTGTCTGTTAGGGGATGCGCAGGCGTGGCAAGGAGGTATATGCTTCTGCGAACGACATTCGGGAGGCAAGCGAGACTCGCAGGACACCGGCCTAGGGACGAGGAGGAGGAGGAGGAGGGGGAGGAGGAGGAGGAGGAGGAGGAGGAGGAGGAGGAGGAGGAGGAGGAGGAGGAGGAGAGGCGATTCGTTAACTCCCTGAGCTGAGAACGGGGAAAAGGGGCGAGGCCAGGCAGGGCGCCCGCGGCGCTGAGGCGCCGCGCGCGGGCCGGTCCGCGACGCCCGCGACGCAGGTCAAATCTGCGTGCTGGTAGGACGAGACGATGCTGGCCCTCCCCTCCAGCGGCCGTCGAAAATGGCGACCGTGCCGCAGATCGCACCCCACCAAGGATGGCGAGGTCGATCTGACATGAACCTGCGGCGGGTGCCCACTATGCCGGCCCACCCAGTAGCCCTCGAAACCAGCGACAATTTGGCGAATCGCGGCCCCCCAGGGATGGCGAGGTCTGACCTGGATTTGGGTAGGACGCCGCTACGCTGGCCCGCCCAACAACCCTCGAAAATGGAGAACGTGTCGCAGATCGCACCCCCCCAAGGATGGCAAGGTCTGGTTTGAATCTGGGTAGGACGCCGCTTCGCTGGCCCATCCACCCGCCCTCGGACTGGCGACAGTTTCACAGATCGCAGCCCCCCGGGGATGGCAAGGTCGAATTTGAATCTACGGAAGGTGCCTACAGCGCTGGCCCCTTCTCATCTGCCCTCGAAAGTGGCGACCGTTTCGCAGACCGCAGCCCCCCAAAGATCGCAGCCCCCTCTGGGGGTACAAAAGAAGCCGGGGGGGGGGAGAGCCGAGAAAGCGAGAGAGAGAGAGAGAGAGAAAAAAAAACGATACATATCTCTATATATATGTATATATATATACTTACTAGTCGCTGCCCCAGAGCTGATTGTCAGGGGGACATGCCAGGAAGACGCGCCGCGGAACGTCCCAAGGGACGCGCCAGGCGACGTGACACGGGACGTGCCATGGGGACGCACCGCGGGACGTGCCGAGGGGACGCGCTACGGAACGTGCCAATGGACGTGCAACGGGACGTGCCAGAGGACGCGCCGCGCGACGTGCCAGGGGGATTCGCCACGGGACGCGCCACGGAACGTGCCAAACAAGCGTTTCGCTCGAGACATCCTCAACACACGAAAGAGTGGCCCGCACCCTGTGATTTATCGATCGGGATTTCAAAAACAAGCGTTTCGCCTGAGACATCCTCAATTTCTAATCCGCCGGCCCACCTCGACCTCGATATTTATCAGGGAAAGAATCCGCCGGCCCACCTCAGTTGAGGCACGGGGGACAGGTTTACCAACTAAAAGCGAACCCTGGGCCGGCGCCCTTTCCGGGAAAAAAGGAATTGTGGACATTTCTTTTTTCAAATTGCCGCGCCTGGGCTGTGAGTCAGAAGTCTCCTGGATGCATGCCATGGTCTGTTGGGATGCCCCTCGGGGCCTTCTTGGCGGCGTCTCGGGAGATTTTTCTGGGCCTGTCTCCTGAGAGCCTCCCAGGAGTGTACGAAGGCCTCTGGGGGGGCGCCTCGAGAGCCTTTGGGAGAACCTTGGGGCCATCTTAGGGCAGAGCGCTCGAAAGGCTTGGGGATGTCCCCTCTTGTGGCTCCCTCCTGGGGCGCGCGCTCAAGTTCTAGCCATGCTGGACAGGTTAGCTCATGAGATCTCGAGTTCTGGACGCCTTTTTCCCAAGAGAACACGAAGATGGCCCAAGAGAGTTCCAAGACAGCGTCAGAGAGTTCATCATAATTCCCGACAAATCTTCGAATTGTGACCCCGAAGTCTTGATGGGGCTCGGGGTGAAGTTCAACAAAACCTTCCCTTTTTCAAGTCGGGCCTCCTACTATGTAGTGTGCAGGAATCGGGTGGCCTAAGAGGCCTGCAAGGGGTTCCTCGGAGGCAGTTGTGAGGCCTCTCCGGGGCTGGTTTGGGAGCCTCGTGTTTTTTTTCCTTGGTCCTTTCAGGGGTCTGGGGTTTGTTGGGGGCCTCTGGGGGATCCCAGAGGCCTCTCGGGGGCCTCTTGGGGCCTCCTGCTCCCGCTCTCGGGCCCATCTTGGGCCTGTCCTGGGGCCCTCTTGGGCCGTCTTGGGCGCCGCTTGGGCAGTCTTGAGCTATCTGGGGCCGTCTTGGGCGCTCGTTGGGGGCCTCTTCGGCCGTCTCGGGGCGGTCTCGGGGGCTTCTTCGGCCGTCCGGGAGCGTGGAAGCTTGAAAACGCGAGAGGGTCAAACACATCGAAAAAACAAAGGACAATTCGCCGGCCCAACGGGCCAGAGGCGTGCTAAGATCTCCGGTAACTGGTTAACAATTTTCTAGTTCGCGCGCGCGGGGCGGCCCCTGGGGGTCCCCGGACGAAAAGTACCCCGACCAGGTCCCGGCCGGTCCCGGCCGGGTCCCGGCCGGGTCCCGGCCGGGTCCCGGCCGGGTCCCGGCCGGGTCCCCCCGAGCGCTCCATGAGCGCACCAACAGGGCTCCGAGACGTCCCCGAGAGCCCCAAGAAAGGCCAAGAGGCCCCCAAGAGGCCCCCAAGATGGTACACGAGGGGTCCGACATGCCACAAGATCGCTCCAAGACGCCCAAGATAGCCCCCAGACGCCCCAAGAGGCCTCCAAGAGCACTCCCAATAGGGCCCCCGGAGGCAAAAATCATTGTTTTTCCATAGGTTTTTGAGAGATTTTGGAGCTTCCACCTTTTCGGCTTCCCGACGCCCCAAGACGGCCCAAGAGGCCCCCAAGATCGCCCCAAGAGGGCCCAAGAGGCACCCAAGAGGGCCCCAAGATGGCCCAAGAGGGCTCGAAGACGGCCCAAGAAGCCTCCAAAACGGTCCAAGAGGGCCCCAAGAACGCCCCCAAAGGGGCCCCAGAGAGGGAACACGAAACAACATTTCGAGCCCTCGGCCCTAAGAAGCCCCTACGAGGCCCCTAAGAGGCCCCAAGAGGCCCCCACGGGGCCCTCAGGAGGCCCCCAAGAGTCCCCCAAGCGGCCCCAGGAGGCCCCCCAAATGCCCCCCCGAGCGCCCCAGGAGTCCCCCAAGCGGCCCCAGGAACCCCCAAAGCGCCGCATTGACACCAGGCCCTCGGGCAAACGGCAGACATGAGACTGTATGGGCCGGCGGAATGAGCGAAGCGATTAAATGAAACGATGTTACCCTCTTCGGGCTCTCTCGGGACGGCTCTCGGAGCTGTCTTGGGCTAGCTTTCGTGCCTCGTGGGGCCTTTCTGGGCGACTCTATGGGTCTGGGGCTTGTTGGGGGAATTCTGGGGGATCCTGGAGGTTTCTCGGGGGCCTCTCTGGGCCGCCCTGGGACCCATTCTGAGCGGTCCTGGGGCGCTTGGGCCGTCTTGGGCGCCTCCTGGCGCAGCCTTGAGGCTTTCTGGGGCCGTCTTGAGGCTCCCTTTGGGGGCCTCTTTGGGGCCCCTCTTGGGCCTGTCCTGGGGCCCTCTCGAGCCGTCTTGGGCGCCTCCTGGCGCAGTCTCGAGGCTCGCTGGGGCCGTCTTGGGGCGCTCGTTGGGGGCCTCTTCGGCCGTCTCGGGGCGGTCTCGGAGCTTCTTCGGCCGTCCGGGAGCGTGGAAGCTCGGAAGCGCGAAAAGGCCACACCCTTCGGGAAAAAACACTTAAACTCAGCGATGCTTATGTTTCTCAGCTCGACTGGGCGACGAATCACTGGAGAAGGTCCGAGATCTGCGTGCAGAACGCAACGCTGATGGGTCCAAGGTAGCGGCGATGGTTCTAACCACACAAGCTCGCTCCTGACCGCTACTGCTGCGTTGCGGAGCATACACGTGGCCTGGCAAAGAACTACGTGAAAACGTCCACCGTCTGCAAAAAAAATGCTGGCTCTAGAGTGCTCCAAGCTTCACTTGGGGCACTCGTGAGCAGAGTGACGGCACCTCATAATTAGGTTGGTCTGCCTCCGGCGGCTTGTGCTCATGCGAGCGCTTGTGCTTCGCCCTTCACCACCACCTCCGCCCCCACCCTCCCCACCCCCCACCACCAGCCCAGACCAGCCCCGCCCGAATCGTCGTTGACGTCGGTCACTGACAACTGGTTGGTATCTTTGCCCGTTCCGGTCGCAAGGACACGCATAGGTAGTGCAATGATGTCTGTATTATCGTCCAGTGGGAGATCATGGGAGGCGTATCGAAAATCATACCAAAAGAGCATGAGTTTGTTCTGGTGCTGATCTGTGGCTTGGATTGCACCAGCCCGGTGTCCTATCATATATTGGGAATCGATACTTGTTGCCTCTTGGTGCCTTCGGCCCATGCCGCCACCGTTCCTGGGTTGTGGGCGAGGCCTCTGGGAAGCTCGCTGGGATATGGAGCAAGGCCTCTCGGGGGCCTCTTGGAGACAGTTCTGAAGCCCCTGGGGGGGCGCGTTGGAGCCTCTTGGGGCCTCTTTTGGACCTCCTGGGGGCCTCGTTTGGGCCTCTTGGAGCCTCCCGGGGGCCTCTTTGAAGGGGCCCTGAGACACACAAATAAATACACACAAATAAAATTATCCCGGCGAAGGACCCAACCATATGCAATTGTTGTCGCTTCGCGAATCCCCACCAGCCCATCCAGAAACGATGCCCAGAGGAATTGCCTCGATCAGAGAAGTGGGCAGCACACAGAGGAAGCCATTATGAGACATCTTGGGATATCTTGAGCCATCTTGGAGGTCATTTTGGGCTCTCCCAGACGCTCTTGGAGTCATCTTAATCCGTGCCCCCCCCCAAGAGGCCTCCATGTGGCTAAAACCTGTGTAGAATCAATGATTAGGCATTCTCGCCGAGGCCTCTTGGAGCATCTTGGGTGCATCTGGGGGGGCTCTTGGGGCCTCTTGGGGGTCTCTTGGGGGCCTCCGGGGGGCCTCTTGGGGGCCTCTTGGGGCCATTTTGGGGCCATCTTGGGACCTCTTGGGGCTTCCTGGGCGCTTCTTGGGGCCATCTTGGAGGAGATCGATCAAACAAGAGGGGGGGTTTAATTAGCGCCCCCCCTCGGAAGCCCCTAAAATCGCCTCTTGGACCCCTCTTGGAACGCTCTTGGAGTGCTCTTGGGCGCTCTTGGGGCCGTCTTGGGGCTCTTTTGGGGCTCTCTTGGGGCCCTCTTGGGCCATCTTGGAACCATCTCCAGGCCTCGGATGGCCATCGGAAGCGAAAAGGCGAGAAAGCAAAAATCATTGATTTTCCTTAGGTTTTGGGACGATTTTGGCCTCTTCGGGGCCTCCTTGGGGAGCTGTTTGGCCACTTGGAGTTATCTTGGGGCCGTCTTTGGGCTTCTTGGAACCATCTTAGGAGCCATCTCGAGCGATCTTGCGCTATCTTGAGCCATCTTGGAGCTCATCTTGGGTTCTCTGAGGCGCTCTTGGAGCCGTCTTGGGCCATCTGGGACGCTCTAACTACCCGCGGCCCCCCCCGTCCAGGTCCAGGGGAGGGGGTAGGGGGAGGGGTAAACCCCTCCCCAAGGGGGAAGAGGGAGGGGTGGAAGAGGATCTGCTCTAGACCACCTACGCCCAGAGGGCTGGTGGGATTGTGAATCACGCTTTGTGGGTGCCGCTTTCGTTGGGGCTCCTTATGGTGCCACGAAGCGCTGTCCTGGGCGTACGGGGCGCATGAGGGCGGTAGCACTGGGGCCTTCGGTGGAGCTCCCTATGGGGCCACGAAACGTGTGAGGGGTGTGCCGAATGGGTGCGGCGCCGCCATGCCAACGCAGCCACTGGGGCCTTCGGTGGAGCTCCCTATGGGGCCACGAAACGTGTGAGGGGTGTGTCTATGGGTGCGGCGCCGCCATGCGAACGCAGCCACTGAGGCCTTCGGTAGAGCTCCCTATGGGGCCACGAAGCGTGTGAAGGGTGTGCCGAAATGGGGTGCGGCGCCGCATGCGAACGCAGCCACTGGGGCCTTCGGTGGAGCTCCCTATGGGGCCACGAAACGTGTGAGGGGTGTGCCGAAATGGGTGCGGCGCCGCCATGCCAACGCAGCCACTGGGGCCTTCGGTGGAGCTCCCTATGGGGCCACGAACGGTGAGGGGTGTGCCGAAATGGGTGCGCGGGCCGCCATGCGAACGCAGCCACTGGGGCCTTCGGTGGAGCTCCCTATGGGGCCACGAAACGTGTGAGGGGTGTGCCGAAATTGGTGCGGCGCCGCCATGCCAACGCAGCCACTGGGGCCTTCGGTGGAGCTCCCTATGGGGCCACGAAACGTGTGAGGGGTGTGCCGAAATGGGTGCGGCGCCGCCATGCGGACGCGGCCACTGGGGCCTTCGGGGGAGCTCCCTATGGGGCCACGAAACGTGTGAGGGGTGTGCCGAAATGGGCGCGGCGCCGCCATGCGAACGCAGCCACTGGGGCCTTCGGTGGAACTCCCTATGGGGCCACGAAGCGTGTGAGGGGTGTGCCGTGATAGTGGCAGGAGGGAGGAGGGAGGGAGGGGGCAGCGGGAGGAAGGAAGGAAGGAAGGAGTGAACGCGGGGCGCTGTCTCTTCAAAACGAGGACCCAACACCACAGGATGGTTGGGAACTATTCCCAATATTTTCCCATATTTTCTGTGTTTTTGTCCTCCCCCCCACTTCCCATAGTTTCCCATATTTTCTTGGGGATCGACGGTTAATTGTGTCTGTGTGTTTCTTCCCCTCCAGACTCTTGGGGCGGAAGGCCCGAATTGTCGAATCCTTCCCCTCGTTGGGCACCTCGGGAGGCCGTCCCGAGGCCCCCTTGGGCGCCTCTCGGGCGCGCCTCTTGGGCGCCTCCTGGGCCGTTTGGGGGCCCTCCTGAGGACGAGGACGAGGACGAGGACGAGGACGAGAACGAGGACGAAGACGAGAAGGGGGAGGCAGGAGGAGGAGGAGGAGGAGGAGGAGGAGGCGGAGGAGGAGGAGGCGGAGGAGGAGGAGGCGGAGGGGGCCGTCTTGGGGGCCTCTTGGCCCCTCTTGGGGAGCGAGGCTGGAGGCTTCTTGGGCAGCCTTGGAGCGTTGACGACCAGAAAATGCGAGAACACGAAAACCATTGAAATTACGCTGCGCCCGCGCTGGCAGGGCCACGATCCCTCGTAAATTACCTGCGCCCGCGCTCCCAGGGCCACGATCCCTCGAAAATTACGCTGCGCCCGATCCCTTGTAAATTACACAGCGTCCGCGCTACCAGGGCTACGATCCCTCGTAAATTACACTACACCCGCGCTCCCAGGGCCACGATCCCTCGTAAATTACGCTACGTCAGCGCTCCCAGGGCCACGATCCCTCGTAAGGGCTCCTGGGCCCTCCTGGGTCTTCCTTGGACCTCTTGGGCCCTCCTGGGCTCTCCTGGAGCCTCCTGGAGCTTCTCCTGGGCCCTCCTTGGGCCCCCTGGTGCCTCTTGGAGCCTCCTGGGTCCTCCTGGGCCCTCCTGGGCTCTCCTGGGCCCTCCTGGGCTCTCCTGGGCTCTCCTGGAGCATCCTGGGCCCTCCTGGGCGAAGTCAAGGTCCGAAAACACATGGGACTTGCCACATTTCTGAAATTCGGTGCCACCCCTCACGCAGGTCGGCGGGGTCAGGATCCGAAAACAGATGGGATTTGCCACATTTCTGGAATTCCGTGCCACCCCTCACGCAGATCGGCGGGGTCAGGGTCCAAAAACACATGGGACTTGCCACATTTCTGGAATTCCGCGCCACCCCTCACGCAGATCGGCGGGGTCAGAGTCCAAAAACACAGGGGATTTGACACATTTCTGAAATTCGGTGCCACACCTCACGCAGATCGGCGGGGTCAGGGTCAAAAAACACATGAATTTCTGCTATATGCAACTTCAAGAATCCAAAACTCTGTTTCCAGCGCCGTTCCGGAGGCCGCGGTACCTCGTTATTTATCGAGCGAACGCGTTTACTTAGTTTTTTATCGTTCAAAGTCGATGTCGGAAAAAGTGGACTTCACCTGTGAAATATCGAGGTTTCCTTAAAGGCAGTAAAATTCCAAGAGCACGATCTGCGTGAGGGGTGGCGAAAAATGGCCGTCGTCCTCACAATTGAAATCCGCCGGCCCCCTTCGACTTTGTAATTTATCGCACAAGAATTCCGCCGGCCCCCTTCAAGTAAAAACCGAGGGGAAGACCATCTAAAAGAGAACCCTGGGCCCATGCCCTTTCCGGGAAAAGAGAACCCTGGGCCCATGCCCTTTCCGGGAAAACCTTCAAAACCCTACATGGAATTAACTGTTGGCCCTCTCGGGCTTATGTGTCTTGGAGCCTCTTGTGACACTCTTGGGGCTTCTCTGGTCATCCTGCGCAGGATACCTTCGAGGCCTCCTGGGCCGTCCTCAAGACATGGTGTAGCTATCTTAGATCGTCTGGCCACCTTCTTCGAGACATGTTACTAGAACCATCGCGCGCGCTTCGCGCGCGCTCAAGTTCTAGCTAGGCTTGATAGGCTAACTCATGTAATATCATTGTGGTCGTTTCTTGCGTCCAGGGACTCCCTTGGAGGCCCTGCTCAAGCCTCGGAATCGTATAGAAGAGGAAGTGCGGAAACGCAGAAATCATTAATTTCCTTTGGGTATTCAACGATTTGGGGCCCTCAAATGCTTCCTGGGTTCTTTTTGTTGGAGGTGAGGGGGGTCTGAATTGTGGTCTGTTGTGCAAGAGTAGACCGGGGGCCAAACTTGAGAAACCAAAACATGATGGACCCACGAACCCGGAAAGGGAAATAGACATGTGGAGCATGGACACGTTTTCATGATACCCAACTGGGCAACACCTCACGAAACATCCCACGAGACACCTCACGAAACAGCCCACGAGACACCTCACGAAACATTCCACGAGACACCTCACGAAACATTTCCACGACGACAGGCAACCACTCAACCAAGGCGGTGTGTGGTCGTGCTGGGGTGTGGTCGTGCTGGGGGGTGGTCGTGCTGGGGGGTGGTCGTGCTGGGGGGGTGGTCGTGCTGGGGGGTGGTCGTGCTGGGGCGTGGTCGTGCTGGGGCGTGGTCGTGCTGGGGCGTGGTCGTGCTGGGGCGTGGTCGTGCTGGGGCGTGGTCGTGCTGGGGTGTGGTCGTGCTGTGGTAAGGTCGTGCTGGGGTGCGGTCGTGCTGGGGTGTGGTCTTGCTGGGGTGGGGTCGTGCTGGGGTGTGATCGTGCTGGGGTGGGGTCGTGCTGGGGTGTGGTCGTGCTGGGGTGTGGTCGTGCTAGGGTGGGGTCGTGCTGGGGTGGGGTCGTGCTGGGGAGTGGTCGTGCTGGGGTGTGGTCGTGCTGGGGTGTGGTCATGCTGGGGCGTGGTCGTGCTGGGGTGGGGTCGTGCTGGGGTGGGGTCGTGCTGGGGTGGGTTCGTGCTGGGGTGCTCCGCACCCTGTGATTTATCGATCTGGTCGTGCTGGGGTGTGGTCGTGCTGGGGTGTGGTCGTGCTGGGGTGTGGTCGTGCTGGGGTGTGGTCGTGCTGGGGTGTGGTCGTGGGGGGTGTGTCGTGCGTGGTTGGGGGGTGCGTGCTGGGGGGTGGTCGTGCTGGCGGTGTGGTCGTGCTGGGGGGGTGGTCGTGCTGGGGTGGGGTCGTGCTGGGGCGTGGTGGTGCTGGGGCGTGGTCGTGCTGGGGCGTGGTCGTGCTGGGGTGTGGTCGTGCTGTGGTGAGGTCGTGCTGGGGTGTGGTCGTGCTGGGGTGTGGTCTTGCTGGGGTAGGGTCGTGCTGGGGTCGGGTCGTGCTGGGGTGTGGTCGTGCTGGGGTATGGTCGTGCTGGGGTGGGGTCGTGCTGGGGTGGGGTCGTGCTGGGGTCTGGTCGTGCTGGGGTGTGGTCGTGCTGGGGTATGGTCGTGCTAGGGTGGGGGCGTGCATTTCGCTCGAGACATCCTGCCAAAATTCCAGGAAATCGTACAAAAACAAACGAATTAGTCGAGACATCATCGAAATTCCTTTGCGCGGGGCGCTTTTCCGCGTCGCGGTCGGCTCTGCAAAACAAGCGTTTCGCTCGAGACATCCTCGGCAAACTCTGCGGAGCAAGCGTTTCGCTCGAGACATCCTCAACACACGAAAAAGTGGCCCGCACCCTGTGATTTATCGATCGGGATTTCAAAAACAAGCGTTTCGCTCGAGACATCCTCAAATTTTAATTCGCCGGCCTCCTTCGACCTCGTTATTTATCAGGGAAAAAATTCGCCGGCCTCCCTCAAGTTGGCACCGGGGGACAGGTTTACCTACTAAAAGAGAACCCTGGGCCTATGCCCTTTCCGGGAACAAGCGTTTCGCTCGAGACATCCTCAAATTTTAATTCGCCGGCCTCCTTCGACCTCGTTATTTATCAGGGAAAAAATTCGCCGGCCTCCCTCAAGTTGGCACCGGGGGACAGGTTTACCTACTAAAAGAGAACCCTGGGCCGATGCCCTTTCCGGGGAAACATGATGGACCCACGAACCCGGAAAGGGATATAGACATGTGGAGCATGGACACGTTTTCATGATACCCAACTGGGCAACACCTCACGAAACATCCCACGAGACACCTCACGAAACAGCCCACGAGACACCTCACGAAACATTCCACGAGACACCTCACGAAACATTTCACGAGACACCCCGCGAAACATTCCACGAGACACCCCACGAAACATTCCACGACGACAGGCAACCACTCAACCAAGGCGGTGTGGTCGTGCTGGGGAGTGGTCGTGCTGGGGTGTGGTCGTGCTGGGGGGTGGTCGTGCTGGGGGGTGGTCGTGCTGGGGGGGTGGTCGTGCTGGGGGGTGGTCGTGCTGGGGCGTGGTCGTGCTGGGGCGTGGTCGTGCTGGGGCGTGGTCGTGCTGGGGTGTGGTCGTGCTGTGGTGAGGTCGTGCTGGGGTGTGGTCGTGCTGGGGTGTGGTCTTGCTGGGGTAGGGTCGTGCTGGGGTCGGGTCGTGCTGGGGTGTGGTCGTGCTGGGGTATGGTCGTGCTGGGGTGTGGTCGTGCTGGGGTGTGCTGGGGTCTGGTCGTGCTGGGGTGTGGTCGTGTGTGGGTATGTGGTCGTGCTGGGGTTGGTCGTGCTGGGGTGGTGGTCGTGTGCTGGGGTGGGGTCGTGCTGGGGTGTGGTCGTGCTGGGGCGTGGTCGTGCTGGGGCGTGGTCGTGCTGGGGTGTGGTCGTGCTGGGGTGGGTCGTGCTGGGGTGTGGTCGTGCTGGGGTGGTCCGCACCCTGTGATTCATCGATCGGGTCGTGCTGGGGTGTGGTCGTGGTGGGGTGTGATCGTGGTGGGGTGTGGTCGTGTTGGGGTGTGGTCGTGCTGGGGTGTGGTCGTGCTGGGGTGGGGTGTGTGTCGTGCTGGGGCGTGGTCGTGCTGGGGTGTGGTCGTGCTGGGGTGTGGTCGTGCTGAGGTGTCCCGCACCCTGTGATTTATCGATCGGGATTTCAAAAACAAGCGTTTCGCCTGAGACATCCTCAAATTTTAATCCGCCGGCCTCCTTCGACCTCGATATTTATCAGGGAAAGAATCCGCCGGCCTCCTTCACGTTGGGCACGGGGACATTGTTTACATACTAAAAGAGAACCCTGGGCCTATGCCCTTTCCGGGTAAAATGAATTGTGGGATTTCCATATTTTTCCAGTTCCTCGGCGCTGTTCGGCGCTGTTTTTTTGTGTATGCCTCGCGGGTTTTGTTAGCTGGGCCCCTCAGGGGTGTGGGATCTTCTGGACCCCCTGGAGCTTCTGGAGGCCTCCAGGAGGCTTGGAGAGCCGCCGGAAGGGTGTCTCGGGCTGCTCGGGAGCGTGTTGGGCCGTTCTTTACGTTCTGGGGGCTCCTTGAGGTCGTCATGGGCTGTCCTTCAGCGTCTTGGGGTCTGCCCCCGGGAAGCCAGGAGGCGCGGTACTGGCCAGATGTCAGGGGATGAGTGGGACCCCCGAGTAGGAGTCCCACTTGAAACATGATCGACCCACGAACCCGGAAAGGAATATAGAACTGTAACACATGGCGGCGTTTTCAAAGACACCTGATTGGGTGACGGGCAAATGCAATGCTGAAGGTATCGATCTTGATGTACCGTGCCGAAATCTGTGCTGTGCTGCGCCGTGCTGAATTGCGATGTGCCATGGCGCGATTGTGCTCTATAGCCTCGTGGATCGAGTCCTCCTTTGCATCCGAGTCCTGACCGAACTGATCTGGATCTTAAGCTCGAGCTGCCTGAACACATAGTAGCTGCCCCAGAGCTAATGGACAGGGGAACATGCCAGGAGGACGCGCCGCGAAACGTCCCAAGGGATGCGCCAGGCGACGTGCCAGGGACGTGCCATGGGGTCGCACCGCGGGACGTGCCAAGGGGACGCGCTACGGAACGTGCCAATGGATGTGCCACGGGATGTGCCAGGGGACGCGCCACGCGACGTGCCAGGGGGACTCGCCAAGGGACGCCCCACGGAACTTGCCAAGGAACGTGCCAAATTGCAATGCTGAAGGTATCGATCTTGATGTACCGTGCCGGAATCTGTGCTGTGCTGCGCCGTGCTGGATTGCGATGTGCTATGGCGCGATTGTGCTCTATAGCCTCGTGGATCGAGTCCTCCTTTGCATCCGAGTCCTGACCGAACTGATCTGGATCTTAAGCTCGAGCTGCCTGAACACATAGTAGCTGCCCCAGAGCTAATTGACAGGGGGACATGCCAGGAGGACGCGACGCGGAACGTCTCAAGGGACGCGCCAAGCGACGTGCCAAGGGACGCGTCATGGGGACGCACCGCGGGACGTGCCAAGGGGACGCGCTACGGAACGTGCTGGGGACAAGCGTTTCGCTCGAGACATCCTTTCAAAATCCTCAGAATTCCTGCGCGCGGGACGCGGCACGCGCGAGACATCCTCGGAATTCCTGCGAGCGGGACGTGAAAACAAGCATTTCGCCTGAGCCATCCTCTGAATTCTAGCCCCCCACAGGCCCCCGCTCGAGACATCCCCCAATTTTGCAAAACCAGCGTTTCGCTCGAGACATCCTCAACAAATTATGAACAACAAGCGTTTCGCTTGAGACATCCTGCCAAAATTATAAGAAATCCTGGCAAAACAAACTAATTAGTCAAGACATCCTCGAAATTCCTGCGTGCGGGACGCGGCACGCGCGAGACATCCTTGGAATTCCTACGAGCGGAACGTGAAAACAAGCATTTCGCCTGAGACATCTTCTGAAGTCTGGCACCCCATGAAGCCCCCCTCGAGACATCCCCAAATTTTGCAAAACCAGCGTTTCGCTCGAGATATCCTCAACAAATGTTGAAAACACGCGTTTCGTTCGAGACATCCTGCCAAAATTCTAAGACATCCTGACAACACAAACGAATTAGTCGAGACATCCTCAAAATTCCTGCGCGCGGGACGCGGCACGCGCGAGACATCCTTGGAATTCCTGCGAGCGGGACACGAAAACAAGCATTTCGCCTGAGACATCTTCTAAAGTCTGGCACCCCACGAACCCCCCGCTCGAGACATCCGCAAATTTTGCAAAACAGCGTTTCGCTCGAGACATCCTCAACAAATTATGAAAATTACACTACACCCCACGCTCCCAGGGCCACGATCCCTCGTAAATTACGCTACGTCAGCGCTCCCAGGGCCACGATCCCTCGTAAGGGCTCCTGGGCCCTCCTGGGTCTTCCTTGGACCTCTTGGGCCCTCCTGGGCTCTCCTGGAGCCTCCTGGAGCTTCTCCTGGGCCCTCCTTGGGCCCCCTGGTGCCTCTTGGAGCCTCCTGGGTCCTCCTGAGCCCTCCTGGGCTCTCCTGGGCCCTCCTGGGCTCTCCTGGAGCCTCCTGGGCCCTCCTGGGCGAAGTTAAGGTCCGAAAACACATGGGACTTGCAGCATTTCTGAAATTCGGTGCCACCCCTCACGCAGGTCGGCGGGGTCAGGATCCGAAAACAGATGGGATTTGCCACATGTCTGAAATTCGGTGCCACCCCTCACGCAGATCGGCGGGGTCAGGGTCAAAAAACACATGGGATTTCTACTATTTTCGAACTTATGCAACTTCAAGAATCCAAAACTCCGTTCCCAGCGCCGTTCGGGAGGCCGCGGCACCTCGTTATCTATCGAGCGAACGCGTTTACATCGTTTTTTTTATCATTTCAAGTCGATGTCGGAAAAAAGCTGACTTCACCTGTGAAATATCGAGGTTTCCTTGAAGGCAGTAAAATTCCAAGAGCACGATCTGCGTGAGGGGTGGCGAAAAATGGCCTTCGTCGTCACAATTTTAATTCGCCGGCCCCCTTCGACCTCGTAATTTATCGCACAAGAAATTCGCCGGCCCCCTTCAAGTAAAAACCGGGGAGTGAACCAACTAAAAGAGAACCCTGGGCCTACGCCCTGTCCGGGAAAATTTGGAGTTCTGGGAATTCCGTTTTTTTCAACATCCTCGATCTTCGAGGGTTGGAAGCGGGAAAACGTGAGGCGAGAAACATTAGAAAAACAATGGGAAATCAACGATGTTACCCTCTTTGGGCTCTCTCGGAACGGCTCTCGCAGCTCTCTTGGGCTGTTCTTGAAGCCTCGTCGGGGTTTTTTGGGGCCTCCCAAGAATCGGGGGCATGTTGGGGGCCTCTGGGGGTCCCGGAGGCCTCTCGGAGGTCTCTGGAAGCCTCATGCTCCCGCTCTTGGGCCCATCTTGGGCCTGTTCTGGTGTGGTCTGGGGCTGTCCTGGGCGCCTCTTCGGCAATCTTGGAGCCTTCTTGGCCCGTCTTGGGGCCGTCCTGAGTGTCTCTTGGGTGGTCTTGGAGCGGTCTTGGGAGGCGCTTCGGCGCGCTTGGACCGTTGGAAGCTCGAAAGCGCGACACGCCAAAAACATTGCAAAAAACAATGAACATCTACGATTTTGGCCTCTTCGGGCCGTCCCAGGACGCCTGTCGGAGCTCTCTTGGGGTCTCTTGGAGGCCACCTGGGAGCCTCGAGAGCCGTCGGAAGGCTGACTTGGGCTGCTCGGAAGCGTCTTGGACCATTCTTTCGAATTATGGGGGCTTCTGGGAGGCGTCTTGGGCCCTCCTGGGACGCTGTGGAGGCTCCCCGGAAAGGCCGGGGGAGCGATACCGGGAGCGTCCCCGAGATGTGGCGGGGAGGTGTGGGACCCGGGGCCTGGGGGGGCGGTATGTATTTCTATTATATAAAACCGCGGGAGCGCTTCGCGCGCGCTTGGGTTCTAGCGCATGCCATGGCGTTGGTAGCTGAGCGGCGTGCGTTTCGGACAGGCTCATTCCATGCCTTGCCTTACCTCGTCCTCCAATATTCCTTATACGTCCTTCCTCGTTAACCCTGCAGACTCTCTCGGTTGTCCTCGCTTTTCGTTTCTAGTTCTTAACGACGGCCTCCTCTTGCTTGGGATTATGCGGGAGTTTCGAGCTGTTCAGGGCCGGCGTGGGAAGATATTCAATATGAAATGGGCTGGCTTGGAGTGTACGGGTCTCATGTGGATCTTCCTGTTTAGGCTGCCTTGAAGGCCTTGGGGCCCGCTTGGGCCCCTCTTGGGCTCTTCTTCGAAGTTTTGGAGCCGTCTCGAGCCTCGGCGCCATGTGAAGCTCTCCCGAAGCCATCCGAAGGAGACGAGCGTGAGATTTACTGAATATGGAGAAACCTGAAAGGCTTTTGCGTTCGTGGCTCTCTGGGGTCATTTGGGAGGGCCTTTGGGAGTTCCACTGGGGCATCTTGTGGTCCCTGGGGGCCGCCTTGAAACATCTTGGAGCGTCTTGGACCACTAAGGGGCCATCTTGGCGGCCAGCGGGCGTCCTCCTGAACCAGCTCGGAACCCTCTTCAGGCCGAAAAAATCACCCACAGACCCCAAAGCGGATCCCTGAGCCAAGGGGGGACAAATTGGGTTGCGACGGGGGGAGTTTGGGAAAAATGGGCCACCCCAGAGCCACCCCAGGTCCCCTCCCCCATGGGCGGTCCCGTCGTCTTCTTCCGTCGTCCGACGTCCGTCGTCCGTCCACCCGCCATGTTGTTTCTCTATGATAGCTCTGCCGCGGGCATCTTCTCTCACTTGCTCTGGGCAGAAAGTGCCGGGGTTGCAGCGGCCAGCACTGTACGCTCGCTGGATACTGCTGGATACTGCTGCGTGAAAGGCATGCAGTGCTACCCTGAGCAGCTGTGGAGCATACCGTGAAAGGCACCGCCGGGGACGGACCCTGTGTAGAGTGTGGAAAGTCGGACCAGCTCTCTGGTCGACACTCTTGGGCGCGCCCTGGGGCTCTCTAGTGGGCCGTTTTGGGGGGCCCATTGGGGGACTGTTTCGGGGCCTCTTTTGGTGTTTTTTTCTGGTCTCTTGGGGTCCTCTTGAGGCTTCTTGGGCGCTTCTTGGGAGTCTCTTGGGGTCTCCTGGGGGCCTCTTGGGCCAAAACCCTCGAATCTTCGGTTCCTCGTCCCCGTCTTGGGCGCCGACTCGGGGCGTTCTTGGACGATTTGGGCGCCTCGGGGGCCGTCTTGGCCCCCTCGTGCGCCGCCTTGGAGCCCTCTTGGGGGCATACTCGACAGGCTCGGGTGCCTGCCTCTTGGGCCGTGTTGGACGCAGTGGAAGCCCAAAAGGCGAACACGCCAAAAATATCAGTTTTCCCATAGGAAGTCGACGATTTGTACTGATTGGGGCTCTATCGGGGTGCCCCTTAGGGCGTGTTCGGGGCCTCTTTTTGTATTTTTGCAGGTTTCCTGGCGACCTCTTGGGGCTTCTTGGGCGCTTCTTGGAGTTTCTTGGGGTCTCCTGGGAGACTCTGGGGCCAAAAATGTAAATTTCCGGTTCCTCGTTCCCGTCTTGGGCGCCGATTTGGGGCGTTCTTGGGCGATTTAGGCGTCTCGTGGGCCGTCTTGGCCCCCTCGTGCGCCGTCTTGGAGCCCTCCTGAGGGCATCCTCGACCGTCTTGGGTGCCTCTTGGGTCGTCTTGGAAGCAGTGGAAGCCCAAAAGGCGAACACGCCAAAAATACCAGTTCTCCGAAAGGAAATCAACGATGTTTACTTATCTGGAGCTCTGTTGGGGTGCCTCTTGGGGCGTCTTCGGGGCCTTTTTGGTTGTTTTTTTCTGGTCTCTTGGGGGCATCTTGAGGCTTCTGGGGCGCTTCTTGGAGCCTCTTGGGGTCTCCTGGGGGTCTCTTGGGCCAAAAGGCGGAAATTTCCAGTTCCTCGTCCCCGTTATGGGCGCCGACTCGGGGCGTTCTTGGGCGGTTTGGGCGCCTCGTGGGCCGTCTTGGCCGCCTCGTGGGCCGTCTTGGGGCCCTCTTGGGCGCATCCTCGACCGTCTTGGGTGCCTCTTGGGCCGTCTTGAGTGGAAACCCACAAGGCGAACACACCAAAAATATCAGTTTTCCCATCGGAAATTTGCTTATTGCTCTCTCGGGGTGCCTCTTGGAGCGTCTTCGGGGCCTTGGGGGGCCTTCTTGGCGTCATGGGAGTCGTCTTGAAAGGCATCCGGAGCCATCGGAGCGCGTTTTCGACCGCTCCGAAACCATCTTCGGGCGATCTTGGACGGCCCCTGGCGCTCCGGCAGGGCTCCCGGCGCGCCGGGCCCCACATTTGTGGTCGCGGTTCCGGCCCCCGACCCCCGGACCCTGCCCCCGTGATATGTATAAGCCGTCCTGGACGATCCCCACCACCCTGGCGGCTTCTCAGGGGTAAAAAGTGATTTGTTCAGGCAGATGTTGCACACCAATTGCATCCTGTGATTTACTCCCGGCCGCCGTGAGGCCCCGCCTTTTTTCGCCCTTACTCTGCTAATTAAAGCTGTGCGCGTCCCGCTTAGCTTTCAGCGGAAGAGGTTCGCTCTCGCCCTGCAGATCAATGTTTTTTTTCCTGTGGCTTCGTCCGCCGCTTGGGACAACAATGGGTATGCTTTCGAGCTGCTTTCGAGTCCGGGGCCTCCCCCGTCCTCGGACCACACCGTCCTCCCCGGTCCCGTCCGCCTTGGTTCTAGGTTGTCCTCCATACAGGGCAGTTTCGAATACATAGGATGTTTAAAGACATGGGATCTTTAATACATGATTCATTTATGAATAAATTTATGCACGAACTCATCGTTGTTTGTAGCACTAGTTCCCTGCATTTTTATACATGATCCGCACGCGGAGCATGTGTTAAAAAAAACGGCACTGTACCCTCATCAGCTCCAAGTCGCGGGCGATGCCTATACAGTGGAGGTCACAGTCCACAAGAAACCCTCCACAAGAAACCCAACCCTGAGACCCCAGGACGTTCATTGGCTTTGGGCGTGGGAGCGTCGCGCTTTGCACAGCAGAACCATCGAAACCCAAGACACCCGGGGCACCCTGGAGGCAAGCAGGGTGTTTCTTGGCCTGGGCCTCCATTGCACTGCGGGTCGAGAAAATGACCACAACCACTGCTTCTTGTTGGCGCCGCCTTCCAGCCGGCCGAAAAAGAAGCAGTGGTTGTGGTCATCTGCCTGGTGCCAAGTTTAACGAAATGACCACAACCACTGCTCTGCTTCTGCTGGTTGGAAGGCAGCATCAGAAGAGAAGCAGTGGTTGTGGTCATTTTCCCGTCACGTATGAACTCACCGGCAGAAGCGACCAGGCTCAGAGAAAGTGGCGCGGCGGCGTTTGCCCCCCCCCCCCCCCGGGAACGCTCAACTGAATAGATCCACTGGGTCCGCACTCCCAGCGTCACGACCCCGTGTAGATTGCGCCGGGTCCGCGCCCGCAGGCAGGGAGCCACACGGGGCCTCACGAGACCCAAACGAGGCCCCAAGAGGCCCGAAAGAGGCCCCAAGACACCCCGACGCTGCACCCCAAAGGATTCCGAGAGGCCTCCCAAGAGATCCCGACAAGCACCCGTGAGGCCGCTCATCGACAGCAGGTGGCGACATCCGAACCCGAACCCCACCACCCATCGAGTCCCGGTGGGGCGGTGGGAGGCGGGCCGTCGTCGTTCTGACCTCGCTTGGCAGGAGGAGGAGGAGGAGGAGGAGGCGGAGGAGGAGGAGGAGGAGGACGAAGAGGAGGAGGAGGAGGAAGAGTTTTTAAACCCGCGTGCTCCCACCCGTGAGTGGGTGCCCCTGGTCTCGGCACCGGAGGAGGAGGAAGAAGAGGAGGAGGAGGGGGGCGGAGGAGGAGGAGGGGAGGAGGAGGAGGAGGAGGAGGTGGAGGAGGAGGGAGGAGGAGGAGGAGGAGGAGGAGAGGAGGAGGAGGAGGAGGAGGAGGAGATAGGAGGTGGAGGAGGGGGCGGAGGAGGGGGGGCTTCGATGGGAGGCGGTGGTGGGGCCCGGGCCGCGCGTTCTCCGCCCTCCGAGCCCTGCCCCCCCGCCGCACGTCGAGCTGGCCGCCCCGCGGCTCGGCGAGGGCGGGGCCCGGCCTCCGCCGCCGACGGGGGTCGGCGCGCGGGCCCCGCAGCGCAGCGGCCAGCTCCTGGAGGGGGCCCTGGGAGACACAAAAGTCAATCTCCTCCTCCTCCTCCTCCTCCTCCTGACCTTCCCTCCTCCTCCTCCTCCTCCTCCTCCTCCTCCTCCTCCTCCTCCTCCTCCCCCTCCTTCTCCCCCCCCTCCCCCCCCCC
Source organism: Prorocentrum cordatum (assembly GCA_963575745.1). Taxonomy (NCBI): domain Eukaryota; class Dinophyceae; order Prorocentrales; family Prorocentraceae; genus Prorocentrum; species Prorocentrum cordatum. The sequence goes on from CAUYUJ010016286.1 coordinate 146,364, forward strand.
CGCTGAATCCCAAGACCGCGACGGGGGTTTCTCAGGACCTCCGACGCCCGAGAGAAGGCTCCAGACACGCCCCCGGACACAAATCAAAGGATTCCCCATATTTTCCTATATCTTCTCGGTCTTTGTCTTCCCCCCCTCCCCCCACTTCCCCATGATTTTCCCATACTTTCCTGGCACTCGACGATGAATTGTGTCTGTGTGTTTTTGTTCCTTCTTGAAGCTCCGACGGCCTGGTGACTCGGTGAGCCGCCGGTGGCCCAACGGCCCACTGCTGCCCCGTGGCGCGCCGGCCAGGAGGCCCGCCAGCCGCCCCAGCAGAGTCAGAATCAGAATCAGAAGGCGGGGTGTCACCGCAAGAGGCGTGCTCACGTGGGGCACAACCCAACGGCTTGGCCATTCGAATGGATACTAACACTAAAATTCGCTCCGCCGCCCCATGAGGTGAACAAACAGTGACATAAACCTAAAAACTCGGAGGTCCGCGCGGATTTCTCGGATCGGCGCTGACCCCCCTGGCGGCGCCGCCGGCGCCGCCCCTGGAGCGCTCCGCGCGCCAGGGCAGGGGGTCCAGCGCGGACCCGAAAAATCCGCGCGGACCTCCGAGTTTTTACGTTTATGTCACCTTTTGTTCCCCTGCCCATGCCGCCCTGGACCCCGGGACGCCGCCCATGACCACAGCAACGGGTGCTCCTGCTCTTCCTCATCCTCCTCCTCCTCCTCCTCCTCCTCCTCCTCCTCCTCCTCCTCCTCCTCCTCCTCCTCACACGACTCACTTCTCGATGTCCACCTCGCCGTCAGTCGCCCGCTGGCCGACCACTGGCCCCTGCTCACGCTCCGTGCTCGCGGCGCGGCGGCGGACCACGTCGTGCCACAAGGCTGCGCCGACGACGAGCACTATCAGCGACAGTGCCACGCAGGAGACGATCATCGCGATGCGCGCCTCGGGCAGTTCCTGCGTCGAGCCGCCCGTCGGTGCTGCGGCGCCCCAGGACAGCTCGACGGTGGCCACCACGGCCGCGTGGTCGGAGCTGCTGAAGGTCCCCACGGTGCTGCTCTGGCCCGCGGCCCAGCCGACCCGCGCGGAGTTGCGCAGGAACACGTGATCAACGGTGCCTCCCCATCTTGAGGTGGCGCCGTCCTAGGGAAACCACGAGATACCGATACCGCCACTCCACTGACCCCTCCCGGGGTGCGCTCTGACCAGAACTTCGACGCGACTCCAGCCGTGGCGACGAAGGCCTCCCGGGAGGCCTGAGAGGGAGGAGGCGAGGCGAGCGCGGCGGTACCGGTACCTTTTCCTCCTCTGGCGTCCGCGGGCACCCTGTACATTCCCCCGCGCAGAAACTCGTCGACGCCTCCGGTCTGGAAGCCGATGTACTCGTCGACGTCCCCGGCGCTCTGTGCCTCCACGAACGGGCTGTACGACCCCTGACTCTCAGCGACCTGCGCGGCGACCGAGAACGAGTTCAGGTCGCCCGCGGCGATGTCGGGCTGCCAGCTGAGCACGCTGCGGGCCTGCTTGGGCTTCTCGACGGTGAAGTTCCGCCAGCTGCCGTCCACGTAGAAGCCGCCCGTGAGGTGCACGCTCGCCACGCGGAAGGGCTCCACGTAGGAATCCGCTTCGCCAAAGGGCGCGTCGGCGGGCACGAAATCCACGTAAGCGGCGCAGCGCGGGTTCGGCGACGTGTCGGAGAGGCTCTGGCTGAAGCTGCGGACCACCCTGATGGTGCTCTCGCGGACGTACACCGCGTTCTGCAGATAGCGGCCGCCCAAGGCGTAGGCACTCATCGTGTCCCACAGCGGTTCCGCCCGGCAGGCGCCAGCCCTCCTGTAGCCCTCCAGGCTGATGCCATTGCTGCTGTGCTGCGGCTCGAACTCGACGTCCTCCTGCGTCAGGACGACGTCGGCGTTGAAGCCGAGGATCTGCTGGCTCAGCTGCTCGGCGGTGGCCCAATCGATGCTGGCCACGTTCCACGTGGCCACCGTCACAGCCGTGCCCCATGCCTGTGCCGCAAGAGCAGCGAGGATCGCGCAGGGCAGGGCGCTGCAAGGGAAGGCCATCTGGCGCGCAGATATCTCTGTGACTGGCTGTTGTCTCTGGACCTTGTCTTCGATGCTTCGTCGACTCGGCCAAAACTGGTGCGGAGGGGAGGAGGCGGGGTTTGCCGGCAGGCTGGACCCTTTCGGATCAAGAGTGAGTCCGCAGGCACGGCCTCTTTGGCAGGACCCTCCACCTCCATCTTCCAAACCTCCCGACCTCTGCAGAAGGCGTCGAAGGTGATGCATTGAAGCTATTGAGAAGCGCAAGAAAACGCAGCACCTCACGAGGCGCAAGAGTGTGGAAGGCCAGCACGGAGGGTCTGGAAGAATGAGGGCGAGGGCGGGGGCAGCAGGATGGGGAGGAACCGGCTCAGGGGGCGCATCGACGCCCGACGCATACATACATACATACATACATATATATATATATGTATATATATATGGAGAGAGAGGAAAACAAAAACATGATGGACCCACGAACCCGGAAAGGGATATAGACATGTGGAGCATGGGCACGTTTTCACGATACCCAACGGGGCAACACCTCACGAAACATCCCACGAGACACCTCACGAAACATCCCACGAGACACCCCACGAAACATTCCGCGAGACACCTCACGAAACATTCCAGGAGACACCCCGCGAAACATTCCACGAGACACCCCACGAAACATTCCACGACGACAGGCAACCACTCAACAAGGCGGTGTGGTCGTGCTGGGGAGTGGTCGTGCTGGGGTGTGGTCGTGCTGGGGGGTGGTCGTGCTGGGGTGTGGTCGTGCTGGGGGG
>CAUYUJ010016286.1:149294-274294 GCA_963575745.1 Prorocentrum cordatum
GAGCCGGAGACCGAGCCCGAGCCGGAGCCCGAGCCCGAGCCCGAGCCCAAGCCTGCACCCAAGCCCGAGCCCAAGTCCAAGCCTGACCGAGCCCGAGCCCGAGCCCGAGCCCGAGCCCCAGCCCGAGCCCGAGCCCGAGCCCAGCCCGAGCCCGAGCCCGAGCCCGAACCCGAGCCGGAGCCCGGGCCCGACACACAGAGATACAGACACACAAATACACAGACACACAGACACACAGACATTCAAGCACACTGACACACGCAGCACCAGAGACACAGACACACAGACACTCAGACACACAGACAGACAGGCACACAGACGCACAGACACACAGTCACACGCAGACACGCAAAAACAGCAACACGCAGAGACAAGGACACACAGACCCGCAGGCACAAAGGCACACAGGCACACAGACACACAGACAGACAGACACACAGACACACAGACAAACATATACACAGACACACAGACACACAAACACACAGACACACTGACACACTGAAGACACACAGACACACAGACACACACACACACACAGACACACAGATACATAGACACACAGACACACAGACACACAGACACACAGACACTCAGACACACTGACACACTGACACACAGAAAGACAAGACACACAAACACGCCGACACACAGACACACAGACACAGATACACTCAGAAACATAGAAACTCAGAAACACAGCCACAGAGACACACAGAAATACAGGAAGACAGAAACACGTGCACACAGGCACACAGACACACAGACACACAGACACAAAGACACACAGACACCCAGACACACAGGTACACAGACAGACAGACAACCAGACAGACACACAGACAGACAGACACAGAGACCCACAGACACACAGACACACAGACAAACACACACACGGACGCACGGACACACAGACAAACACGCACAGACCGACAGACAGACGGCCATACAGAAACAAAAGACACAGGGACACACAGACACACATACACAGAGACACAGTACACAGACACACGGACAGACCGACACACAGACACACAGACACAGAGACACACAGACACACGGACACAAGGACATGCAGACACACAGACACACGGACACACACACACACAGACACACAGACACACAAACACACAGACACCCAGACACACAGACAACCAGACACGCAGATACACAGACACACAGGCACACAGACACACGGACACACTGCCACACCGACACCCAGACACACGGACACCCAGACACATAGACACACAGACACACAGACACACTGACAAATTGACACACTGGCATTTAGAAACACAGACACAGACACACTCACACACGGACCCACAGACACAAGACACACACACAGATACACGGACACTCAGGCACGCAGACACACAGTTATTCTGATCGGTTTCTGTGCGAGTTAAGTAACTCGTAGAGCTTCCATTGGGAAGTTATTGCTGGAAGCATTAGAGTAATTCCGGGGCGCTGGAGAGCTACTTGGGAAAAGAATTTCGACGGACCTTTTGCTGACTTTTGGTCGGTTGAAAATTTTTTCTCGGAATTACTCAATTCGTTTGAGCTCTAGTATTTTTTCCCGTGCTATTCGATCATATTCCCGCTCGCCATCTTGATCTCAGCTTGATCGGGTACCTTGTACTGCCAAAAAGCGTCCAGGCGGGATCGGCCGTTTCCAGTCATCTCGATACGAGCTCTCGGTATATTGGACTTAACTCGGGATACAGGACAGCTATAGAGCTTGTAAACACACCTTATCGATTCAGAATGATCAGACGCGTTCGTCTGTTGCATCCAGAGGTCTGAACTCGGTCTGCTAGCCGAGCTAGGTCCGCAAACCTATTCGTATTATTCGAATCATCTTGACAGGCGCTCTCGGTTTTCTGTACTTAACTCGAGCTATATGACAGCTACAGCTACAGAACTTATACTTACAGAAACGGATTCATAATCATCAGTCGCGTTCGTCTGTTGAATCCAGAGCTCTGAACTCGGTCTGCTGCCCGATCTAGAATCGCGAAACTATTCGTATTGTTCGAATCATCTTGAGAGGTGCTGTCGGTTTTCTGTACGTAACTCGGGCTGTAGGGGGGCTACAGTGCTGGTAGTCAATCAGGCGCGTCCGCCTGTCGAATCCAGAGCTCGGAACTCGGCCTGCTGCCCGAACTAGGTCCGGGGAGCTATTCGCATTGTTCGAGTCATCCTGAGAGGTGCTGTCGGTTTTCTGCACTTAACTCGGGCTGTAGGGGGGCTGCAGGGCTGGTAATCACAGGAATCGATTCGGAGACACGTCCGCCTGTCGCATTCAGAGGGTCTGAACTCGGTTTGATACTCGAGCTAGGTTTGCCAAACTATTCGCATTGTTCGAGTCATCTTGAGAGGTGCTGCCGATTTACGCACGTAACTCGGGCTGTAGGAGAGCTACAGAGTTCGTACAGAAGACAATCCAGAAGCATCGGGGGCGTTCGGCTGTTGCATCGTGAGGTCTGAAATCGCTTGGGCTGAAAAACTATTCGTTATCTGCAAAATTTTGTTCGACATTATATATTGTCAGGAAGCTCTACGAGTCCCCCGGCGGTAAGAAAGGTTGACAGTTTACCGCCGGCGCCCAGTACAGAATATCCACAGCGCCTGTAAAGACAACTTGAGGAATACGAATAGTGTCATGGACCTAGCTCGAGCAGCAGACCGATTTCAGGCCTTTCCATGCAAGAAACGAACGCACCTGGTGAAACCAAATCGGTTTCTGTGCGTACCAGCTCTGAAGCTCCTCTGAATCTTGAATTGAGTACAGAAAACCGACATCACTGGTCAAAACGACTCGAAGAATACAAGCTTTACGGAGCTAGCTCCAGTACCAGACCGAGTTCAGGCCTCTGGACGCAATGGACGAACACGCCTGATGATTCTGAATCGGTGTCTGTAAACTTCAGCTCTGTAGCTCTTCAAAATCTCGAGTTACATTCCGAAAACCGTCAATGCGTGTGAAGATGACTCGAAACACAGCCGGTTCCTGCAAGTCTTTTGATAGAAATATTGCAGCTACGGACCTGAGAATTTCACTGGCAGACGCGGCATAACCCACTACACGTGAGAAAAATCTGGTTTCTCAAAATGAATTGTCAAATATCTTTCAAATCTTTGCAAAACCGACCCCAGGTGACCACATTGTCTCTTAACGTCCGGTCGGCCAACTGGGCGCCGGCGGTAAACCGTGAACCTTTCTTACCGCCGGGGGACTCGTAGAGCTTCCTGACCATACATTATGTCCGAAGAACTAACAGAGAACGAATAGTTTTTCATCCAGAGCGCTGAGCAGACTGCTCTCTGGCGTCTAGTGATATCACATTGAGTTCTATCTCATCTGCAGCGTGTAGAAAATACCATTAGGCAGACCTTCACGCCTCATGATTTCCTTCTGATTTTTCGGCCGCTCGAGCTCAGCTAAGCAATTCACCATCGTTTGGAAAAAATATCGGTCCAATACGAATAACTTTGTGAACCCAGCTCGGATAGCAGACCGAGTTCAGACCTCTCGATGCAATAGACGAACGCTCCTGATTCTCGATCGGTTTCTGTACGTACCAGCTGTGTAGCTCTCCTACAGCCCGAGTTCAGTACAGAAAATGAACAACATCTATTAACATGACTCGAAGAATACGAATAGTTTTGCGGACCTAGCCCGAGTAGCAAACCGAGTTCGGACCTCTAGATGCAACAGACAAACGCGCATGACAATTTCGAATCAGTTTCTGCGCATATCAGCTCTGTTGCTGTCCTACAGCCCGAGTTACGTGCGAAAACCGGCAGCATCTCTCAAGATGACTCGAACGATACGAATAGTTTCGCTGGCCCAGTAGCAGACCGAGTTCAGACCTCTGGATGCAACAGACCAACGCGCCTGATTATTCTGCATCGTTTTCTGTGCGTATCAGCTCTGTAGCTGCCCTAGAGCTCGAGTTAAGTACAGAAAACCGACAGTCCCTGACGAGATGACTCGAGGGATACGAATTGTTCTGCGAACCCAGCTCGAGTAGCAGACCGAGTTCAGACCTCTGCATGCGACAGGCGAACGCGCCTGATGTCTCCGAATCGATTTCTGTGATTACCAGCCCTGTATCTGCCCTCGAGCCCGAGTTCAATGCAAAAAACCGATAGCACCTCTCAAGATAACTCGAACAGTACGAATAGCTTCGCGGACCTAGCTCGAGCAGCAGACGGAGTTCAGACCTCTGGATTGAACAGACTAACGCGTCGGATGATTCTAAATTGGTTTCTGATAATATTAGCTCTGTAGCTCTTCTATAGCTCGAGTTATGTTCAGAAAACTGCCACCGCGTGTCAAGATGATCCAAAGCGGCCGATCCCGCCGCATTGCTTTCTGGCAGTAATATCTACCCGATCGACGTCAGATTAAGATGGCGAGCGGGAATAAGATCGAATAAGACGGGAAAACATACTAGAGCTCAAACGAATTGTTGAATTTCGAGAACGGAATTTTCAACCGACCAAAAGTCAACAAAAGGTCCGTCGAGATTTTTCTTGCCAACTAGCTCTCCAGCGCCCCGGAATTACTCTTAAGCTTCCAGCAACTAGCTAAGGGAAGCTCTACGAGTTACTAGCTCCACCCCGCGCCCGAATTCCTCTTAGCTCATCTTGCCGAAGAGCTCTACGAGGTACTGGGCGCCGGCGGTAAACCGTCAACCTGGTTACCGCCGGGGACCTCGTAGAGCTCCGCAGCCGCGTGACTGCTAAGGACAGCCTGAAGATCTCATCTTGCGAATACTGCCTGTCGTCAGAACGTTTCGTTGCACGATATAAGGATGCGTTAAATTTCATGGATCTGCAGACCGACTTCAGCTCTCCACAGCCTTCGGCTGGCTTCGTTTGATCATGACTCTTCGCTTTCTACACCTATGACCGCTGAGAACAGCCAGACGTTCCCGCGTTCCTGACAACCGCATTGCCTCGAAAAGTACATCATGAAATAAAAAAGTGTTCGACCATTTCTGAATGTGGCCCGATCTCAGCTCTCAGATCCCCTCCGCGGCATGCATTGGATCATTTCCTATCGATTGAACTGCAAATAAGCTGTGGTAGTGGTTCCCAGATCGCACTATCTTCCGAAAACACGAGCACCGCACAAAAGTGACCGAAACACGCGCGGGGCCCCTCACCACACACACACAAGAAGAGCGCCCCTCCCCCCCGCGACACCCTCCCGGCGCTCCGGAAGGGGGGGGGCACCGCCCCATTTTGGGGCCGGCCCCCCCTCCACTCCAACCACTCCGCCCTCGCGAAGCGCCAGAAGAAGGGAGAGGGGGGGGGGGCGCGGCGCAAGCGCCGCGGGCGCACACGCACTGACACACACACACACACGCACACACACACACACACACACGCACAGCCAAACAGAGAGATCGACACACCGACGCACAGATACGCAAACACACAGGCCGAAACACGAACAGACCGACACAAAACCAACAGACACGCACACACACACACACACACACACACACACACACGGACACACAGACACACGGACACACACACACACACAAACACACAGACACACGGAGACACAGACACTAAACACAGGAGACACACTAACAAACAGGAAGGCACACACACACAGACAGACACACGGAAACACAGACACAGAGACACACAAACACGCAGACACACAGACAAACAGACACACAGACACACACGCACACCGACACACGCAAACACGCACACACACGCACACGCACACACGCAGACATCCACAGACACTGACATAGCGACGACGAAGAAAACACACCCCCACCCCCCGACTGTCCAAAAGCCCACTTCCCCGCCCCCCCCTCCCGCCCACACGCGCCCCACCTCCTGCCCCAGCCGCCAGCGCTCCGGGGGGGGGAGGCTTGGCTTGGCTTGGAGTCGACTGAAGCGGGCTCTCAGAGCCCAGTCGCAGCGCCCACATGGCAGCGCCAGCTGTTACAATTCAGCCTGTACAGTATACAGCGCGAAGCGCGTAAATATGCACAAGCACAAGCATCAACATGAAAAGAGACGGCAAACACGCGCAAGACGAGCTGCGGCTGCAAGCAGCCGTTCCGCGGCACTCAGTTCAGCTTGAGTAACTGTGCATGCATCGCTCAAACACCAGGCCTCTCTGTACACCTCCGTCCAAACACAATCGTTAGTATGTGTCCGAAACCCGATATCAAGCCAGCAGCCACACCCAACCCCTAAGGCCGAGACGCCACCATCCCAGGCACCCCGAATGGCAACGACATTCATCGTGCTAGTAAATATAGAATCGTACGACTCTTTGATGAAAGTTAGGCCCTCGCGGGCCTCATGTGTCAGTCTGTCAGCTCTCTCATTGTTTTCCCTAAAGATATGCTTCACAATGCCCCGTCCCTTCACAGGTGGTCCCCCTCCCTCCTGCACACACACGTTGTATAACCGATCTTGCAAGTTGGCAACTCGTTTGCGATAGTCCACCTGTTCACATGCCCACACACCGTTGATCCACGACACAATCAGCAGGCTATCCCCGAAGATCTCCACAGGTAGTCCAGGGGTGGTAAAATCCCAGACCGTCTCACGCATGTACGACAGTGCAATACGTTTGCTGAGTCTCAGGGTCTCCTCCTCCTCCATCCTTCTTCTCTTGGGTTCCCTTTCCTCCTCCATACCTCTGCTAATACCGAACTCCTCCTCCTTCTCGTAGTTGGTACCACATCCTCTCTTGTGTTCTGGCTGAAAGTATTTGTGCATATGCTCGGCCGCCGTCACGACAGCCCACGTGAAAAAACACTGCGCAGCATGCGGCCCCACCAGTCATCACCGAAGAACTGTTGTAGTGGGTACTGCCATGTATGCTGAGCCGTCACCCCTCCCCCCCATTTTCCTCCTCCTCATATCCCCTTCCTCCCGACGAATACGCGTGGATGCATGTGCATGGAAAAATGCAGCAGCTCGGTCACGCATGTTATCCCATTGCTTAGGGAAAGCCAGCATACCGAATCTCGCATCATACCAACAGCGATCGCGACAGTTACGCACAGGCACAGATTGGATAAAATTTGACAAATCCTTGGCAACATTCCAGCATGCTAACAATAATCGCTGTGGCAGTGGCATGAAACCTGCCTCCTGAAACAATGTTATGCGTCTCCTCCCCCGTCGCAGCTCATAGTCCTGAATGGACTCCTCAGGCAGCCTCCTGGTGGCCACGATCTGCAGCAAGCACTGGCCCTCAAAGCGGTGGATGTCTTCGAGACTGCTGTCATCCAGCGTGAGATTCTCTCCCCCATACAACATATGAGATTGAATCCGTTCCGTGTACCTCTGAAACTTAGCATTGGTAGGTACACATCTGGCCCCATAGTAGGCCTTCTGTGAGTAGAAAGCCCTCCTTGCAGCATCCAGTCGAAAAGCTAGATCCTCATGAGAATGTGCACGATAGTCGGTGGTAATGAAAACACCCAACAGCACCGTAGACGTCACACGAGATTATCGAAAAGTCTGAAATTCATTGGTAGTCGAGGAGATCTCAATATTATGTACCTGTGAAATCGTACCGTCCTGTTCAAAACTCACATCCTGCCCAAATACTAGGTATTCGCCAAGCAGAGGGATGGGAGTTGCATCTGTTTGAATGGGTTCCCATTCCATGCCGTGTCGCACAAGAGAGTGTGTGAGCTGCGAAAGCATCTCAATAAGTTGTGATTCGCTTTGAGCCAGTACTACCACGTTATCAGCCCAGACCATGTGGTTGACCGTGTGTTGAACCGTCGTACTCCATTTTTTTCCTACAATCTCGCATCTGTAACCGTACCCCAAGACACCCCATGTATGAAATGTCGCACTCCACATGTGGGCAGCAATAAGGTTGAAAGCCAGTGGCCCTTCTGGACCTCCAGTCCTAATATTCACATCCCAAGAGAAGCCCTCAATACTCAGACCTCACCTGTGACCTAACAACTCCCATAGAGTACAGCCTCCAGAAGGGGTATCTGAAACTGCAGAGGTACCTGACTCCATTGAAGCGCCTCACGGAGTTTCCCCACGGCGGCATGGTCGAAGGCCCTACGGATATCACAGATAGCAACGTGCAGTTCTTGATCACGCCAGTTGGACGCATGTTGGCCCATATTTTTGAGGGCCGCAGTGATTTCGAATGTCTTGCGGTTAAGCTGGAATCCGTAGAGACCCAAACGGCGCAGTACACCCGAGGACTCCACAGACTCCTCGATCATACACACAAGCGTGCTGACATACCAACGTGCGATAGCATTGAGCAAGCACAGGAACCTGCAGTCGGACATGTTACTTGTGAGAGTCTTCTTCGGCATAACACAAACAAGGATCTCACGCCAACTTTCAGGGTATGGGATGACACCCCTGAAGACCTGGTCAAATATCGTGTGCATCTTATTCAGAGAGGCCCATGGCATTTTCTTCAATATCTCGCACGGCACACCGTCCCGCCCTGTCGCCCTGGACGATCGGAGCCGACTCCGAGCACGCAAAAACGTGCTGAAAGGTAAATTCGAGGCCGGCATCATGTTAGCCTCCCGTCGCAGCTCCTGCAACAGGCGACTGTTGGCCGAACGAGCCTCTAGAGATGAGAACTGCCCCTGGCAAGTACGATGTACGATCCTCTCCCATTGCTGTCTATCCTCCGTCCCTCCCAGATTGTGTAGTGTGTTGCGTACACGTCTGCGCACGGGCGGGATCTGCCACTCCAGACGAGCACGGCGGCATTGTCTCCGCAGGGCGTTGAGCTGACGTGTCAGCTCACGCCTCTCAGGACTCTGTCCAGGCGGAAGTGCACGTCGCCGTTCAAGCAACGGCTGGAGTCCTGGCGGTCGCACGGGAGGTTTTCGAGCGGCATCCCTGGTCTGAAAAGCAACTCCCTGGGTAAAACTGCTCACGAGTCCAGAAGCCAAACCACGAAAGTCCCGAGGAGCACCACATCCAGGACCGTCGTCGTCGCAGGTCTTTGTCTCGTAAGGTATATCATTGGGGGTCCCTTTGAGGCCCATGTCATCATCATCACCGTCACCCTGGAAATCCTGAATCCGTTCCATCATCTCATCACATTGTGTACGTGCAATGTTCTCGTCATACCATGTACTCGGCGTATAGCCTACCAACTGCACCCGTGGTCGATAACATGCATTCCAAAATCTGCCTGGACCCCCGTGGTCTCTAGCAGAAAGAACGAGCATAGCATGGTCAGACAAGCGGCTGGTAGCCAGCTTACCCCCTCGGTGAAACTCGTAAGATACCGTCATCTCCGCTATTTCCCAGCGAAGCGGCATGCACATATAGTCTAGCACAGCGGACCTGGCTGGAACGCGCCCCCTCGCGTAGCCTGTCCACGTCACAGACCTATCTTGAAATGTGTTGGCAGCCTTCAAACCGAACTCCATGAGCAAACCTAGTATCCTCCTCCCCATGTCGCGTTTGATCCTCTCCCTCTCTCTGATCTTAGTACCCTCCTCCGAATAAACCAGCCATCCATCCACACCACCACCCGTGGTAGCATATCTTACACCCTTGAACTCCCCATAAGTGTTCCCAGGGAGCTCCACATTGAAATCCCCAGAGATAACCTTGGAGTCCTATATGTCCCACTGCATTCTCTCATGATCCGTGTAAGTTCAGCAACCGTTTCGTCACATATAGTCTCGGCATCGTTGACGCTCTCATCTGGAAGATAGACGCTCGCAAAGATAATTGGGTGGTTTTTCTTGCCCAAGACAGCCACAACCAGCCTAGATTGTGTAGTGATAATGTCCCGAACCTGTCCCTTCCATTGTCCGTTCATCATAATGGCCGCCTTCCCATCCTTTGATGGGAAAACGCTAAACCCCAGGCGTGTGCACTTACTAGATATCAGATGTTGTCCCTCCTGAAGCACCGCAAGGCCAATATGGGCCAGACAGTGTATTACTTCCGCCGCTCTGCAATTTTTCGCACCAGCCCTCTGACAGTTCCAAGTCGCAGCATTCAGTTGAAAGAACTGTCGGGCTCTCTTGCACTGACGGTTGTACTCGGTAAAAAATGTATCCTTTGTGATCTGCACACCGTATGTCGTCACAAGATTCCTCCATGCATCATCCCAGAGCTGCCAGCCCGTACCTTCACGAAATTCCCCCAGAGCGAAAGGGCGTTGACCATCCACGGTACAATAGATAGTGCTGACAGGAGGGCCGATCTCAGGACGAAGTGACACCGCAGAAATCTGTGCACGCATAACGGCCATGAAACGGCTCGTAGCTTTGACATGTGGTCGCTTCCATGGTGCACAGTCCACCGAGAAGCGTAATGTTGTCGGATCAATATGTTGAGAAAGGCCGCGGAGGCCTTTCTCAACATTTTGGGGGCGGCCCTCCCTCCACTGTCAGCGCGGCGTTACCGTCGGGCACAGAGCTGACAGTCTTCTCACAGCACGATACATGAGGGCTTTTAAAACCGTGGTGGCGTGTGAACAGCCCGCCACGAACATCGACTTTTGCGCGGCGTTACCGTCGGGCACAGAGCTGACAGTCTTCTCACAGCACGATACATGAGAACTTCTAAAACCGTGGGGGCGTGTGAACAGCCCGCAACAATCCCTTGGTGCGAAGTGAACAAGGAAGACTGACTCCCATGCGCCCTGAGCGTCCTGGGTTGGCTGTAGCTTTGAATTAACATCCACGTTAATCTCAGCGAATATCCCACCGCTACGGCCTCACGAAGAAGGATGTGTGGTGACACCAACTCAAAGCACTTCCACAAATCAATCATGAGTGTCACCGTATTGAGGCTCAGCGCCTCTGCGATCTCGTTGTCCAGGCTGAGGGAGAAAGCTGACGCTGACGAGCTCCGACCTGGCCCTGTGCCCCACGAATGCGAGCTGCGCTGCGATGTTGTCCAAGCTGCAGAGATGGGCCTTCTCATTCTGCTCCATATTCTGATGATCGAATTGAGCAAACCAATAAGGCGGGTCCCCCCATCGGGCTTGGGCAGGCGAACAAGGAGCGCGACTAGCCTCTGAGGTGGCCATCCCAGCTTGTCCTCGCAAGCTGTGAACATGAGCGACAGAGCTAACACTGCTGGGTCGGACAAGTGCATGAGCTGTCGAGGGTGGAGGCCTGTCTGGCCGACAGCAGACTTCTCGGGGAAAGTCATGAACACCTTCCGCAGTTCATCAACAGTGGGTGGCTCCAGCAAGGGCCGGCTCTGCGCATCGGGCGGTAACTCAGGTTCACCTAGCCCATGATGCTGCCAGATCTTCGTCCACTGCTGGAGCTCCCGATCCGCAAGTTCGCACGGCTGCCCCGCGTCGTGGGTAGGAGGCACTTCGACTGGGCTGCGCACCTTCGTGAACCGATGCGCTCGTCCAGCGCCGCCGTCGAAACTGCTCCTGACCCAGTCCTGCCAGGCCCGGGTGCACTGCGCCTCTGCAATGGCCGTACGTGCACTGATTTCATCAATGATGCGCTGCGCTTGCTTCTGGAAGTCAGGGTGACCAAAGTGATGCAAGCCAGCTTGGAAGAATGCCTGCGCCTCAACGTCGAGCTGCCGAAGTGGGTGCTGCTGCTTCTGGAAACGCTGCTGGTAGACAGTCGTCTCGTGCATGATTTGCCCGATGGTGCGGACGTGTTGCTGGAGCTTGGCTCCTGAGGGGTTGTCGCTTACCTCAGCGATCCTGTTGGCGACGGCTGTCTGGACTGACATGAGGTGCTGGGCCCACCTGGCCGCCACCGCCCACGCCGTCGTAGCGCGCCCATGCCGCGCACGTCGCCGAGCAGGAGCCCACGCCACAGCCTTGTCACGAAGCTCAAGTGCACCAACTCTGCCCAGGTAATCTTTCCGTCTGATGCCGATCAGGTCAAGACGGTTGGCCAGCTCCGCTTCGATGCCAGCAAGCAGTATATCCCAGGCCTGGGCGAGGTCCTCCAGCGCGTTGGCACCTTCCAGACAGACAAAGAAAGGGTTCCAGTTGATGGGGTACCTCGCACATCCAGGCGCCGCAACTTTGGGGAATCCCCTTGGTTGCTTGAGCTCCCTCTTCTTGAGCTGGAGCCTATCCCTGGGCAGGTACAGCAGCACAGGCTGGTGCGGCCATAGTGTAGCGTCACTCTGCACCGCGACCTGGAACGGCACATCATCCACTAGCGAGCTGTGTAAGATAAAGAAATCGATCATGGTGCCTGGCGTGGCTTGCAAGCACGCGGGGTGATCAGGGGCACAGCGCCCCCCTTGGATCATGCGTAGCCAGTCGTGCCCAAACAGCCCCCATGGTGACAAATTGAAATCTCCTGCGATCGGCCAAGAGTAACCTGCAGCGGCCACTCGCCGCACGTATTTGCACGCTTCCCACAACAGGGCTAAGTTCCTCGGGGTGCGACCTTCTCCTGTGTACAGGAAGATCGAGACCGCGACGATGCCTCCACGCTGGCCAGCATGGACGAGGCCCGCTCCAATGCTGTCTGCATAGATCACGCCGTGCTCTAGGAAGGGGGCCTGGGTGACCTGGATGCAAGAACGAGCGAGCACAGCGATACCACCCTCCGTCCACCTTCAGCAGTTGGGGTCGAATCGATCCACTGGCCTTTCCAGCCGACGTCGAGGGCGTCGCCTTGCACCTCGTGCATCTTGGGCCCATGAGCGTGCACCTCTTTAGCTAAGACGACGTCAGCGGTACAAGTGGCGAGGTACTTGGTGAGCGAGCCGTAGGAGTTGGCATTCACGGTGATCACCTCCACCTTGGGCGCGTCCTGTTGATCCGCAAGGACTGCCGCACGTCGCTCACCTCCTGCTGCTGGCACCTGGCTGTTCCCCGAGTCCAGCACCGCTGGCGACGACGACCTCCCCTTGGGTAGCGTTGGCGACGAATCTGGCTCCTCGAACATCTCATGGTCGCATAGCTGCCTGTCGAGATCCTCAAAGGTGTCGACGTCGCCATCCATGTTGTGGAGCACACCGCCAGCCTCATCTGGACGAGCGTCGCGGCACCTCTCAGAGCCGTATCCAGCAACTCCATGTGCGAGGGCTTCGGCCACCCCACCATTGCGGGCCTCGCTCGGGCTAACAGGGAGGACGATGGGGCGAGCATTGCAGCACCTCCCCAGGCCGCCTTCAGCATCTCCGCGTGGGAGGGCATCGGCCACCCCACCGCGGTGGGCCACGCACGTCCTCACAGGGAGGGCGATGAGGCGAGCGCCGCAGCACCTCTCCACGCCGCCTGCAGCAACTCCATGCGCGAGGGCATCGGCCACCCCACCGCAGTGGGCCTCGCTCGGGCTTACAGGGAGGGCGGTGGGGCGAGCACCGCAGCACCTCACCAGGCCGCCATGCGCTCCTTCATGTGCGAGGGCATCGACCACCCCACCGCGGTGGGCCTCGCTCGGGCTTACAGGGAGGGCGACGGGGCGAGCGCCGCTGCTCCTCTCCACGCCGCCAGGGGGAAGAACGTGTGCGAGGGCATCGGCCACCCCACCGCCATGGGCCTCGCTCGGACTTACTGGGAGGGCGACGGGGCGAGCGTCGCAGCGCCTCACCAGGCCGCCAAGTGCAGCATCATGCGCGAGGGCATCGGCCACCCCACCGCGGTGGGCCTCGCATGCAGCAAGCCCTTTCCCCTGGGCATACGGGGGCGGCTCCAAGAGCCCAACTGACACCTGAGAGATTGACAACTCACCGTGGCGATCAAGATCGGCGCGGGCACCCGAGCATGGGCGCTCACGACAAGACGTCAGGTCTGGCACGGCATGCACAGGGGCAGGTAGATGGCAGGAGGAGTTCGGCACAAACTCTGCTGCCGTAACACTGAGCTGGCCCTCAGCAGGCTTAGCTTCTGGAAAAGGCATCATCATGACGTCGGCCAGATCACTGCGACTTGAGGCGCTTAGCCTCCTGCCAAGAGGGCACGGTGTGCATGCGCTTGACAGCAGCGCGAAGCTCGGCATCATCATCAGAGCCACCTGCCAGCACCTCCATGCCGCACGCCTTGAGGTACTCTCGCAGCTCCTCGGAAGTAGCTGAGTTGATCGCCTCGTCGTCTGAGGCCGCTGTGCAGCGCGCTGCTGGGCTGCCTGAGCGGCGGCAGCATCCTCTGCAGCCTTCCGAGCGTCACGCTCTTGCTGCTCCTGCGCAGCTTGGAGGCGCTTGACCTCCTGGATCTTGGTGACCTCCGCCTTGATCTCTTGCACCACTCCCTGCGCCTTCTCCTGAAGGCCAGTTGCCAAGCCCATCTGTTCCAGGACTTGGGCCATCTTCGTGAGACTCCACCGATCATCAACAGCACCACCAGTGGCAGGAGGCCCAGGTGGGGGTGCAAGAGTGGCAGCGGCATCGCAGATCTTGGTTCGCTCCGCCTGGAGCTCGCTGAGGGTGGTACGCGAGGCTTGGATCTGCTTCCCTCGATATTCGAGTCCTTGCTGGAGCTCGGCGATCTTCTGACGCTTCTCATCCTGGGAGGACTGCCAGCGCTGCAACTGAGACTCGAACTTAGTGATGCGCTGACCAATTTCCTTGGACTTGATACCATCTGGCTTGGCCTGGAAGATAGTGCCACGGAGCGCCTCGCGCTCATCCCTGTACCGTTGAAGGACCAGGTCGATCTCGGGCGTGGCAGGACGGACTTTAGCGAGCGACTGGATGAGGCCATCGAGCTCAGCAGCTCGCTTCTTGGACTCCGTGACCACTTCGACTTCCATGGCGCCTGCGTCGACATCCTGGGCCAACGGCTGGGCACGTGCCTGCTTGAGCTCTGCTGTGAGCCCTGCCACACGCTTCTCCATTGCGAGTAGTTGTTTGGCCATGGCCCCAGGCTGCTGGCTCTTGGTGCGGCTGGCCAAGCTTGTCGAAGGCTGCTTCGGCACGGGCTTGGACAGGAAAGCTGCACTCTTGGAGACTGAGCAGCTATGACAGGCCAACTTATCATGGTAACTGACGAATGGTTTACCATCACGTCCCGTACAGAATCGGCAGCACCACTTGGAGCGCTGCTGGTCGCGACGAACCGCAGGCGAGGGCACCATCGCACTTCTGTTACTGCAACGAACCGAGTGTGGGCGCCACTCTGTGCAGTAGCCCAAAAGAAGACGGTGGCCAGGGCGGCCCTGAGAACAATAATTGTTCGAGAGTCTGGCTCCAAGCGCGACCCCTCGCGCTCGAAACGCCCTCTCGGACTCGCGGTCGTCGGGAGACGCATTGCCTTGAGCCAAAATGGTTACGGATGTGTGTGTGTGTGTGTGCGTGCGTGCGTGCGTGTGTGTGTGTGGTGTGTGTGTGTCTGTGTGAGAGCGCAGGGCTATTTGGAACCACGCGTCAAAAAACGGTGGCCCGCTGGCGTTCTGAAGCATGCCGGGGTCTCTTGGAGCCTGCGGGGCGGGCCCTCCGCGCCTCCAGGGGCGTCGTGGGGGCTCTTGCGGCGCACGGTCGGCATTCGCAGGGAGCTCAGTTGAGGAGAGGGCCCAAAACCCTTTTCGGGAGCGTCTCAGAGGGACCTCTGAAGCCTTAGGTCGGGCATGTCCCCCTACAGGGGGATTCTGGGCAAATTAAAAAAAGTCAGCACATACCCCCAAATAGCCACACAGACACACAGAATTATCAAAACATCGTCCACTGACTGTGTTTTGACTAGTTTTGAATATTCCCCCTGTCGAGAGACACGCCCGACTTGATATTTGGGGCCTCTTTGGGCCCTCCATTGGCCATGGGAGTTTCTTCGGAACCTGTCGGCGGCCTCGGGGCTCCTGTGGGGGGCGGGAAGCTCGAAATTCGAGCCCGGTTTCCCTCTCTCGGGCCGCTCCTGGGTCTCTCTTGGGCTGTCTCGCGAACTTCTTGAGCCGTCTTACAGCCCTCATAAGCTGACTTGGGGCTGCCTTGAGGACCTCTCGGGCCGTCTTGGGGGTCTCTTGGGTTGTCGTAGACATCGTTCACTTCAGGAACGAATCTGGCCAACAAAGAAAGATTGCCTGAACGAGAGAACATATGTTTGCTTCTCGGGGTCCTCTTGGAGGTCCCCTTGGGCAAGCATCGTGCTGTGAGTCCGCCATTTTCTTGTGTAGCAGGTACGCCGCGCCCGAGCCCCATTTCAGCCGGCGTCTCCTCGCCCAAGCGCCCTGAGACATGCTGAGACACTGAGGGGCCAGTATCATGCAGACGCCAGGCGAAGGCTGGCAAACCCGTGGCTGCTTCTACTTCTTCTTCTTCTTCTTCTTCTGGGAGGCAGCCTGTTTGTTTTAGCGCGCTGAATTGTATTCTGGGCACTTGTTTTGATCTTCCGGGGAGACCCTTTTGGCAGCCACGTCTTTGCCAGCCTTAGGTCAGGCATATCCCCCTACAGGCGGATTTTGAGCGAAAGAATTCTAAAAACACACCAACAGGACCAACAATAATCAAACATATCGTCCCCAGACCATTGGTTCCACGATTTTTGCAGATGCCTCCCATAGAAAACATGCCCGACTTAATGCTGGCCCTCGCCCGGCTTCCGCCACTGTGCTCCGCCGCCGAGCCCGAGGCCCCGGACGCCGCCGCGCCGCGGCAGACACGAGAGAGGCCACGGCTCCGCCGTCGACCACACAAGGTCTGCCGCGACGCGGCCCGGCGGCGAGGCGGCCCGTCGCCGCCGAGGCGGCAGGGCGCTGCCAAACGTGGCAGCGTGGAGCGGCCCGGCGGCGCTGGATCTGTGGCAAGAATGCGAGGCGGGGGTTCATCCAGATCCACCGCCTGGGGCGCAACGTCCTGGTGCCCCAGCGGGCGGTGGAGATGGACACGTTTTGGCCCCCGGGAGCCTGAACATGTCCATGTCCACCGCCTGCCGGGGTCCCCGATGCGGCGGTCATGTACAAATCCCGCCTCGGAGGGAAGAGCACTGAGCTTATGTACAGACCTGCTCTTCGCGGTGTGCAGACATACTCCGCTCTCGAAAACATGGGTTTCTGCTATTGAGCGCACTGCGGGCCGAGCGTCCTGGTGCTGGGAAGCCCTGTAACACCACGCGCCTTCCATCCCGCCTGGAAGACTGGCGCGCTGACTCCACAGAAGAGGGATGGCTGGGCGAGGAGCTGCTGCGCCAGCGGCCAGGAGAGAAGCGAGGAGGCAGGAGGAGGAGTATGGAGACCACAATGGTGCGAGAACCATGCAAGAGACCTCTCTGACCCCCCAAAGAGCCCCAGGCGGGCCCCAAGATTGCCCCAAAAGAGCTCCAAGAGGGCCCCAAGAGAGCCCCAAGAGGGCCCCAAGAGCACCCCAAGAGGACCCCAACAGGACCCCAAGAGAGCCCCAAGATGGCTACAAGAGACCTCCTAGAACCTCTCACAACAACACCTCAACTCGCCTGGACATCGCTGCTGGATGGGCTGGTGGGGATACTTTTTTTGGTCGCGGCCGCGAGACAAGGGTCAGGCGGCGAAAACAATTTGCTGGTGGGGATACGCGAAGCGTCAAGAATTAACTCCCCCCCCTTCCTGAATTAGCCCAGCCCCCCCATATCCTGCAAGTGACGCTCTCCTCCAGCCCGTCCCCTTCCGGAGTTGAAGCAGAATCCCCGCTGAATTAACTCCTTCCCCTTCCTGAGTTGACTCCGCTACCCTTCTGTGGATTCCTGCGAACATCCTGCTAGGGGGAGGAGGCAACACGGGGGGAGGAGGAGAGCGAGGAGGGAGGACGGGAAAATGTGTATGAACGAATCTGATCGAGGAGGGGGACGGGGGCAATGGAGGAGCTGGGTGAGGACGAGGAGGACGAGGATGATGGCGATGAGGATGATGTAGGCCACGGCGTTGATGATGGGTGAAGGTGGTGATGACGGTGATGGTGACGACGATGACGAGGCTGATGATGATGATGATGATGATGGTAGTGACAGTGATGGTAAAGACGCGCGCGAAGATGGCGATGAGCATATAGCGTATGGTTGTGATGATAAGTGATTGTGATGGTGACGATGAGCATATATCGTATGGTTGTGATGTCGGGTGATGGTGATGGTGATGGTGACGACGATAGCGAAGGTGATGAGGAAGATGGTAGTGATGATGGTGGTGACGTGTATGCTGGTGGCGACGATGGTGTTGGCGGTGGTGATGAAGATGGTAGTGGTGATGATGGTGGTGACACGTGCATGAAAGTGGCAACGATGATGATGATGATGATGATGATGATGATGACGATGATGATGATGATGATGATGATGATGATGATGATGATGATGATGATGATGATGATGATGATGATGATGATGATGATGATGATGATGATGATGATGATGATGATGATGATGATGATGATGATGATGATGATGATGATGATGATGATGATGATGATGATGATGATGATGATGATGATGATGATGATGATGATGGATGGGATGGGATGGGATGGGATGGGATGGATGAATGGAATGGAATGGAATGGAATGGAATGGAATGGAATGGAATGGAATGGAATGGAATGGAATGGAATGGAATGGAATGGAATGGAATGGAATGGAATGGAATGGAATGGAATGGAATGGAATGGAATGGAATGGAATGGAATGGAATGGAATGGAATGGAATGGAATGGAATGGAATGGAATGGAATGGAATGGAATGGAATGGAATGGAATGGAATGGAATGGAATGGAATGGAGGAGCCGGGTGAGGACGAGGAGGACAAGCATGAGTGCGATGAACAGATTGCGTATGGTTGTGATGATGGGTGATGGTGGTGGTGATGGTGACGACAATAACGAAGCGAAGCGAAGCGAAGCGCGCAAGTCCGCCGGAGCGGGACCCTTGAGGGTCGGCGCGGGCAGGCCGGGGCCCTTACACCGTGGTGCCGGAGATGTTCATAAAGAAGCCGTCGCATGCGTGATAAATTGTCCCTCCAATCTGTGCCACGCAGAAGTGTCGCAAGCAAGCTGTAGCGACCATCGGCAACCGGTGTCGTCGGATGCCCTTGTGTCGTCCACCAGTTTGTGTGAGATCAAAAAGCTGACGATAGCATGATCCCGTCTCTTCCGCTGTCCTCCGTGTTTCCTCTGCGAGGAGGAGGAGGAGGAGGAGGGGGAGGAGGAACGCATAGGCCGGCAAGTATCAGGCTGCGTGCCCGACTCACCCGAGTCATGCACAAAAGAGGCAGCCGCAGCGGAAGGGGGGAGGGGGGGAGGCAAGGGCAGAAACGCAAAATGCGGTGAGACTACAGTGCGCCGAGCGCGACCCAGAAGGGCGCGGCATGCCGAAGTCAATCAGTCCGAGAATCTGACCACGCTACGGTCGCAGGTGGCTGACCGAAGACGGCGCGGGCAGCGAGGAGTGGCTATACTGACGCCCACCTGTCGCAGTGATGTCAAGTAGCATCTGGATGATCTTTGAGAGCTTTCTCCTGATCTCTGAGTGACGAATGTCGCAATTCACACGCAGCTGATGCAAATCGAAAGTGGTGCTGGCCCCCTTGAGCAGCATGCATATTTCTACAAATTGAGTGATCTCAACCTGCCCGTCGTGTGCTGCCATTGCGCTGAATATCCTTCTGATGTTGTGCTTCTTCAAATCCAGCATAGCGAGCAAGTGTGGGATACGCTTCTGGCTTAAGCCCAACTCGAACTGCTCTTGTGTCAAGTGTGTCAGCCTCCCCAAGCCTTCGGGGTCCAAATTTTGACAGAGGTCTACGAGCTCCATGGCATACTTTTGATCCCGGCTAATGTATTCGTGGGCAAGCTTCACTGGATCTGGTGAAAGAACCTTCATCGCCGAGTCTACAAATATGCCAAGGATGATATTCAGCAGATTCAAATTCACAAACACAACGAATGCTAAGAATAAGAAACTCCCAATCGCACCTGTTTCCTTAATCGTCGTGTACGCAATAGCCCAGTCCTCGCCACCCGTTGTTGCCATAAAAAGCGTCGTGATTGAACCTCCGACCGAGCCGAAATGCTCGCCAAATGTGGTATCATCCAGAGTTTCTCCTATTGCGTCGATGTGACTGGTGATGATCTGCATAAATAAAAGTGAGAATACCCCGTACACTGAGAAAAGCATCACCACACTCCACATGAAGTTGCGAAATGAGCCATGGATGCAAACAATGAAGGCTTGAAGGTGTGTTGAGTGGTGCATCAACTCGAGCAGCTTAACCACCTTTACGAGCGGGAGAAAGCGTAGCGTGAACGTAGTGCCCAACACCAGAGTGGCACCATCGGAGATGACCACCGTCATGTCGAGCAGATTGACCTTCCAATCGTCTCCGATGAAAAACCAGAGCCTGTGCACGGCGAGCTTGAGAACTGCCTCGAGCACGTAGAGCACCAAGAACACCGAATTGGCAGCCGGCATGCTGTGATCGGCTGGGCTTCTGATCCTAACATTCGCATCTTGGATAATGAACCAGATGTTGACGAGCACCACAGCCCCGAAAAACAGCTTGAACACGGGGCCATCCACGAAGCTGGCGAGCCGCCCCGAGCGCGGCGGCTCCTCATTCAGCCACCGCGTGCGGAGGCCCAGGCTCTCCGACAATGCTTTCGATCTTTCGCTGACTTTTGCGAGCAAGCCATCGTGGTTATCTCCTCCGTCGTTCGCGTCAAAGAGACTTCTCCCGAACGAGCTCCCCATCCGACGCAGAGAGGTAGGCACAAGCAAGTGAATCGGATGTTCCTCAATCGGATGTTCCTCCCGAGATTGGGTGTCTTCAATGGACGACTCAGCGGCCCTGTCTGGATCTGATGTCTGCAAGAAACCTTCGTCATCATGCTGGATTGAAACTCGGCCCTCCGCCCTGGGGATCTCTGCCCCTCTCCGGGCGAGCGCAGCAGAACCACATCCGCCAGCGCCAGCGGGAGGGCCCCCCACCCTGCTGGACGAGTCCAGTCCGAGGGTCGCTGTCCCACCAGAATGGCTGAGCCAACCTGTAGAGGCCTCCCAGATGGGGCCCGAGCAGATGGGGCTAGAAAATCGCGCCACATCGCTGAGGCACCGGCAAAGTGGGCGATGCATCGGCGCCGTCAGCTGGGGAAAGAGCAAGCTTCAGACCGAGCCGCATCGCCGATGCATCTGCGACGCGGCGCTATCCTCCGACCCCATCTACTTCGATCCCATCTTGGGGAAGCAAGAGATACCCCTACCGCGACCCCCCGCGCCTCTGCATTTCGAGACGAGCCCAGCGGCGACGACGAGGGCCTTCCGGGAGGCACAGAGAGGCGGGAGCGAGGCAAGGATGGCGGTACTGGTACCTTTTCGTCCTCTGACGTTTGGGAGGCCCAGAACCTTCCAGGGCCGCAGTAAGTTCCGTCCGCACCGCCTCTCGCAGGGGCCCGCCGAGGCAGTCCTGCAGCTCCGCGCGCACGGCCGCGCGCACGGCGCCGACGAACGGATCCAGGGCCGCGTCTCTGGCTGCAGCGGCGCTGTTCGCATGAATCTTGTTCCTTGCGAGGCGGGGAGTTACATCAACTACTGTTAGGTCGGGCATGTCCCCCTACAGGCGGATTTTGAGCGACAAATTTCTTCAAATAACAAATGCTCAAACCTTGTCCCCTGATAATGTATACACTATTGCTTGATACTCCTCCTGTAGAGGGACACGCCCGAACTTGAGGCTGCTGCCTGAGAGCATTGAGCTTCAGGGGCCTCGGCAGGCGGCGTTGTTGCTAGATACGTGCCCCCCACCCACCCCGGGGCCAGATCGCGTCCGCAGCCACCGCCCGCAGAGGCCCGAAAAACTCAATCCCCCAGGGGCAGGGGTCATGGACAATTACATACCCGCCACGGACTCCTGCTGCTGCCTGGGAGGGAAAACGTGGGTGAGAGCAGCTGGGGCTCCCCGCGCCCGTGCGGCGGAGACCGGGGGGGAGCCCGCGGCGGCGCGGGCACGGCATCTGCAGGCTCGGCCATTCTGGCGGGGAGCTCGCACCAGTGGCCTCCAGACGAGATAGGCGAAGTCAGACGCCTCACGGAGCCAGGAGGAACACTGAGGAGAAGAGGGAGGGGACGAGGGACGAGGTGGTAGGACGGAGGAGAGGGATGCGGGAGGGGTGGGGGGAGAAGGAGGAGGGACGAGGAGGAGAAGGGAGGAGGGCGAGGGGGGAGAAGGCTTCCAAAATAAGCCGAGAGGGCATCAGTATGGCACTAAGAGGCCTCCGATATGCTCGCAGAGGTAAAAACGCGAAGGCCATGCTGATTGACTCCTGTCGTCGTCATCGTCGTCCCTGTCTTTTCTATTATTATTATTGTTATTATTATCCATTTTATTAATATTGCTCTTATTCCTTCTGTTATTATGTTATTACTAACGTCACTAGTATTGTTATTATTCGTATTATTTACGCTTTTTGTTCATCCCCCATCGTCCTGCTCCATCCTCCTTCTCCTCCTCCTCCCCCTCCTCCCCCTCCTCCTCGCACCTTGTCATACTGAGCGGAATCCAACACCCGCCCGCCTAAAGAGAACTCCCCCTGCTTCGGACAGTCCGCGAAAGCACGACTGCTCCTCGAGTCGCACCGGAATCGCTTCTGGACGGGGGACTGGGGCGCGGATCGGCAACAACTAGACCACACAGACCGTGACTAGATGCGGAGACTAGCGCGCTGGGCCGGCACCCCCAGGCCGCACGCACCGAAGAGGGAAACGGCTGGCGTGCTCCGGCACTCTGGGGGGGGAGGCACTCCGTCCATGGGGGCCCCCACAGGCCAAGCGCCGACGAGGGAGCCGGCGGTGTACGCACCGGCCATCGGGAGAGAGGTCCTGGGACAAGCTGCCCGGCAAGTACCACGAGCTCGCTCCGTGGGGCACTCGGCATGGCATAGATCTGACTGTAGAATGCAGTCGAGTTTTCTGTTTTCGTCGTCGTCGTCCTCCTCCGCATCCACGTTACCCTCCTTCACGCCCTCGCCCTCCCCGCTTCCACTACACATCTTCCTGCTCATCCCACTCCTCCTCTCTTCCTCCCGTTATCCCTCCTCACCAGCATCCTCCTCATCCGGACCCTCCTGGTCCTCCTCCCCCTCCTCTTCCTCCTCCTCTTCCTCCCCGTCCTCCTCATCCTCTATCTCCTCCGCCTTCTCCACAACCCCTTTTCTTTCTTAATAACTTGTCCTTATCGCGTACAGAGACGGGTCGTGGTTAAACCTTTTGCCTGAGATTCCGTCACCGTGTATGAACATGAATGTAGTTTGTCACTTGCGCGAAAATGACGGATGGAGGGCGGCGCATGTTCAAGATGTGGCTGTCGCATGAGCGCGGTGCACACACGTCGTAAAGGTTGCAAAAGCGTCACGGAGGGAGGATTGGGCCGTTTTCAAAAAGGGGGTTGTCGCTGTAGCGTCGCACACGTTCGTCTTCAAAGTTCGTGCGAGTTTCACGGATGGAAGGCGGGGCGTTTTCAAAATGTGGCCCTCGCCTCAGTACCGTGCGCATTCATCCTAAAACTGCGCAAGAGTTTCTTATATGGCGGCGGCCCATTCTAAACATTTGGATATCTCTTCAACGCCACGCACATTACCGAGGCCCTAGAGTCTGTTCAAGGGGGGAGACACAGAAGGAAAGGCCCTAGAGGCCTTTCTCAATCTGTTGAGAAAGGCCCTGGAGTCTGTTCAAGGGGGGAGGCACCGCCCCATTTTGGGGCCGGCCCTCCCTCCACTCCAACCACTCCGCCCTCGCGAAGCGCCGGGAGAAGGGCGAGAGGGGGGGGGGGGCGCGGCGCCAGCGCCGCGCGCGCACACGCACTGACACACACACACACACACGCACACGCACACGCACACACACACACACACACACACACACACATACACACGCGCACAGCCAAACAGAGAGATCGACACACCGACGCACAGACACGCAAATACACAGGCCGAAACACAAACAGACCGACACAAAACCAACAGACACGCACACACAAACCCACACACACACGGACAAACAGACACGCGGACACACACACACACAACCAAACACACAGACACACAGAGACACAGACACTAAACACAGGAGACACATTAACACGCAGGAAGGCACACACACACAGACAGACACACGGAAACACAGACACAGAGACACACAAACACGCAGACACACAGACAAACACACATAGACACACACGCACACCGACACACGCAAACACGCACACACACACACACACACACACACACACACACACACACACACACACGCACGCGCACACACGCAGACATCCACAGACACTGACATAGTGACGACGAAGAAAACACACCCCCACCCCCCGACTGTCCAAAGCCCACTTCCCCGCGCCCCCCTGCCGCCCACACGCGCCCCACCTCCCGCCCCAGCCGCCAGCGCTCCCGAGGGGGGAGGCACCGCCCCATTTTGGGGCCGGCCCTCCCTCCACTCCAACCACTCCGCCCTCGCGGAGCGCTGGATGAGGGGGGGGGGGAGGGGGGGGGGTCCGCGGGGGCGCCAAAGCCGTGAGCGCACGCACGATGACAGGCACGCAGACACACGGACACACAGAAAAACAAACACACAGACACACGGACACACGGACACACAGCCAGACAGACACACAGATACGCAGACACACAGACACACCGACACACAGACACACTGACACACAGACTC
This sequence comes from Prorocentrum cordatum, assembly GCA_963575745.1. NCBI lineage: Eukaryota > Dinophyceae > Prorocentrales > Prorocentraceae > Prorocentrum > Prorocentrum cordatum. Next base: position 173,876 of record CAUYUJ010016286.1, read on the forward strand.
ACTGACACAGACACACAGACACACAGACACACAGACACACAGACACACAGGCACAAAAAAACACGGACACACAGAAACACAAGCACACAGACACACCGACACACGAAAACACGGAGACACAAACAAATAAGCACACAGACACACAGATACACAGACACACAGACACACAAACACACAGACAGCCAGACACACAGACCCACAGACACACAGACACACAGACACACAGACACGCAGACACACAGACACGCAGACACACAGATACAAAGACACAAAGACACACAGACGCACCGACACACAGACGCACCGACACACAGACACACAGACACACAGACACGCACATAGACACACAGACACACAGACACAAAGACTCTCCTCCTCCTCCTCCTCCTCCTCCTCCTCCTCCTCCTCCTCCTCCTCCTCCTCCTCCTCCTCCTCCTCCTCCTCCTCCTCCTCCTCCTCGGGCCGGCTCCGGCCAGCTGCGGCGGGCTCATCCAGACAGCTCCTCCGGCCGGCTCCTCCGGCCGGCTCGTCCTCCTCCTCCTCCCCCTCCTCCTCCTTATCCCCTTAACCGCAGCCTTGCCCCAGTCTGCCCATTCCGATGCCCCAAGCGCACCCTCTCACACAAACAAACACACACACACACACACACACACACGCACGCCCACACACACACACACACACACACCACACCACACCACACCACACCACACCACACCGCACCACACCACACCACACCACACCATACCATACCATACCACACCACACACACCTCAACACCTCAACACCTCAACACCCAACCCCCTGCACACCGCCAACCTATCGACCCGCATGCCATGCAGACCCCGCAGACGGATCCAGCACATTCCCCTGCATATCCACGCCCCCCCCTCGGGTCCCCTCCGACACCCGTTGCGACGGGCGCGTCGCATCCCCCTGATCGCGGCTGCGCTGGAACGCAGCCAAGTCCTCGATCCTTTCAAAGCCGAAACCTGTCACCACTCGATCGGCGCCGCCGCCGCGCGACGGTCCCGACGGCCCCGCGCGCTTCGGGCGCACCACCACCCCAGCTCGAACATAAGCACCCGCGCCCGCAGCAGCACCCCCCTCAACCGCGACTGGGCCAGGCGCAGGTCGGGCCGCCAGACGCGCAGATCTGCGCGGAGCCTCCACCTCTGGCACGGCCCCCATCTTTCGCTTCCCCAACGCAGGCGCCCTCACAGCCCCCAGCCGCCCCCCCCCCCCCAGCGCCGCCCATCGGCTCGACAGCCGCCGCCTCTCTCCCACCCGCGACACTCACCCGCGCCCCAGCGCCACCCAGACGCCCACCGCCCGCGCGCGCCCCCCATCCTCGAGCATCTCGGACGCGCCCTGGCCTGGCGACGTCTTGCTCCCCGCCGACATCCCCGACTCCAGCCGCGCCCGCCACGCCACCAGCCGCCCCTGCGTCAGAGCGAAGCGCCGCCGTCTTCCCCCGCGCGCGCCGCGCGGCGGACGGCGGCGCAGCGCCACCCGACAAGCCTGAGACCCCCCCGTTTCTTGGAGACACTGCCTCCCCGCAGACCCCAGCTGCCAGGTCGCGGCCAGTCTCAGCCGCGCCCGCCGCGCCAGTCATCGTCGCCAAAGCTGCTCGCCCAGCGGCACCATCACCATCGATGGCGCGCCCGTCCCCTGACGTCGAGGCAGCACACTTCCTCCGCAGGCGCCTGCTCGCGGAACGCGGCTCGGCGACGGCCACCGAGACCACCCTCTTCCCGCGCCCTCCACGGCCTGGCCCTGCACCGACCCCGCCACCTGGCATCGGCTCGCTCCCCGCCCGGACAGACGCTGAAGTCCCAGCCCGATCGCCAGCGACGGCGCCGCCTGCAAGCCCCCTCCCTCCGGCCGCCCGCGCCCCCTGCCCCCCCTCGCACTCCGCCGCTCCGTCGGCGTCACCGCCGACAGCAGCAACCCCGCCAACTCCGCCGCCACCAGACGCACTCGCATCACCGCCCCCTGGCCCACCACCGCCACTGCCCTGCCCCTCACGCGCACCGTCAAACTCGGTCGCACGTGCGCCCGCGCCCTGTCCCTGACTGCGCTGCATTCGACAATATACTGCCATGTACGCCTCCTTCTGCTTGATGCGCGCCGGCTCGTCTCGCATCAGGCGCGGTGGCTGGTCGTCGTCAAACAAGAAGTACCTCCCATCGTGCACGCGACACAGAGTCGTGCAATGGCCAGAATCCAAAGACCGCCCATTGTGGTGAACCACACCGACCAACTGCATCTGGGGGAGCCCTGGGAGTCTCAGTTGTTCTTCCACCCACACTGGCTCCCGCGCCTCCGAGCCCCTCCGCAGTTGAACCACCAAAACCTGCGGCACACAAGTGACTCTCATCTGCCTAACGTGCTTAACCTGCGCGTGCTCGTCGCGACAACATCCCGGACAGCTCTTCTCGACATCCCCAGGCGCAAAGAAGTCGCAATACAAATCCTGCACCATCAAAGGCCCACCTGGCCGCCCGTGAACACGCAGCTTCAGCACATCATCCGCATCGAACGAGACAGTCTCGAAATTGCATACGTCACACTTCTCGCGCTTCTCGACGACAAACCCGAACATCTGATCAACACACGTCACCCGCATATTCACCGCGCGGATGCTATCGGAGTCCCGCAGCGCAAACCGCCCTGCCAAGATCTCCCCGTCGCGCGCAGCCGACATCAGCTTCCCCCAATACGCAAACACATCCTGCTGCTGCCACGGGTCGTCGAACTCACTCGGCCGCCCCATCACATCGTCGTTGCAGTCAACGCCCGTACGCCGCAAGGCGCTCACAGGTCCCTGCTGCCAGCGTCGCGAACACAACTGCTTGTACGTCTCCCACATCCCGCAGACGCAACAACGGCCCGTGCCCCGCTCCTCGCACGGTTGCTCTGAATGCCATCGAAGCCATTCCCAGACGGCCGGCGTCCGCAACATCAGCTGCGTCACACTGACCACGTAGCAGGTGTGCCATGGCCGCGGCATCCCTCGGACGGGCACGCACCGCACGCTGTCCCACGAAGCCGCACGAATGCCGTCCACGCTCGGCACATCCATGTCTGCCGGGCGCAGTGGCGGCGAAAGCGGGCGGGGGCTCGGCTGCGGCGGAAGCGGGCGGTTCAATGCAAACAAACTCTGTGGTCCGAACGCCGCGGGCACCAACTGCTCTCGACGGCGCTGTCGACGACCGGCGGCCCGCTGCTGCGTTCGCAAGTACGCCTGTCGATTTCTGTCCTGCGCCTGCTGCCTGGCCAGGGCCGCGGCCTCTCGCCCGTGCTGTAACCGATTCTGGACGTCGACGCCCTCCAGCCTGTGCGAACGATCACGCGTCGCCTGCAGAGCAACTCGCGAGCGCTGCGCTAGGGCCCTCATCTTTTGCTCCAGAGATCCGAAACACGCGTGCGCACGCACATACCCGAAAAGTCCATAGTGGTCGGACATGTGAAACTCGGAACCCTCGAAGAACACTTTCCCCTTCCCTACCAAGTGCACCTCAGCCCAGAGGTCCTGCCCGAACAGAACCCGGTCCCGTCTCTGGCCGACAGCCCCCCTCTCGCCGAGACCCGAGTAAAACTTATTGCCAGGGCAGCCCCAAGATCGACCCTCGTACCAGGCGTCCTTCAGACGCAGCTGTTCCACGACGGCCTGAACCTGCGTGTCCGTACTGTTCATGTCGCCCACGATGAGCAGCCGGTCGCGCCCGTCCGCAAAAGCCCTCGAGATCTTCTCCAATATCGCACGCCGCCGCTCCCATGGAGCGTCCGTGGGCAGGTGGACAGCCGCCACGATCACGCGCCCGTCGCCGCCCGCGCCACCGCCCCCAGGCACCTCGACACGACACACCACGCAGGGATCCTTCCCTGCCAGAGCCACCGATTCCACCCGCAGACCGTGCCTGACGTAAAGATGCACATAACCCCTGGACTCGCGCGCCTGCGCAACGCCAGCCAATTGGAACTCCGCTGACAGCTCCTCGCACGCCTCCCCGCCCTCGCACTCCTGCAGGGCAACGACATCGCACCCGCGCGCCTGCCTCCAACGGAGCACTTCGCCGAGGACCGCCGCACGCTGATCTCGCTCGCTCCAGGAACGCGGCGCCACGACGGCGCGATGCCCTCCGGCGATATTCCACGTCGCACATGACAACGTCGACGCACCCCCCAGGCCCTCTCCCTCGCCCGCCTCGCCCGCGGCCCCACGCGGCACGCCCGCCATCGCCAGGCCGGCGCCCGCCGCGCTGGACGCAGACGCGCCCGCGCGAGGCACGACGCCGAACGCGTCCAAGGCGTCGCGGCACTCCTGGTCCGACAGCAACAACTCCATAACGTCCCGCGCTCCGCGCGCACCAACACCAGCCCGGAAAGAGGCGAACGCGCCCCGCAACGCTCGACACACGTCGGGCACGAACGACTCAGCCGACGCATCCAGCACACCCCTCCCAGCCTCGCGACCAACGCGGCCCAGCAGGAGCCCCAGTGCGCCGGCTATCCTCTGCGAGGGCACCCGAACGCGCGGCGCCTCCCCGAACTCTACCACTGGCAGGCGCCGCCCCCCGGCACCGGCCTGAATCGGGCGCAGCAACGCGTCGATATTCGCGGCTATTTGCTTTGCAACGGCCTCCCTGCGGCCCCGATCGTAAACGCACACTGACAAGGACTCGGCGCGCACGAGCGCCTCCCCTGTCCGACCAGCCGTGACACGCACGAACATCCAGTCCTGCGGGACACCCGACCCGCCCAGAGCGTCCACGGCAACCACCATGAGCAACTCCTGCTTGTCGCTCAAGCTGTTCGCATCCCACACACTCTTCCAATTTTGCGCAAACCGGCAAAATTCTCAGGAGTCTCCTCACCCCCGATGTGCTCGCCCACTTTTGCGGAGGCCACGGTCATCGGCAGATCTAACCCCACACACAGCTGCTGCGCCACCTTCAAGAAGAACTCGAGCGCCTGCCGCTCCGGCCTCCCCTCCGCCAGCGCGCTCTCCGCTCGCACGTTCACGACCCACTTGTCCATGCGCAGCGCACACCCACCGCGAACGTCTCCAAACGCGCCCTTCACCCTCCTAGCCTCCTTATCCAAGCTCTTGCGCAACCTCGGCGGCACCAGCCCGCCCAAGGCCTCTTTCACAGCGCTCAGGTGCAGGGGGCCCAAGCTCGGCTCCACGGAGTCGAACGCGCGCTCGTCCCACCGCCCGCACGCCGCCCACCGCTCCACTATCATGACAACGACACGAGACCGCAAATCCTCACCGCCATCTACGCACTCCCGCGACAAACGCGCAGCAGCAGCAACGGTCAAACGCTCGCGCAAATCCTCCACCGAGTCAAGAGCTGCGAAGTCCTCTGCATGACCACCCGCCAGATCCCGCGCGGCACAACGTTCCCCTGGCGTCACGCAGCGCCCCCGCTTGCGGTCCAGAAGCCTGTCGGCCACGGCGGTCAGCATACGCCGCGCGACGTCGTCATTGCCCGCCTCGGCGACGACAGCTTCTGCCAGCGCAGACACACACGGCGGGCCCTCCTCCCCCCACAGCCAAGTGTCCTCATCCACCACCCTGTTCGCTCCTCTGAGCCTGTCCGCCTGCACCGCACGGACGATAGACAGACGGTCCAGCAATCTCTCCGCCGCGCGTGCCTCGTCTGCGGTCCGCAGATCCGCCTCGCAATACCCATACTTCCGCAACGTTCCCGACGCGCGCGCCTCCAACCGCAGCTCGAAGCGTCGACGCTCCGGGAACGCGGTCGCATGCCTGACCCGCATAAAGTCCGCATACTCGGGCAAGTCCTCCTCGAACACCAAATCCCACGGATGCCTGACACGAGTCGTGGCGACGAAACCAATCCCAGCGACTGCCACGGTCTTCGCCGACATGTGCACGCGCACTTTCGCCAACGTCATCCCCTGCGCCTTCCAGTGCGTCAATGCCCACGCCAGCTGCAGTGGATAATTCTCGCGCGAAACGCCCTCCTCCGTCGCGGACGACACCTTCTGCCTCCAGATGGGCACCCACTTTTCGCGCACGGGGTCGTTCGGGAAGAAAGACCGCGGCACCCACTTCCGGCGCGCGGGGTCGTTCGAATCATTCTGCGCCTCTTTCCCAAGATCAACGTCGTCGAACTCGACGAAGACACAGATGGGCGCCTGCAGGTCCGGGCGTTCACCGTTGTGCGGATCCGCTCCATCCGGCCACATATATCCGCGCAACGTGCCCATCGCGCCGTTCATCAACCCCGCCTCGACCCACAGGTTCTGCGTCAGCAACACGCGGGCCCCTTCGCACACATGCAGCTCGTTCTCGATTCCCCGGAAGTCGTCCGCCGCCATCTGGTCCGGCCGAGACGTGCTTCTCTCCTTCCTGTCGTGATAGGCACGCAGCGCCGCGATGGGCTTGTCACTCTCACCCGCAACCTGATACAGTCTCTCCAAGTTCACCCTATCCGCGCCACACGCACCCGAGGCCCGATCCTTCCTTCCATCCATCAGCAGCGGAGCCGTCTCGAAGGCTGCCAGCTCCACCCTGCCCTCCTTGGTCATCTGCCACACCGTCCTATTCCGGCGCCTCAACCACACATGATCGGACTGGTCCCACGTGCACTGCGCCATCCCCTTCGTCACCTCCAAAAATCGGCCGGCATCCCGCCGGTACTCCGCCTGCCGCTCGGTGGACAGACCCCCCCGATTACCACTCCATCTGTGCACGCGGCGAAGAACGGCCACATCCTGGAACGTATTCCGCACGAAATTGCCAGTAGCCACCAATTTCTCCGTGCTCCAGGCATCATCCGGAGCCCGCTCAGCTCCCCGACGCTTATTCTTCCCATGACCCCCATACGCTCCCATCCGGTATAACGGATCATCGCCGATCGGCGGCGCCTGCTGCGGATCCCCAGCGAGAACGGCATCCTTCCCGCCGAGATAGACAGGCCTTCCCTCCTCCCCCACCCTGCCACCCTTTCCTTCCCGCCCGCGGACCGCAAGCTTCCCCGCCTTGCCAAGGGTATCCTGCACCTTGTACATGATCTTCCCCAACATCTGCCGCCCGATCATACTCATCTCGTCCAGCACAAACAGCCTCGCCTGTCGCAACCGCAGCTGCGTCCGTAAGAACCGATCACCGTCCCTCCTTTTCCATGGGCCACAATACCCCACTGGAACGCCGAACGCCCTATGCAGAGTGGTCGCGCCATACTTCAACTGAAACGACGCGCACCCAGTTGGAGCGGCAAGCAGACAGCAATTGCGAACCTCCTCCTCGATCTCTGGAGCAGAGCGCCGAATCTCTCGCAACCCACCGGCAGGGCCCGGCACCCGATCCGTTCTCACACGCGCAGCCGTCTGACGCGCCCACTGCCGCCTCGCTGCCACAAAACTTCGCACCGTGCGCGACTTCCCCGTACCAGCCACGCCCGTGACCATCAACCGGAGCGGATCATCTTCTGAATGGCGATCGTCCATGACGACGTCATGCGCAAACTTCTGCCAAGTATCCAGGTCTTCGCGACGAATGACCTCAACCCCGTCGCCGACGTCGGCATTGCCGCACCAGGCATCACGGAGCCTCTCGAGACGCTGTTTCTCCCCTGTGGGCACATTGCACGCCTCATCCAACCAATTGAAATCCTTGGGGTTTACCCGCACCCTGCCGCGCACATTATCCCGCGCAACATCCCCGAGGCGCACGTCGGCCGCCTGCACCGCAGGGCCCGCCGCGCTGACGCGCTCATCCGCTGGGCGGCGATCCCACTCGGACGCCTCCACCGCACCCGCGGCAACCTCCGCGCCCTCTCCTGGCCGCGGGTCGCGCAACACGGCGTCCTGGGGCTCCTCGTTGGGATCCTCATCAGCGCCCAGCACGAGTCTGTCCACAAGCTCCTCCACGTCCTCCCCCGACTCCGCCGCGTCGCTCTCCCTGTCACCATCGCCCTCCCTCAAGCCAGCATCAGACGCCTGCCCCCCCGCGTCGCCCGCCGCCTCGCCCACTCCCGAGCCACGCCCCTGCCGCCGCGCCTGGTGCCGAAGAACCATCTCGCGCCGCGTCCGGCTCAGCAGCTCCCGGTTGGAACTAGCCCCACCGGCCTCCAGGATCGCGCCAAGCACCTCCTTGTAGTACGGATTCGCACGCTCGAACTGCTCCACAACCCAGGCTGGCACCCACTGGCGGAGCATCGGGTCAGTCAGCATCTCCATCAACATGTACCCCCAGAACTGATCTGTCCTGCCCCATCCAGGCTCTCCCCCCCGACTTGAACCACAGGTCCTGCACGCCTAGGAGCCGGTCGCCCCCAGCATCTGGAACGAACTCCGTAGCCCCAATGCACACCTCTGGCACAGGTCGGACATCCCGCCGCATCTCCGCCTCGATCATGGCCCGCCGGTCCTCCGTCGCCATGTGCCGCCAGTGAGCAATGACATTCGCCCGCGCGCCCGCCTCGTGGCAAGCGTGGTCCACATTCGCACACTCCGCGTTATAGCCCGGCGTTACCTGCAGGCACACCGCTGGATTCCCGCGCTTCAACTTCCCTCGGTACACGGCGTACTTCCAGTAGACCTCGAACAGCGAGACATCGCGCACCTCCTCCTCCGTAATAGACAAATCGCCCCTGGCGCGCTGCCAACGCGCAAACTCCAGGCGCTTGTCGAACTTGTCCACTTTACTATCCCAGTGGACCGGCACGTCCTCCGCCTTGCCCCGCAGCGCGGATGCAGGCTTCAGGGCACGTGCGCCCGTAGTGTTCAGGGTCACGACAGGCATCATGGACAGGACCATAGGCAAGCGCAACCCCAGCAGCGCCACCTCGTAACAGTGGTAGTCCCGGTCACCGAGCATCCGAGCGAAAAACTTTTGAATCGAGCGACGGAGGAAGTCCGTGCCTTCACCCTCTGGAACATACGCGCAGACCTCGTTGACGGCGTCGTCGAGGACCTCTTTGATATTCCGCGAGCCCTTGGGCGCCTTCGTCGCATATTTGGTGACTTTCTCCTCGACGGCCCATAGGTTCAGGACGGGGCGCCAATCGATGTCCCCCATGTTGGCCAGGAGCACGTGCTCCTCGTAACTGTTGCAGAGCCTGTCGTTCCTCGGGAACACCGCCCGCCCATGGCCCTCCCTGCGCCCCCTCTCCATGCGGAACGGCCTTGACCCAACGCGGCCCCACCTCTCGCGCGGAAAATCATACCGGCAGAACACGCACCCCTCCTTTCCGCGAGCACACGCATGAACACCGAGCTTAGGCGGCCCCATGCCATGCTTCGTGTGGCGCGCGACCCTGTTCACCAGCGCGGACACCAGTCTCCGAACGGGCTGCACGTCCACCTTCCCTGCTGCCTGGGACTGAAAGGTCTCGTCCAGGACCTTCCGCACATTCAAGCACTCCAGCGCAGACGCAGGCACGCTCCGCACCGCCCGGCCCTCCGACGTCGCGCCAGCGGCCTGGTCTTGCATCTCCACGTCAACGTCGAAGGCGCCAACATCGTCGTCCCACGTGTACCTGCACGCGCCCGCGTCATCGTAGCAAGGGTTCCACTCCGACACCACGTGCCCGAAGAACTCATAGAACCGCTTCTCCAGAACGCTCTGAAGCGAAACATTCTCGTGCTCTGGCTTCAGCACACCGAAATCAACAGCAGCACCCGCCAGGCGCTGCACGCGGACCCCAGTGGGAACACCTGCAAGCCTCGGCCCCCGAACTGCGCCAGCGTCCTGCGCGCCATCACCGTCCTCACCGCCCTCCACAGAACTGCCACCCTGCGCGTCTACAGGCGCGGCAGCGATCTCTGGCACGACACGCTCGAACGCCACATCCCGCTCGTCCCCGCGACCGCGCGCACCCTCATCAACATCCACGCTTACCAACCACCCACGATCCACCAGCGCGTCGAGCAGCGCAGACGCCCTACCCACGAACTCATCCTCACGGTCGCCCGCGGCATCCTCACTCCCAGACCCCGAAGCAGCTGAGCCCTCACCCCCACGACCCCCAGATGCACGCCCGACTGGCCGGCCAGCAGCGGCGCGCAGCACCTGCCCCAGGGCCGCGAGAGCAGCAGCACGACGCTTCCGCTCCAGCGGCAGCCAGGCCAGCGAACCTGCCTCGAGCACGGGCAGGCATGCCGCCACGTCGCTGACCACGCTCGGCGGGAGCATGTCACCCTCTCCGTCCACGTCGGCACGCACCCGCGCAACCTCAGGCCCGGGCAGCCCCACGCTGAACCCGTGGTAGTGCAGATTTCCGCCCGCGCCGCACTCCGCCCTGGCCATCGCCATGTACTTGAACTGGTCTGAGTGCGGCAGCACTGCTGGCATCACCATCCGCATGTTCAACTCCACTCGCAAGGCCATCATGTACGCCACCAGGTCCGGGTTGCCCCGCGCGAAACGGAAGCGCTCCTCTCGCCCGTCGCCGACCCAATCTCCCAGGGCACGGTCTCCCACCGCCCGCGCCCCTGGACCTCCCCCCATGCGCTGAATGTCATACGCGGCATTGTAGAACGGGTTCTGTGTCCACCAGATCGACGGGTGCCGGCCGAGACCGACGACATCCGGCACGAGCGGCCGCCTGCGCTGGGCCCGCCCGTTCCCCGCAGGCATGTCCATCTCGCGCAGGAACCGCCTGCCCACACGCTCAGCGCCGTCCGCAAGAGAGCCGTCGACCCAGGGCGGGTGCCAGGACAAGTGCTTAACGGTACTCTGCAGCTTCTTGGACTCATAAGACCAGTGCATCGTGGTCGACGGCACGTCGCGCCCCACGTTCGCCAGCTGGCCCACCAAAATCCGCACGCGGTCCTCGCTCTCCAGGATTTGCCGGAGCCCGCCCTTGGTCATCACGCTGGGGCCCTGGACCGCGAGACCCGCCCGCCTGTACATGGTCCGATACACGCCAAAGCCCTTGGCCCTGGCCTCGTTCAGGAGCAGCACGTTCACCATGGCCCACATCACACGCTGCCCTCGCGGGCCACCCACGAACTGCCCCGCGCGGTAGCGCATCAGGTGCTGCTCCCACTCCTGCACGGAAACCCGTCGGGGGCGGTCCTCGAAGAGGTCGCCAATGCCCATCGGGAACTCCAACGGGAACGCCCTCGCGAAGCGACCGAAGGAGCGCGCTGGGATCGGGTCCTCACTCTGGCCAGGCCACCCGTAAATCATCCGCCCCCCCGTCTGACCGACCGCCTCGTCTTCGTCAAACTCCGGCAAATTCTCCTCCACGCATCCGGTATCCCTGTCCTGGGCGGCTCCCACAAACTTGCCGGCCATGGCCAGCTCCAGCATCACCTCGTCCAGAACCGCCTCCGGAATCACGTCCCCATGCGAGCCCGCGAACGGCCCCCTCACCCGCGGCCGCATCCACTCCACCAGAAACTCAACGCGCACGCACTCCACGGGCATCCGATCCCTCTGCACGGACACCACTTTGCTCTCCCCCCGCGCCGCGTCGAGCAGGCGTCCGAACAAGTCCTCCGTCGTCTCATCATCGCCAAACTTGAGCCCCCCCGAGTGGCCCTCCGCCTCTGGCTGCAGCCCCGCCCACCACCGCTGCACAGCCCCGCCGTACACGAACTGCGCCTTGTCGAGCCATGCACTGAACACGTCGTGATCCACGGCCATGGCCTCGTCTCCGTCCCCGACATCGAAATCATTATCATTGGCATCCTCGGCATCATCGTCGGCCGCGGCCTCAGCGCCGCCGTCGCCACTCTGCGCGCCGTCGCCATCGCGGCCTGTCGTCTCGCGCCCAGCCTCATCGCGCGGCCCTACGAAGTGCACGTCAAAGCCAGCGGCAATGAACTGGCGCGGCGCGACGACGTCGACGCCTGACAGACCGCAATCCCTGGACATAGCCTCGACCCGCGTCACCGGCCCGGGCACCTCCGGTTCCCATGCCTCGTACCCCGACAGCACGGCGGCGTCCTCGCCCGCTCTCGGCGCATAGCACCTGATGATCTCGTCGTCTGGCAGCACGTCAAACAGGCGCGGGTCGCAATACTTGTGCATGGGCTCCTCCGCAGTCCCGCCCAGGCGCCAGGGGCCGCACGTGCCGGCAAACGCGCACAGCGCCCGCAGCACGTGCCCACAGTAGCGCCAGCGCACGTGCAGCCCCTCGACCACCTCCTTCCCAAAACCCACATTCCGCCGCAACATCAGGCTGAAGGGCACTTTCCTCGGGTGCCAGGGCAGCACCACCCGCGGCTCCACGTTCTCCTGAAGCTCCTTCCCCCGGCCGCCATGATCGTAGTCGATGAGCACCTCCCCGTTGAGTAGCACCTCTGCGACACGCCCGGGAAACACCAGGCGCCCACAGATGTCCACGCCGAAGCGCTGCCGCTCCTCGTCAGTGCTGACCGCAGCCATGCGCTCGGGGCGCTGCGGGTCGTCGGGGCGCTCGCCGGGCCCCCGCACCGAGTTCACGCGGTCCCCGACGCGGAACCCCTTCATCAGCTCGTGGCGCCGCGCGAACCCAGCCACGTCCTGCGGGAACGAGATGATGTTCTTGCGGTACTTGCGCAGCCCCGTCCGGGACACGGTGGCCAGGTGCACCTGCATGTGGCCCAGGGCAATTAGCAAGCCCTCCATGAGCGTGGCCTGATCGAACAGCTCGCGGAGGTCATCGGAGGGGAAACGGAAGCACGGGTCCATATGGTTCTGCGCAGTACGGAGACCCACCACCTGATACAAGTCGTCCTCCGTGGGCGCGGCCGCCGCCTGCTTGTCCAGGTCCCGCCTGCACCGCATGCACACGCCCGCGCACTCCAGAGCGAAGCCGTCCGGCGGGTCGCTCGGCGGCACCTCGTCCCACTCGGCCACCTCCGCACTGCACGCAGCCAGCCCGTCCCCGCCGCGCCGCCGCAGCAGCATCTCCTCCGCGAGCTGGTCCGGCGGCTCGAAGGCAGGGTGGAACGCCGGGAACCGCTCCTGGCACTCGTGGCACGTGAACTTCACCATGCGCGTCAGGATCGCCTGCGCCGCCTGCACAGCCCGAACGGACGCGTCGCGCAGCTGCACGTCGTACTTCGCCACGCGCAGCGGCACCGTCTTCAGCGCCAGCAGCATGCACTTCTGGTGAGCATCTCCTGCAGCCAAGCGCGCGCGGTGGTCCACGTGCCCCCCGAGGCGCTCACGCAAACGCGACTTCGGACGAAACTCCCAGTGCTCCGACTCTGGCGCAGATCCAAACGCAAACGACTCTGCGACGGCCGACTCGGCAGCCTCCGACAGCCTTCCAGGTGCCCATCTGGTCCGAATCACTGCCCGCAGATCATTCCCGTATCGACCACGCTTCTTCGCCGGACGCCCTCGACCACGCCCCGCACGTCCTGCCCCCCGCAGACCCTGACCAGCCTGCTGCAGCGCATCGAGGCCTTCTTTGGCGGTGCGCTCACCTGCACGGGCCTCGGCCAGCAGTCCCGCCACCCCTACATCCTCCTGCAGCTGGCCAACCCAGACGCGGCCGGGATTCTCCCCCTCCTCCGCCCTGCGCTCGCGCGGCCCCTGCCCCCGCCACCACGCCCCCGCCATGTCCGCTGGCTCCCGCCAGCCGGCAGGCCGCTCCACGGGCAACACAACCACGTCGTCGTCCGGCACCACGTTCGCTGCGAACCCAGCCGCGACCCGCGACTCGCGCTGCCACAGAGCACGAAAGTCATCGGCGTCGCCTCCGCGCGGCTCATCGCAGCACCGCACAGCCCGCCACTGCGTCGCGCCGCCCTCAACCACGACGGGCGTCTGCAACATGCTACACTCGAAGCGCACCCGGGGCCATTCCGAGCGACGCCGGGAATCCTCCTCCACGGCAATCTCCTCCCAGGAGGAACGCTCTTCGCTCGGGCAACGACCACGCGCGCGATCCACCAGCTCCAGCAGCACTCTCCCGAACCGCCCTGGCCGCCCAGGCTCCATCAGCGCACCCCACAACGCGTCGCCGTCCGACCCCTGGATCCGCACGCTCGCTGGGTTGCAACCGCGCCGCGACAGCAGGTACTCACGCACGGCATGCACCAGATCCGGCAGCCGCCTCTCCTTCAGGTGTGGCACGGACGCCACTGCCCACGCGCGCGCATGCCCACCCCCGCCACGAGGCAACCCAGAGCGGCGCGACGCGCGCCCGTCCGCACCCTTCGCCGCCAGCGCCTCCGCCCCATCTGCCTCCGCCGGAGGTCCGGCACCGGCGAAACGCACCAGCTCCGCATTGAGCGCGCCGCGCACCTCGTGAAGCAAGGCCACGTCGTCCTCCGAGGCGACCTCGTGGTCCGCGGCAGAGCGCTCGTCCTCGCGCTCCGAAGCCGAGAGCTCCACCATCCCCGCGGCGACCTGGCCGCCGCGCCCCTCCGAGGCCAGGTGCCCGGCGCCGCCCTCCACAGCCCATTCTTCCGCGGACGTTTTGCACTCGAGCCTCCTTCTGCGCCCCGTCGACGACGCCCTCGCCGCCCCAGCGGCCTCCCCTCCAGCGCGCCCGCCCTCCGCGCCAGCCCCGGCGGCCTCTACCTCGGACGTCTTGCGCCCCAGCCGCCGCTTCCGCGCCCCGCAGCGCCCCCGCCGGCCTCCACCTCGGACGTCTTGCGCCCCAACCGCCGTTTCCCGCGGCCCCCGCCCGCGCCCTCGGCACAGCCACCCTCGTTCACCGCGCCATCCGCGACGTCGACGCCCGCTCCGCCGCGCGCAGCGCCCTCGCCATCCAGCCCAGGAATCGCACCCGCGCCCCCCTCCGCTTCGCCCCACTCCTCCTGCGACGTCTTGCGCCCCAGCCGCCGCTTCCGACCACCACGCCGCACGTCGCCCGCGCCACAGCCGCTCTCCGGCCCAGCACCCTCCACGGCGTCGCCGCTGCCCCCGCCTTGCGCGGCGGCCAGGTTCGCCGACGCAGCAACCGCCCCCGCGCACCGATCCGCCGCCCCGCGCAACCACTGCTCCCAGTCCAGGTCGGTGTCGCGGACCTTGTAGTACTCATCCCCACGCGCGCGCGCTGCGCAGGCAGGCAAGAGCAAACGCCAGCAGTGGCACCGATCGCATTGCGCCCAATTCCGCATGCAGAACAGGTGCGACGGTGCGACGCACCTTCGTCGGCGCCCGCGCACGCCCCGAGCCCTCCGGCGCCTGCGTCGCCACCCTGATCCTCGCCGAGCAACTGGCACGCCTTCTCGTTCGCGTGCAGCCTGTTCCCCTTGGAGCGCGGATCGATGTGCGGATAGCACTGCGGGCCTGCAAATTGCACCAGATACTGCTGTTTCAGGGGATACCGTCGGATCTCCTCACTGGTCAATCGCAGCGCCTCTTGAGGCACTGCTCCTATTCACTGTTGGACAGCACGAACCGGCCGTGCACGTCCACCTCGCACAGGGACTTCAACTCCGGCTTCATCGTCACCGCCGCCTCCCACATCGCGTGCCGCGCGTACCACTGCTTCGATGGCTTGTTCGCCTTCAGCGCGAACTCGTTGAATTTGTCCACTGCGAGCGCAGGAATCAGGCCCCTGACGCGGCCGTGCGGACACCCATGTCCAGCACACTTCCCGCGCACGTCGCGCCCCTTCGTCGGCCGAAAACGGCACTGCTCCCGCCCCCAGCCTCCTCCCCAGGTCAGCCCTTTACAACGGTCCTCATCCACGTGGTCCGGTTGGAACTGCCTGGACTCTGCCTCGGACGCGAGCCCCCCGTCCGCGGCCCCGCGCCTCCGGCGCGCACGCCCTCCCCCGCACGGACGAGAAGCTCCATCCCTTTCAACTCCAACGGGCGCGCCGTCGTCATCGTCACTGAAATGCGCGACGCCTGGAATGCGAGGAACAGCACGCCCCCTGCCCCGCCGCGCCGCCACGCCACGACCACGACCACCTCCCGCACCACCTTCTTCTACACCAAGACGAACGCCCGTGTCGTCTTCGGCACAATCGAACCCAGCATCCTCATCGCTGCTGAAATCGTTCACACCTGGAATGATACAACGCCGACCAGCAGACGACCCCCCTCGCCCCCCCCTCCTGCCCCGCCCAGGACAACGCCCCCCGCCACCCTGTGCATCACCGCCAACAACGCCCAACTGCTCGGTGCCAACGAACCCGGCACCCTCATCGCTGCTGAAATCATTGACACCTGGGATGACGCCGCGCCGGGCAGCTGACCCACCGCCTCTCCCTGCCGCAGCGCCACAAACACCGCCAAGACCACAGCCACCGCGCCCCTCGCCACCAGCAACGCCGCGCTCGCGCACGGCCACAACCGGAACAGCACCGTCGTCGCTGCTGAAATCGTTGACCCCTGGAATGATCCGCGCCGCGGCGCTGCCAGCGCCAGCAATCCAGCGAGACTCCACTGCATGCCGCATTGACGCATCTCCCGCCCCCGTAGCGCCACGCCGATCTTCGCCACCACCGAAACCGCTCACCGCCCCGCCGACCGCAACGCCCGGCCCCTCCCCACTGGCTGTCCCGATCTCCACGCCGCCATGCTCGCTAATCTCGCGTCGCTTCCGCGCAGCAACGCTCGCCATGGCGGTCAGGTTCTGCGCGCCGCGCAGATGCGCACCACGCTGGCTTTTCCCGGACGCCTTCGTCTTCGACGCCAGCTTCTTCGGCGCCCCCGCCACGGACCGCAGCCACGGCGCGAAGCTAGCGTCTCCGGGAAGCACGCCGGCTGCCAAGCGACCATCCACATCAACGACCGCCGCAACATGCCCCTCGGGGAACCACACGACACTGCCAATGTCCAGCCCCCCCGCGCAACCCAGAAACCATGCGCCGGAACACTCCCCCCGCAGGACGCAGTCTGCACTGTCCGCCTCATAGACACGCACCCGCGACCGCCGCGCCTCCAGCCACTCTTCAACCACGGCAAAGTTCGCTCTCTCCGCAGCGTCACCGCGCAGGCCAGCGCCAGAATCATTCGCGCACCGCAGTTCGAAGAAACACTCAGCCTGCTCGCGCGCGCCAGCACAGCCAACACCAGCCACGCTCAATTGCAAGCACTTATTCCGCCACGGCCCCAGGCGATCCCTCCCCAAATCCACGACGCCGAGTCGCCCCGAGGCTCCGAGGCGACGCCACGTCGAAGGCGCCGACGCCACGCCCGGGAAGTGCCAGACGCCCCGGCAGCACGGGATCCCACGCGCGAGGCCCCGTCGCAGAGCACTCCGCCGAGCGCGGCGAAGACACAAGCCACGCGCAGCGCGGCACCACCGACGCACTGCCCCGCCCCCCGCGACGCACTCCAGGCAGGATCACCCACGCACTCGCTCGCGCTCTGCCCCGCCCTGCCCAGTGCGCCGCCGATCCCAATGCCAGGAGAAAACCTGCGAACGCACACGCGCCGCCCCCCACACTTCCGCGCGCTGAGCCCGCGCAAGCCACAGTGAAACCACTTGGCGACTCGAACCCTCCCGGCAGACGCCGCGGCATCGGACGCAGCGTCCGGGTCGCGCCAGAAACTCTCTCTCTCCTCGCAGCCGGTCGCCCCACTCGGCAAAGCTCCCGGACGGGGCGGCGCGCTCCGCGGCGCGGACCGACTGGGCCGTGGCCAGGGCCAAGGCCGGAGCGCGCGGCGAAACCGAGGCCAACGCGGAGACGGAAGCCGGAGCCGCGGCCAGAGCCAGAGCCAGAGCCGAGGCTGCGACCGGGGTCGGGCAGACATCGTCGTCACCGTGGAACCAATCGTCGTCAGCGTCGTCCTCGTCGTCGCTCGTGGCAAAAACACACGCTTCCCCCGCGCCATCGCTGGCGTCGAAAGCGCGCGCTTCCCCGGCCAAGACGCGCTCGAAGAAATCGCGGCGGCCGCCCCCCCCTCTTCCCCCCCCTCCTCCTCTGGAGCCAGGGCCGAGACTTCAGCCAGAAACGACAACGGCGAATCTGCTCCGAAGAACGGATCCGAAAATTCGCGATAGTGACGGCTCCCAGTACACATTCCCCAGAGAAGCTGCCCCCGTCGCCCGCGTCCTGGGAGGGGCGCCCAGGGACCAGAAACTGTCGCGAAAAATTCGCGACAGTTCCCCCCTCCGAGCGGCAACTCCCAGAAGATTCTGCCCCGACCCGAGGGGTCCGCCCGGGAAACGAAAACGCTCGCGAAAAAAACGCGAGCGTTTCCCCCTCCGAGCGGGGCCCCCCAGAAACTTCCTCGCCGCGCGTCGACGACCGCGAATTTTCTGCAGAAAACCTTGCAGAAAATTCGCGATAGTGGCGGCTTCCCAAACCCCACGGTTCAGAAAAGCTGGCCCCCGGCCCCGGCCCTGCCCCGGTCGTCCTGGCTCTTCCCTTTCTGTTCGCCTCCTCCGAGCGCAAACAATGATTTCCGGCGGCGGCAAACTCCACCGCGCCCCCTCCGGGAGGAGAGAGCGCGCTGAAGCTCGCCGCCGCCAGAAAACTACCCGCCCCAGCCTCCCCCGAGCGCTGGGGCGGGTAACCGGCCCGTGTCCGGCTGGGACCAGCGCTGATCATCTGTCCAAGGGGACTTCGATGATCAGCGCCAGCCCCGGGGAAGCCTCCTCCGAGCGCTTCCCCCCCAGCCTCCTCCGAGCGCTGGGCCCCGCCTCCTCCGAGCGCGGGCACCCACATTTCCCACCCCTCCGGGCGCGGGAAATATGAGCGGGTGGTTAGTTTAAGGTCAACCACCGTAATACCTGGGAGAGAGGGGAGGGCGCGCGTGTGCGCGCGTGCGTGGTGTGCGTGCGCGTTGCGTGTGTGTGTGTGTGTGCGCGTGCGTGCGCGTGGCGTGCGCGCGCGTGCGCGCGCGCGCCCGGCGCGGCCGCCCCGCGCCCCCGCCGCCCCGCGCGCGGCGCAGGGGGCGGGGGGCCGGGCGGGCGCGCCTGCTTGAGCCGGGGCGCGCGGCGGTCGCCGTCGTCGCGGCGGCGGCGGCAGGCGGCCGCGGCGGCGGCGCCCCTGCTGCCCCCCCGGCAGCGGCGGCCGCGGCGGCGGCGGCGCGCCGCCGTCGTCGTCGCCGCCGCCCGCCCTTGTCCTTCCTGCCTCCCCTTCCCTCCCCCCTCCACCCTCTGGCTGCGGCCCCTGCTGCCTCCCTTCGGCCGCTCCCCTTGCCGCCCCCTGCTGTCTTCCCCCGTCCCCCTCCTTTTCTCTTCTGTCCCGCTCCTTCGTTCGCTCTGCTTCCTCTGCTGCCCCTTCTGCCCCCCCTTTCCCTCCCCCCCTCGCCCTACTTCTTCCGTGTTCTTCCGTGTCTCTGCCCCCTCTGCTGTTCTCTTGCATTTGTTGCCTTACTTTTTTTGCAAGCCCCGGGTCTCCGCCCCGGGGCCGCCCGAATCGACCCGGGGCCTTCGCCCCCGGGCAGACCCAAGCACCGCGCCCCCCCTTCGCGGGAGCCCCCTTCGCAAGAGGCCCCCTTCGTTTGCGGGAGGCCCCCTTCGGGAAGCCCCCATTCGAGCCCCTCGTAGGGAGCCCCCATCCGTAGGTGCCCCCGCTCGCAGGGGCGCCCCTTCGCGGAGCACCCTTTCGCGGGGGGAACTTCGCAAGGCCGCCTTCGCAAGGAGGAACCTTTTCTCGGGAAGGGGGGGGGCGCAGGGAGCCCACTTCGCACGGACAGCCGCAGCCGCGGCCTCGGCAGCGGCCGGGGAAAGAAAACCACCGCGAAAAAATCACTATAATTTCCACCTCCCAGCCATGGCCGCAGCCGCAGCCCCGACCGCGGCCGCGGCCGCTGCCGGGAGAAGAAAACCACCGCGAAAAATTAACGATAATTTTCCCCTCCCAGCCACGGCCGCAGCCGCAGCCCCGACCGCAGCCGCGGCCGCGGCTGGAGGAGGAAAACCACCGCGAAAAAAACACAATAATTTCCCCCTGCCCGCCACGGCCGCAGCCGCAGACCCGACCGCAGCCGCGACCGCGGCCGGGAGAGGAAAACCACCGCGAAAAATTCGCGATAATTCCCCCCTCCCAGCCACGGCCGCAGGCGCAGCCCCGACCGCAGCCGCGGCCGCGGCCGGGAGAAGAAAACCACCGCGAAAAATTCGCGATTGTTCCCCCCTCCCAGCCGCGGCCGCAGCCGCAGCCCCGACCGCAGCCGCGGCCAGGAAAAGAAAACCACCGCGAAAAATTCGCGATAGTTCCCCCCTCCCAGCCACGGCCGCAGCCACAGCCCCGACCGCAGCCGCGGCCGCAGCCGGGACAAGAAAACCACCGCGAAAAATTCGCGATAGCTTCCCCCTCCCAGCCACGGCCGCAGCCGCAGCCCCGACCGCAGCCGCGGCCTCGGCCGCGGCCGGGAAAAGAAAACCACTGCGAAAAATTAGCGATAGTTTCCCCCTCCCAGCCACGGCCGCAGCCGCAGCCGCGGACGCAGCCGCGGCCGCGGCCGGGAGAGGAAAACCACCGCGAAAAATTCGCGATAGTTCCCCCCTCCCAGCCGCGGCCGCAGCCGCAGCCGCAGCCGCGGCCGCGGCCGCGGCCGGGAAAAGAAAACCACCGCGAAAAATTCACGATAGTTTCCCCCTCCCAGCCACGGCCGCAGCCGCAGCCCCGACCGCAGCCGCGGCCGCCGGCCACCGCGAAAAATTCGCGATAAGCCGCGGCCGCAAAACCAAAAGAAAACCACCGCGAAAAATTCGCGATACCCCCTCCCAGCCACGGCCGCAGCCGCAGCCCCGACCGCAGCCGCGGCCGCGGCCGGGAGAAGAAAACCACCGCGAAAAATTCGCGATAGTTTCCCCCTCCCAGCCACGGCCGCAGCCGCAGCCCCGACCGCAGCCGCGGCCGCGGCCGGGAGAGGAAAGCCACCGCGAAAAATTCGCGATAATTTCCCTCCCCAGCCACGGCCGCAGCCGCAGCCCCGACCGCAGCCGCGGCCGTGGCCGGGAGAAGAAAACCACCGCGAAAAATTCGCGATAATTTCCCCCTCCCAGCCACGGGCGCAACCGCAGCCCCGACCGCAGCCGCGGCCGCGGCCGCGAGAAGAAAACCACCGCGAAAAATTCGCGATAGCTTCCCCCTCCCAGCGGCGGCCGCAGCCGCAGCCCCGACCGCGGCCGCGGCCGCGGCCGGGAGAAGAAAACCACCGCGAAAAATTCACGATAGTTCCCCCCCCCTCCCAGCCGCGGCAGCAGCCGCCGCGGCAGCAGCCACTGCCGCAGCCGCCGCCGCGGCTGGGAGAAGCCACCGCGAAAAATTCAACTCCGCCACACAATGCACTTTCTTCGTTGTTGTCCCTTTCTCCTCCATCCCCAATACCGCTGAGTGTGATCAGCGGTCGCCGGTACTTCTAACCGACTCAGTCCTCCATTCCGGTTCTAGTGACCGGCCGAGAGGTTGGCTCTGGCGGCTGCGAACCCTCAACAAGCTAGACATCACCAGAAAATAACCTCATCGGCCCCAGCACTAAAGTGGGCACCGAATCCTAGACTACTTCCAGCAACCGCTTGCCTCCGGAACGACTTACTTCCCGCTCTGGCCCTGGCGTCTTTGGGGCCTCTCGCGCCACGTGGTCTTTCTTGGCATTCAGCCCTATGACCATGTGACTATGTCCCAGGGGCGACGTGAGGCCCCAGCAGTAGTGGCAACTGCCCGCACCACCAGTTTGGACGACTGGCCGCGCCGCCGGTTCTTGGGTCCGGTCTCCCGCCAGTTCTTGGGATGGTCGCCCGCCAGTTCTTGGGATGGTCGCCCCTTCGGAATTTGGGTCCGGTGCCCGCCAGTTCTTGGGATGGTCGCCCGCCAGTTATCGGGTTGGCCGCCCATGAATTGGGATTTCTCCCCTCACGTGCGTGCCGAGCAGTTTCACGACATGCTCAGGTCGGAAATAAAAACAGATTTTTACACATGCGCAGGTCCACATAGCCGCGGCCACGGCCAGGGCCACAGCCACGGCCACGGCCACGGCCACGGCCACGGGCACGACCACGACCACAGCCACGGCCACGACCACGCCACGGCCACGGTCACGGCCACGACCACGGCCACGGCCACGGCCACGGCCACGGCCACGACCACGACCACGGCCACGGCCACGGCCACGCCACGACCACGACCACGGCCACGGCCACGGCCACGGCCACGGCCACGGCCACGGCCACGGCCACGACCACGACCACGACCACGACCACGGCCACGGCCACGGTCACGGCCACGGCCACGACCACGACCACGGCCACGGCCACGGCCACGACCACGGCCACGGCCACGACCACGGAAACAGCCACGGCACGGCGACGGCCACGGCCACGGCCACGGCCACGGCCACGGCCACGGCCACGGCCACGGCCACGGCCACGGCCACGGCCACGGCCACGGCCACGGCCACGGCCACAGCCACGGCCACGGCCACGGCCACGGCCAGAGCCAGGGCCAGGGCCAGGGCCAGGGCCACGGCCAGGGCCAGGGCCAGGGCCAGGGCCAGGGCCAGGGCCAGGGCCAGGGCCAGGGCCAGGGCCAGGGCCAGGGCCAGGGCCACGGCCACGGCCACGGCCACGGCCAGGGCCAGGGCCAGGGCCAGGGCCAGGGCCAGGACCACGGCCACGGCCACGGCCACGGCCACGGCCACGGCCACGGCCACGGCCACGGCCACGGCCACGGCCACGGCCACGGCCAGGGCCAGGGCCACAGCCACGGCCAGGGCCAAGGCTAGGGCCAGGGCCAGGGCCAGCGCCACGGCCAGGGCCAGGGCCACGGCCACGGCCACGGCCAGGGCCACGGCCACGGCCAGGGCCAGGGCCAGGGCCAAGGCCAAGACGGCCAGGGCCAGGGCCAGGGCCACGGCCACGGCCAGGGAGGGCCAGGACCAGGACCACGACCAGGGCCAGAGCCAGGGCCACGCCACGGCCACAGTCAGAGCCACGGCCACGGCCACACCACGGCCACGGCCACGGGCACCACGGCCACAGCCACGGCCACAAACCCGGCCACGGCCACGACCATTCGCACAGACACGACCATTAAAACAGACACGACCACAACCATAGCCACGGCCACGCCCACGGTCACGGCCATGGCGAAAAGGCTACGGCGAATGGACCGCGGCTAGCACGGCCGCGGCAAAGCCCGGTCACGGCCATGGCGAAAACGCTACGGCGAATGTCACGGTCACCGCGGCAAGCAGGCACAGCTTCACAGCTACCATGCCAACCACAGTGTCATGGCCACGGTCACCATGGCCACGGCCATCACAGCCACGGCCACAGCCACGGCCACGGCCACGAGCCCGGCCATGGCCACGGCCACGGCAAGGGCCACGGCCAGAGCCAGAAGGCGACCATGCCACGTCTAGTCACAGCCATTGCCACGGCCACGCCGACGGTCATGGCCACCGCAACGGCCACGAGCACGAAGACAGCCAGAGCCAACGACGGCCACGACGGCCAGCCACGGCGTCACGGCCACGGCCACAGCCACAACCAGGACCACGGCCACGACAAAGACTATTAGCACAGACATGACTATAACCACAGCCACGGCCACGCCCACAGCCATGGCCGAGGCGCTACAGCAGAGCCACGGTCACAAAGCCAACCACGCCAGTGCCATGGCCACGGCCAGAATTGCCACGGCCACCACAGCCACGGCCACGGCCACGGCCAAGGGTCCGGCCACGGCCAGGACGGCCACGGCCACGGCTGTGGCCATGGCCACGGTCACGGCAAAAGACACGTTCACAGCCACAGATCCACCATGCCACGCCGCCACGGCCAGGGCGACAGCCAGGGCGACGACCCTAACACGACGACGACCATAACTACAGCAACGACCAGAACCAGAGCGTCACAGCCACAGACACGGCCACGAACCACGATGAGGACTACCACGACCAGCCGGCCGCCACGGCCAGCACATGGCTACAGCCACCACTGGCAATCATCACGGCGATGAAAATCCCGGCCATGTTAGGATCTGTCGCGTACTGGCTGCCGTGGTGCGAAGCCACAATGATCATCACGGCCACGGCCAGGGCTACTATGCCGAGGCAGTCAGTTTGGGGCTCTTTTCTCGCGCAGCGCTGCTGGAAACATGTACGGAGCTTCATCAAGAACACATGGGAAAAGCTTTCTCAAGCGTGAAGAAACAGCTCGAAAATACGTTTTTTTCCCCGTTTTCATCCAACGTCGGTTTCCGAGATAGTAACATCTGCGGGCCAGAGAATTGACTGGCAGACACACGTGCGGAATATATGTTTCCTTCTGATTTCTGTACAGCACTTATCAAAAGGACTCGAAGAATACGAATAGTTTTTCTGACCTAGCTCGAGTAGGAGACCCAGTTCGAACCTCTGTCAGGTCGACCAACTAGCTTCACCCCGCGCCGGAATTTCTCTAGATTATAACTCGCAGAGCTTCCCTTAGCAAGTTATTGCTGGAAGCTTAAGAGTAATTCCGGGGCGCTGGAGAGCTAGTTGGCAAGATAAATCTCGACAGACCTTTTGGTGACTTTTGGTCGGTTGAAAATCTTGTTCTCGGAATTCAACAATTCGTTTGAGCACTAGTATTTTTTCCCATGATATTCGATCTTATTCCTGCTCGCCATCTTGATCTCAGCTCGACCGGGTACCATTTACTGCCAAAAAGCAGGCAGGCGGGATCGGCCGTTTCAAGTCCTCTTGATAGGCGCTCTCGGTATATTGGACTTAACTTGAGATACAGGACAGCTACAGAGCTGATAAGCACACATTATCGATGCAGAATGATCAGGAGCGCTTGCCTGTTGCATCCAGAGGTCTCAACTCGGTTTGCTAGCCGAGCTAGGTCCTCAAAGCTATTCGTATTATTCGAGTCATCTTGACAGGCGTTCTCGGTTTTCTGTACTTAACTCGAGCTATACGACAGCTACAGAGCTGATACTTGCAGAAATCGATTCGGAATCATTAGTCGCGTTCGTTTGTTGAATACAGAGATCTGAACTCGGTCGGCTGCCCGATCTAGAATCGCGAAACCATTCGTATTCTTCGAGTCATATTGAGAGGTGCTGTCGGTTTGTACTTAACTCGGGCTGTAGGGGAGCTATTTGGTAGCCACAGGAATCGATTGAGAGACATCAGGCGCGTCCGCCTGTCGAATCCAGAGCTCGAAACTGGGTCTGCTGCCCGAAGTAGATCCGCGAAACTATTCGTATTGTTCGAGTCATCCTGAGAGCTGTCGGTTTTCTGCACTTGCCTCGGGCTGTAGGGGGGCTGCAGGGCTGGTAATCACAGGAATCCATTCGGAGACATCAGGCGCGTCCGCCTGTGGAATCGAGAGCTCTGAACTCGGTCGGATACGAGCTAGGGTTGCCAAACTATGCGTACTGTTCGAGTCATCTTGAGAGGTGATGTCGATTTACGCACGCAACTCGGGCTGCACGAGAGCTACAGAGCTCGCACAGAAGACAATTCAAAGCATCGGGGGCGTTCCGTGGGCTGAAACATTCGACATTATATATTGTCAGGAAGCTCTACGAGTCCCCCGGCGGTAAGGAAGGTTGACGGTTTACCGCTACCGCCGGCGCCCAGTTGATGCCGAAGAGCTCTACGAGGTACTGGCAGCAGTAGTGAACCCTTGTAGAGCTCCTTGCACGGGTGAGAATGCTCAACATTAAGAGAGGGCTTCTGGAACCATTTCTCGGAAAGGAGAAAACATGATGTTTTTCATGTCGACAAGAAGTTGGTTCCGCCAAGTGCTTTGATAGTAGAAGTGCACCTAGAGAGCACATAGCAAGACTCAGACGCCCTGATAGTCGTCCACGGCTGCGAAAACCTGCGTTCTCAACATGAATGGTGAAATATCTTTCAAATATTTGGAAAGCCAGTCTTGTCGGTCGTTCAACTAGCTCCACCACGCCCCGGAATTCCTCTAGCTCATCGACAACGAAGAGCTCCACGAGATACCAGCTCCACCCCGCGACGGAATTCCTCTAGCTCATCGATAACAACTGGGCGCCGGCGGTAAACCGTCAACCTTTCTTGCCGCCGGGGGACTCGTAGAGCTTCCTGACAATATATAATATCGAAAAAAATTGCAGAGAACGAATAGTTTTTCAGCCCAAGCGATCTCAGACCTCTCGATGCAACAGCCGAACGCCCCCGATGCTTTCGAGATCGTCTTCTGCACGAGCTCTGTAGCTCTCCAACAGCATAAGGGGTGGAACCTGGGCCCGGGAGCGCCGGGCGCGCCGGGAGCGCCGGGAACGCCAGGAGCCCCGGGAACGCCGGGAGGCCGGCCGGGAACGCCGGGAGCGCCGGCCGGGAACGCCGGCCGGGAACGCCGGGAACGCCGGGAACGTCGGGGACGCCGGGAACGCCGGGCACGCCAGGAACACCGGGCACGCCGGGAACGCCGGGCACGCCGCGGGAACGCCGGGCACGCCGGGAACCCCGGGAACGCCGGGAACGCCGAGCACGCCGGGAACGCCGGACACGCCGGGAACGCCGGGCACGCCGGGAACGCCAGGCACGCCGGGCAGGCCGGGCAGGTTGGGCACGCCCGGCGGCCGGGTCGGAGTGGCAGCGAAAGGCGGAGCGGTCGGCGGGGGAGGATGGGGGTGGGGGGAGGAGGAGGAGGAGGAGGAGGAGGAGGAGGAGGAGGAGGAGGAGGAAGAGGAGGAGGAGGAGGACGACGAAGAGGAGGAGGAGGATGACGAGGACGAGGACGAGGACGAGGACGAGGACGAAGGCTGCTGCACGACGTGATTTTTCATTCAATCGCTTCGCTCACTCCGCCGGCCCATATTGCGGCATCGCTGGCACTTGGTTGCGTGGACGGGGCATTTGGGAGGCCTCCTGGGGCCGCTTGGGGGCCTCGTGGGGGCTCGTGGGGGCCTCCTGAGGGCTTCTTGGGAGCTTCTTGGGGCCTTTTGGGGTCTCTTGGGGCCTCTTGGGAGCCTTTCGGGAGCCTCTCGGATGCTCCTGGGGGGCTCTCGTACGGGTCTCCCGTTTGGACCCCCTCTTGGAGCCGTCTTGGGCGCGTCGCTGGCAAGCCAAGCACGCCGTTCCAGACTGCCCGCGCGAGGAGACTGTTGCGACGACCCGCTTCCCACAACATCCGCAGTTGAAGTGCGAATACAGCTCGCAGGATAGAGCGTCCGTGGACACACCTGCTGAGATGTCAGGGTCCTTCGAGGGCGAGGCAAACCCCCTCACAGTGAACCCCGAGGAGGGGGAGGAGGAGGACGAGGAGGAGGAGGAGGAGGAAAGGACCGAGGGAAAGAGTAAGGAACAGGAGGAGGAGGAGGACGGAAGGAGGAGGGGGAGGAGGGGGAGGAGGAGGAGGAGAGCAGTTTTGGAGGGGAGGGCGAGGAGGAGGAGGAGGGTACGGGTTTTGTCGTGTCGAGTTCCTTCTCCACCCTCTCGTTTTATGTCAATTAAACCTCTTCCTCCCCCCTACCCTCCCCCATCCGTCTAGCATAGACTGAAATGGTTTTGGAACCATTTGGACCTTGTAATCCTCCTTCCTCGTTTTATGTATGCAGCTTTCGGGCTCAATTCGCCCTTGGGTTAGATATTGCAGCAGCGTCCGTCAGCATGCCGCGCGAAAAGTCCATTTGCAACATCTGTGGCAAAAAAAGCCCAGATCGGCGCCTGCAGCTGCCTGGGCGCGCTGAGGCGGCCGCCGCCCGGAGGAAGCCCGGGCGCCCCAAAAAGACTCCCGCGCCAGCGCCAGCACCAGAGGCGGCCGCCCAGCCCGCACCCCACCCGGCTGCCCCAGCAGCGCGCGCAGACCCGCCACCGCTGGCGCCGAAGCGTGCATCTGCACCTGCGCCTCATGCGAAGCCGCCGCCTGCGGCGGCGGTGGCGGCGGCCAGGCCCGCGGCGAAACCAGCAACGCCCGCGCCTCAGGCGAAGCCGCCGCCTGCCCCAGCACCACCCGCGCTCCAGGCGAGGCCGCCGCCTTCGGCGGCGGCGGCAGCGGCAGCGGCGCCAAGGCCCGCGGCGAAGCCCAAGCCCGCGGGACCGCCAGCGGCCCGCGCCCCAAAAACCCGCGGGCCCAGCAGCAGCTCAAGCTCCAGCTCGAGCAGCTCGAGTAGCAGCTCGAGCAGCGCCGCGGGGCCAGCGCCCGCGGCGCCTTCGCCAGCGCCACTGGCGCAGCCAGCGGCGGCGGCGGCGGAGGCGCCGGCGGCGCCAGCGGCGGCGGCGACGGGAAGCACCGGCGAGGCGGCTGCCGCGATGCTCTCAGCAGCCCTGGCGGTGGACAACGGCCCCGCCCTCCGCCACCAGCAGGAGCGCCTCGAGGCTGCCCTGCGGGAGGGGCCGCCTCTCGGGGCGGCAAACGGGGACGCCAGGACCTACCACTCTGCCTACTAGCAGTTGTGGAACGCAGCTCTGAGAGGCATAGCGGGGGAATGAAAGTGACACGAAACGAGAGTAGTTGCTACGCGGACTCCCAGCGCGCACAGCAGCGCTTTCTTCGACGCTAGCAGGTCCGCCTGCTGGCGGCGGAGCAATGTTCGCGCTACTGTGAACGATGCGGCGCCCGCGGTGTCCGCGGCGAACTGCTCTTTTTCCGGCCCCCTTCCTGCAGGCAGCAAGAGGCTGGCTGAGCTGGAGCTGAACGGGGAAAAGGCGAGGCACAAGACGGCGCTCTTTGTGAAGGAGGAGGAGCTCCGCAGGGAGCGCGAGAAGACGGAGGCTGCCCAGGCTGCCCTGCGGCAGGCAGAGGAGCGCGGGTCGCGCGAACACACATTCCACCCCGCGGGCATGCAAATTAGTGAGAATATGTTTCGCCCCCCCTCTCCCCAGAACAAGCTCAACCACGACATCGGCTACCAGAAGGGGCTGCTGCAGGCGGAGCGGGACCAGGCCGCCCGCGCGAAGGCAGCTGCCGCGGCGCGCAGGGAGGCCGAGCAGAAGGCCAAGACCGCGGGCCAGAACCACGGCCAGGGAGGCGCAAGCCCGGGCAAGGGCACGGACCCAGACGGGGGCCAGAGGGGCAAGGGCCCTGGCAAGGGCAACGGGCAGGCGGCTGCCTAGAAGAGGTCCGTCTGTGGTAACAATCGCTCGTCCCTCGCTTTCGCTCTCCGCCGCCTCAGTTCTCAGTGGTTCTCAGTCCACCTAGTGGCTGGGTTCTGCAGGGTTCTCTTGGGTCCCCTCTTTTGTCGGTGTGTTTAAAAGGGGGGAATGCTTTCGAATTTGGAAATTATGTTTTCGGATAATCTGTTTGATTAGTTTGGGGTTCTCCTGGGGGTTCTCTGCGGTTCTCAGTCCACCTAGTGGCTGGGCTCTGCAGGGTTCTCTTGGGGTCCCTCTTTTGTCGGTGTGTCAAAAGAGGGAATGCTGTCGTTTCTAAAATTATGTTTTCGTTCAATATTGTTGTTTATTTCTGGGTTCTCCGGGGGGTTGTCTGTGGTTCTCAGTCCACCTGGTGGCTGGGTTCTGCAGGGTTCTCTTGGGGTCCCTCTTTTGTCGGTGTGTCAAAAGGGGGGAATGCTGTCGAATTGGAAAAAAAATGTTCACGGGGGGTTCTCTGTGGTTCTCAGTCCACCTAGTGGCTGGGTTCTGCAGGGTTCTCTTCGGGCCCCTCTTTTGTCGGTGCGTCAAAAGGGGGAAATGCTCTCGACTTTAGAAATTACGTCTTCGTTCTATAGTTTGTTTATTTCTGGGTTCTCGTGGGGGTTTTCTGTGGTTCTCAGTCCACCTAGTGGCTGGTTTCTGCAGGGTTCTCTTGGGGTTCCTCTTTTGTCGGTGTGTCAAAAGGGCGGCATTGAAAGCTGGCTGCACTGTGTCAAAAAGAGAAGTTCGTTGTATTTTCCGCAATGTTTTTACCGCCGCCCCGAGAGAGCTTCTTGAGACCCCTAAAGAGGGGGGGGGATTATGTGTATGTTTTACTATGTTTGGGCTGGGCCGGGCGGTTCCAAACGGGCCTCGTGGGCCACAGGACGCAATTCATTGTTTTCAGCGTGCTTCGTTTAATCACACGTTCAAACAATTTTCGGGTAATTCACTGTCGCCTTTGCTCCCTCTGTCCCCTTTTGTCCCCTTTGCTCCCTTTGTCCCCTTTGTTCCCTTTTGTCCCCTTTGCTCCCTTTGTCCCCTTTCGTCCCCTTTGCTCCCTCTGTCCCCGTTGTCACCTTTTGCCCCCTTTGCTTCCTCTGTCCCATCTATCTTCTTTTGTCCCCTTTTGTCCCCTTTGCCCCCTCTGGCCCCTTGATTTTTTTCCGCTCTGCCCCCCTCTGTCCATTGTTATTCCCTTTTGTCCCTCTTTTGTTCCCTCTGCCCCCGTTGTCCCCTTTTGCCCCCATTGCTTCCTCTGTCCCATCTATCTTCTTTTGTCCCCTTTTGTCCCCTTTGCCCCCTTTCTGGCCCCTTTGTTTTTTTTTTTCCGCGTTGCTCCCCTCTGTCAATTTTTATTCCCTTTTGTCCCCCTTTTGTTCCCTTTGCACCCTCTGTTCCCTTTGTCCCCTTTTGTTCCCCTTTTGTCCCCCTTGCCCCCTCTGCCCCCTTTGCCTCCTTTTGCCCCCACTTGTCCCCATTGCTCCCTCTGTCCTGTTTGTCCCCTTTTGTCCCCTTGTGTCCCCTTTGCTCCCTCTGTCCACTTTGCCCCCTTTTGTCCCCTTTTGCCCCCCTTGCTCCCTCTGTCCCTTTTGTCCCCTTTTGTCCCCTTTGCTTCCTCTGTCCCCCTTGTCCTCGTTTGTCCCCGGTGCTCCCTCTGTCCCCTTTATCTCATGTTGTCCCCTTTTGTCCCCTTTGCTCATTCTGTCCCCTGTGTCCCCTTTTGTCCCCTTTGCTCCTCTTCGCTCACTCTGTCCCCTTTGTCCCCTTTTCTTCCTCTTTTGTCCCCTTTGCTCCCTCCGTCCCCTTTGTCCCTGTTTGTCCCCCTTTTTGTCCCCTCGTCTCCCTCTGCCCCCTTTTGTATCATTTTGTCCCCTTTTGTCCCCTTTGCTCCCTCTGTCCCCTTTGTCCCCTTTTGTGCCCTTTGCTCCCTCTGTCCCCTCTGCCCCCTTTTGTCCCCTTTGCTCCCTCTGTCCCCTTCATCTCCTTTTATCACAGTTTGTCCCCTTTGCTCCTTCTGCCCCCCGTGCGCATTGGTACCGAAAACGCAACAAAACGCCCTCAGGAGGCCCAAGAGGCCTTCTGAAGACGCACGCGCCACGACTCAGGATCTCACTACCTATCCCACTACGTATCAATCTCACTATCCATCCGACTCTGGGTCCCGCTATCCCACCACGACACCACGACGCCGCGAGACCGCGTCACCACGACAGCACGACACCACATCACGACACCACGACACCACGACAGCGCGACACCACGACACCACCCTACGACACCACGACAACACAACACGACACCACGACATCACACCAAGACACCACGCCACCACGACACAACGACACGGCGACACCGCGGCACCACGATGCCACCACACCACACCACGACACCACGACTCAACACCACGATATCATGGCACCACACCACGACACCGCGACACCAAGACACCACACTACGACACCACACCACGACATCACGACACCGCTACGCCGCGTCACCACGACACCACGACGCCACGACACCACGACACCACGTCACCACGACACCGCGAGACCACACCACGACACCACGACACGACGCCACCACGACGCCACGACACCACACGACGACGCCACGACACCACGACACCACGACACCGCAACACCGCGTCACCACGACACCACACCACGACACCACGAGACCTCGGCACCACACCACGACACCACGACACCACACCACGACACCACGACACCACGTCACCACGACGCCACGTCACCACGACACCACGACACCACACCACGACACCATGACACCACACCACGACACCACGACACCACGACACCGCGAGACCGCGAGACCGGGTCACCACGACAGCACGACGCCACACCACGACACCACGACACCACACATCGCGACACCGCGACACCACATCACGACACCACGCCACCACGACACCACGACACCGCGACACCGCGTCACCACGACCCCACGACACCCAACCACGACACCACGAGACCACGACGCCACGACAACACGACACCACGACACCGCGACACCACGACACCGCGCCACCACGGCAATACGACACGACACCACGGCATCACGACACCACGACACCACGACACCGCGACACCGCGTCACCACGACACCACGACACCACACAACGACACCACGGCACCACGAGATCACGACGCCACGACACCACGACACCACGGCGCGACAATCCCAGCCATCGCGTAACAGCCCGGGGGGAGCCAAGAGTCCGTCCGCGGCCTCCCGAGAGGAGGGTTCATTCCTCTCGCCGGCCCACGCAGCTTCGCCTCGCCCGCGCGCACGAACGCGAAACCGAAACCGATTTCCCGGCGGGGGGCTTTCCGTTTTACTGCGATCTCGCCCCCCCCCCCCCCGCCCCACCTCCGATATTAGTCATAGAGACGGAGGTCGACGAGGATGAAGAGGGGGCGGGAAAAAGGATACGTGGACGGGGAGGAGGGAGGAGAAACACGACGAAGCACATAACATGCATAATAGGTTGCGATTAGGGAGGACGGGGCAATGGATCATGATAATGCGTCTCGAATGTCCCAAACATGTAAAGACTTTTCGTGCGCACCTTCTTGCGCGAAGGATTCGGCGAGGGCCTCTCCAGTGAAATCGGGCTGACAACGTTGCCAAGCCAGACACATAGTGAGGACTTCTGCAGCGAACCATGGCCCTAATCAAGCACACCCACGCGAATTGTGAGGACGTCCCAAAAGAAACCAGGCCCGAATCAGGCAAAACCAACCAATTTGTAAGGAGCCCCCCCAACGAAACCAGGGGTCCTCAGCGAAACCCGGCCCGAGAGGCCGCCATCGCTCAGACTCAGACTCTTGGGCAGGCTGCCCGCCAGGACCTCCCGGCAAAACCGAGAGTGCCCAGGAAGGCCCGGCAAGCCGGGGCGGCCGGGCAGGCCGGGGCGTCCAGGCAGGCCGGGAACCCAGACATCCGAAGCTTCGACAGCATTGGTGCGGCACGTCTTGCGCTTTTCGTCGGCCTCCTGACGCCGATACCAGGGCCCAGGACTGTCACAAAACGTCTCCGGACGAAAAAACGGCCCCTTGGGCAGTTCTCCCACACTCCGGGGGCCCACGCCTCGACCAAATTCTCGACCCTTCGCGTAACCCCACCAGCCCATCCAGACACGATGCCCAGACGAGTTCCCTTGATCAGCGAAGTGGGGGGAGCACACAGAGGAACAAATGGCAGGGGGAGCCATCATGCCCCAAGAGGGGACGATGGAGGAGGACGCAGAGGAGGATGAGGAGGAGGAGGAGGAGGAGGACGACGAGGAGGAGGAGGAGGAGGAGGAGGAGGAAGGGAAAGTGCAGGAGGACGAGGAGGAGGAGGATGTGGGGGAGGGGGAGGATGGACGAGGGAGGGCGAGGAATGGGTGGATGATGAGGAGAAGGAGGAGGAAAAGGAGGAGGAGAAGGAGGAGGATGAGGAGGAGGAGGAGGAGGAGGAGGACGACGAGGAGGAGGAGGAAGAAAACAATAATAACAGGAGGAGGAGGAGGAGGAGGAGGAGGAGGAGGAGGAGAGGGAGGAGGAGGAGGAAAAGGAGGAGGAGGAGGCCGGGAACGCCGGGAAGGCCCGGAAAGGCCAGACAGGCCCGGCCGGCCGGGCAGGTCGGGCAGGCCGGGAACGCCGGGCCGGCCGGGAACGCCGGGAACGCCGGGAGCGCCGGGAGCGCCGGCCGGGAACCCCGCGAGTACCGGCCGGGAACGCCGGCCGGGAACGCCGGGAACGCCGGGCACGCTGGGAGGCCGGCCGGGAACCTTGGAAGCGCCGGCCGGGAACGCCGGCCGGGAACGCCGGGAACGCCGGGAACGCCGGGAACCCCGGGAACGCCGGGAACGCCGGGAACACCGGGACCGGCCCCAGATCCACCTCTTCTCTCCAACAGCCCGAGTTACGTACGTAAATCGACAGCACCTCTGAAGATGACTCGAACAAAACGAATAGTTTGGCACACCTAGCTCGAGTATCAGACCGAGTTCAGGTCTCTAAATGCGACAGGCAGACGCGTCTGATCTCTCCGAATCGACTCCTGTGATTACCAGCCCTGGAGCCCCCCTACAGCCAGAGTTAAGTGCAGAAAACCGAGAGCACCTCTCAGGATGACTCGAACAATACGAATAGTTTCGCGGACCTAGTTCGCGCAGCAGACCGAGTTCCGAGCTCTGGATTCGAGAGGCGAACGAGCCTGATTTCTTCACATGGATTTCTTTAACCACCAGCACTGTAGCCCCCCTACAGCCCGAGTTAAGTAAAAAACCGACAGCACCTCTCAAGATGACTCGAACAATACGAATCGTTTCGCGATTCCAAATCGGGCAGAAAACCGAGTTCAGAGCTCTAAATTCAACAGATAAACGCGACTGATGATTCTGAATCGGTGTCTGTAAGTATCAGCGCTGTAGCTGTCCTGTAGCTCGAGTTAAGTACAGAAAACCGAGAGCGCCTGTCAAGATGGCTCGAATAATACAAATAAGTTTGCGGACCTAGCTCTGCTAGCAGACTCCTGATCATTCTGAATCGATAACGTGTGCTTACCAGCTCTGTAGCTGTCCTTTATATCTCGAGTTAAGTCCAATATACCGAGAGCGCGTATCACGATGACTCCAAACGGCCGATCCCGCCGCAGTGCTTTGTGGCAGTAAAGGTACCCGATCGAGCTGAGATCAAGATGGCGAGCGGGAATGAGATCGAATATCAAGGGAAAAATACTAGAGCTCAAACGAATGGTTGAATTCCGAGAACAAGCTGGAACCGGCGGTAAACCGTCAATACCGCCGGCAACCTCGTAGAGCTCTTTTCTTGCACTGCGATCGTCGGAACACATGAAGAAAGCTTCTCGAGCGAGAAACAAAAAAACTCGAAAAATCACGTTTTCTGTTTTTATTCAACGTCGGTTCCCCCAAGTGTTTTGAGCAATACTACACCTACAGACCTCAAAATTTTATTGGCAGACGCGGCATAACCCACTACAGGTGCGAAAAATCTGCTTTCTCAAAATAAATGGTCAAATATCAAATATCTTTCAAATATTCCCAAAACCACCCAAAAGTTAACATTACTGGGCGCCGGCGGTAAACCGTCAACCTTTCTTTTTTGCGGACTTTGCGGTCGACTGCGCAGGCTTTCCAGCCTAGTCGGAAGCAAGGAAGCGGACGTATAGGGAGCAGGCGAAGCCTCACCGATCCTGACGATCAGGAAGACGACAGCCGAAGCTCTTATGAGTGTGTGAAGTGAAGCACGCACGCACGACACGCACAAGCATGGCATGAGCGAGCAGCGAACACCGAATCACATCAACTCAAATCCGAAATACGCTTGTACAACCCGCGGTATGACAAGAGTCTTATGCTCAACATCAAATGTGAAGTGATGAATTAATGAGATCAAATACTATCGAACCTCTTTGAGGCAACAGTACGTCTCAATCAACAGGAACGTCGGAACGATCAAGAAAATGAATGAAACCTGTCTCTGAATCCGTCTCACTGAACAAGCACGTGACACAATACAAGCAAGCAACAAAGAGAGGCGGCGGCAGGCAGCATATACTCAGGTATAATGTATAGTATTAGCAGGCCTCGTAAACACAGGCCTCGTAGACGCAGCACTCGCCACAGAACCTGATCGCGCCAGTCCCTGAAGTCTCTGGACGAAGGCCTCAAGTTGATTCTGTCTAGCCTCCAAGCTTCTGTACCTTTTGTCCAAGCTGGAAATTGCAACACCCTGCTTCTGTACCTGGGTCTGAACATTATCGATTTTACTACCCTGAACTACTATGGCGTCCTGGATCCTCTCAGTATTGTCATCCATCTTATGCATCGTCTGAAGTAGTAAGCACTTCATGTCATCCTGCCTTCGCTGTTCTACACCGAAAGTTGCATACCAGTGGTCACGAATAGCTTCATCCCACTCCTCTTCTGTCGCAAAACCGAAAGCTGCATACTCTTGTCCTCGTATGTTGGCGCCTTGAGAGCTCCTGGCCGGCTTGGCGCTGCTATGATATCGTTGGCCTTTGCCTCTGCCTTTGCGGTGACCTCGCACAGGATTCGATGCCTCATTGAGCGTGACGGGACGATTCAGACACCCCTGGGACGCTCCTGACAAGGCGCGGCTATCAGAATCAGACTGCACGTTCGGAGAAGACTCCTCACTCGAGGGTGCCTCCAGCTCCTCCTCCGCCGCCACAGTCACTTTCCCAAGAAGAACTCCTGAAGCTCCTCCCTCCATCCCAACGACACTCTCTGTCTGACAGCCGACTTCACAATGAAAGTCCGCAACATCCGTACTAGAAGAAGCCTGCACTCCAATATCTACCGAAGAGACCCGTGGGCAAACCACCATCATCTGAGAGAACTGATCGCCTCCGAATCCCTGACCAACCTCCTCCCGCATCAAACTGCAAGAAAGATTCTCCGAGGGTGTCGTAACGGCAGCTTGCTCCACCTCCAAATGATTACACCGAGTATGCAATCCAACATCAAACACGGAATCCGCAGCCAGCACTCCAGCATTTGCCGAAGGGGCACATGGATATTTGGCTTGAAACATACGGCAAGAAAGATTCTCCGAAACAGTCGTAATGTCAGCCTCCTCCTCCTCCTCCAAACTGCATTTAACAACAAGTGGATCGCGCAACAAGAGATAATCTAGAACCAAATCGGCAGTCGTCCGTTCCAGCCCTGGTGGTGGGAGACACGTAGGTGGCACCAAACCTTCCAGAGGCAAACGAACAGGTGAATGCACACAGTATCCGTTTTGAACAGCCAGCGCCCGACGCATAATGCGAGCACTTGCACTCCGCACGTGTGGCATAGCGAAAGATTGCAGAGACTGCCTCGGAAGCACC
Source organism: Prorocentrum cordatum (assembly GCA_963575745.1). Lineage (NCBI taxonomy): Eukaryota > Dinophyceae > Prorocentrales > Prorocentraceae > Prorocentrum > Prorocentrum cordatum. The sequence goes on from CAUYUJ010016286.1 coordinate 210,650, forward strand.
CAGCAAAACAAGTCAATTGAAGACCACTCAAGGCGATCAAACGTGTCAAATGAAAGGCGGTGCAATATCACTCTAGGCGACAAACGTGTGACTCCCTGACGCGCACTCGATCCCACTGGAGGTTACCCAGGCAGAGGGGATCAAATGTCAAGCGCCTTGAGCCGAGATTTTCTTGAGCCGGGGGACTCGTAGAGCTTCCTGACCATATATAATGTCGAAAACAATTGCAGAGAACGAACAGTTTTTCAGCCTAAGCGATTTCAGACCTCTCGATGCAACAGCCAAACGCCCCTCATGCTTCTGGATCGTTTCCTGTGCGCACGAGCTCCGTAGCTCTCCTACAGCCCGAGCTACGTGCGAAAATCGACAGCACCTCTCAAGATCACTCGAACAATACGAATAGTTTGGCAAACCTAGCTCGAGTATCAGACCGAGTTCGGACCTCTGAATGCAACAGGCCGACGCGTCTGATCTCTCCGAATCGACTCCTGTGATTACCAGCCCTGGAGCCCCCCTACAGCCCGAGTTAAGTGCAGAAAACCGAGAGCACCTCTGAAGACGACTCGAACAATACGAATAGTTTCGCAGACCTAGCTCAGGCAGCAGACCGAGTTCAGAGCTCTGAATGCGACAGGCGCACGCGACTGATGTCTCCGAATCGATTCCTGTGATTACCAGCCCTGCAGCCCCCTTACAGCTCGAGTTAAGTGCAGAAAACGGACAGCACCTCTCAAGATGACTCGAAGAATACGAATAGTTCGCGGACCTAGTTCGGGCAGCACACCGAGTTCTGAGCTCTCGATTTGGCAGGCGGACGCGCCTGATGTCTCCAATTTGATTCCTGTGAGTACGAGCCCTGTAGCCCCCCTACAGCCCGAGTTAAGTGCAGAAAACTGACAGCACCTGTCAAGATGACTCGAACAATACGAATAGCTTCGCGAACCTAGCTCGGCCAGCAGACCGAGTTCAGACCTCTGGATGGAACAGACGAACGCGCCTGATGATTTGAAATCAATTTCTGTGAGAATAAGCTCTGTAGCTGCCCTAGAGCTCGAGTTAAGTACAAAATACCGACAACGCGTATCAAGATGACTCGAAACAGCCGATCCCGCCGCGACGCTTTTTTGCAGAAATATTTACCCGATCGAGCTGAGATTAAGACGGCGAGCGGGAATAAGATCGAATATAAACAGAAAAATACTAGAGCTCAAACGAATTGTTGAATTTCGAGAACAAAATTTTCAACCGACCAAAAGTCACCAAAAGGTCCGTCGAGATTTTCCTTGCCAACTAGCTCTCCAGCGCGCCGGAACTGGCGCCGGCGGTGAACCGTCAACCTGGGCACCGCCGGGACCTCGTAGAGCTCTTTCCTTCCACGGCGATCGTCGGGACACATGGAGAAAGCTTCTGGAGCGAGAAACAAAAAACTCGAAAAATCACGTGTTTCTGTTTTTATTCAACGTCGGTTCCGCCAAGTGTTTTGATAGTAATACTGCACCTATGGGCCTGAAAATTTTACTGGCGGACGCGCCATACATAACCCACTACAGGTGCGAAAAATCTGCTTTCTTAAAATGAATTGTCAAATCTCCTTCAATTTTTCGCAAATCCACCCAAAAGTTATCACTTCGTCCTTTCTGGCCGGGTCGGCCAACTAGCTCCACCCCGCGCCGGAATTCCTCTAGCTCATCGATTTTTCTTGCCAACTAGCTCTCCAGCGCGCCGGAATTACTCTTAAGCTTCCAGCAACTAGCTAAGGGAAGCTCTACGAGTTACTGGGCGCCGGCGGTAAACCGTCAACCTTTCTTACCGCCGGGGGACTCGTAGAGCTTCCTGACGATATATAATGTCGAAAAACAATTGCAGAGAACGAATAGTTTTTCAGCCAAGCGATTTCAGACCTCTCGATGCAACAGCCGAACGCCCCCGATGCTTCTGGATTGTCTTCTGTACGAGCTCTGTAGCTCTCCTACAGCGCGAGTCACGTGCGTAAATCGACAGCACCTCTGAAGATGACTCGAAGAATACGAATAGTTTGGCAAACCTAGCTCGAGTATCAGACCGAGTTCAGGCCTCTGAATCCGACAGGCGGACGCGCCTGATCTCTTCGAATCGAGTCCTGTGATTACCAGCCCTGCAGCCGCGCCACAGCCCGAGTTGAGTGCGGCATCTCAGGATGACTCGAACAATACGAATAGCTTCGCGGACCTAGTGTAGACAGCAGACCGAGTTCCGAGCTCTGGATTCGACAGGCGGACGCGCCTGACGTCTCCAAATCGATTCCTGTGACTACCAGCACTGCAGCCTCCCTACAACTCGAGTTAAGTACAGAAAACCCACAGCAACTCTCAAGATGACCCGAACAATACGAATAGTTTCGCGATTCTGGAGCGGGCAGCAGACCGAGTTCGGAGCTCTGGGTTCCACAGACAAACGCGAATAATGACTCTGAATCGTTTTCTGTAAGTATCAGCTCTGTAGCTGTCATATAGCTCGGGTTAAGTACAGAAAATCGAGAGCGCCTGTCAGGATGACTCGAATAATACGAATAGGTGTATGACCTAGCTCGGCTAGCAGACCGAATTGAAACCTCTGGATGCAAGAGACGAATGCGCCTCATCATTCTGAATCGATACGGTGTGCTTGCCAGCTCTGTAGCTGTCCTGTATCTCGAGTTAAGTCCAATATACCGACACCGCGTATCAAGATGACTCGAAACGGCCGATCCCGCCTGGACTCTTTTTGGCAGTAAAAGCTACCCGGTCGAGCTGATATCAAGATGGCGAGCGGGAATAAGATCGAATATCACGGGAAACAATACTAGAGCTCTAACGAATGGTTGAATTTCGAGAACAAAATTTTCAACCGACCAAAAGTCACCAAAAGGTCCGTCGAGATTTTCCTTGCCAACTAGCTCTCCAGCGCCCCGGAACTGGCGCCGGCGGTGAACCGTCAACCTGGTCACCGCCGGAAGCCTCGTAGAGCTCTCCACACTGGTAAGAGTGCTGAGAATCGAAATAGAGTCATGAAACACAGATTTTTCGAAAATCTGCATTTTCGATTTTTTCGATGTTCATATTCGCTCAGTTCCCGGAAGTCAACTCTCAAGAAAATACATCGGGAGAGCTGAGCTGCTGTCAGAGAGGAGTTTATATGCCAATGCGACGCGCAAAAATCTGCTTTCTCAAAATAAATGGTTGAATATCTTTCAAAGTTTCGCAAAACCGACCAAAAGTCATAAATTTGTCCGCCCGGGCCGGGTCGACCAACTGGGCGCCGGCGGTAAACCGTCAACCTTTCTTTTTTGCGGCTTTGCGAGGCTCCTACTGGCCCTAGGGCCACGAGCAAGCACGAGGTCAGGTGTCTTCAGGAAGCGAAAGCTCTTATTCGAACATAAAGTCAAGACAACCCAGAAGCAGCGAAGCTGCGATGAATCATCAATCACAAATATGAGCGAACGAGCAAACGCACACAGAAATGAATCAAAATGCAGTCAACTAAACATGCAAGAGAAATGAGAACTCTCAGCGAAGCTGAGTATATCATAGTAAGGGAAAGAAACAACGAATTGAGAAACTGCAACTATCAAGTCTGTGGTAACCATAGAGCTGCCTGTGGGAGCGCAGTCACGATGCACTCCAAAGCACTGAGTTCTGTATCAGTAACAGTTGTAGTTGGACAAATAAGCCAAGCCCTCTCAAAAACTGACTTCCATATCAGCTGAGCGGGGTCCCGTCGATCCCAATACCGTGGTTTGAGGCCTATGTCTATCCAGCAACCGCACCCACATCCCTCAGACGACACGCCGCCATCGAAACCAGCCCGAATAGCAGCAGCAACGTAAAATTCTGTCTCATAATCATGTGTATACGGACTACATTCTGAACTAAATATCTGGCCCTCTCGGGCCTGGTGTGTAAGGACGTCGGCTCGAGTATTCCACTCCCGAAAATCATGACGAACTAGATCCATCCCCGCCGCTGGAGGTCGTATATTATAGCTGCTACAAAGCCCATCAAGCGTATTGATTATTTTCGATATTCTATCAGCATATGATCTATTATCTGCACGCCACCGTCCCGTAGCCCAGCTTACCACGAGGAGCGAGTCACCCACCACCTCCAGAGGGATTCCAGGGGCCTCCAGGTTCCAACGAGTTGCTTTCATATTATGAAGGGCGATGCGCTTTGCAAGTTTCTCAGCAGCCATCGGACTATCATCCGTGCTCACCTGAATTTCACCATGCTCTGAGGGCGCCAAATAGGCGGGCGAACTCACAGGTCCACACGTCGACACCTCCTGGAAACATCGAAGCATGCTCTGTGTACAAAGGTGCGTGACATATTGCATAAATCCAAGCTGGGAGCCTGTGAACTGAACCCACCAATCATCTCCGAAAAACTCAGCTAATGTATATTGCCATGATCTCTGGCCAATGCTCTCCGTCCCTCGACAGCGACGTTTGTAGGAAGAAGCCTCCGACCAGTTGCCAAAGTGTCTCATCGTCTCACTCATAAGTGTGCGATTGCGATCAGTGTACGGTCCAAAACACAAACACGCCATACGGGAATCGCGCCATGTCCTCTCCGCCGCCTTCAAGTCGATCACTTTCTCAACAATCATGCTATTTGCGAAACTTGCAATGTCTTTTGCGAAATTCCAGTGCAACATCAGATAACGCTGGACAAGAGAGGAGTACCCAGCCTTCAAGAAACGATCCCGTGCAACATGATACCTCCTTTCCTGATAAGCTTGCTCCGTTTCCGTCGGCCCTTTCCGAGACGAGATCATCATCTTCAGGCACTTCCCTTCGAAGGAATGGAGAAACGAAAGAGTATGAGAATCTGCAGTGGTGGTCTCCATACCGTACAGAGCCAAGCTCTGGACTCTATCCTGGTATCTCCGAAGCTTATCCTTGAGGGGGATACAATGCGACCTGAAATACCCTGCCTGGGAGTAAAATGCACGGCGAGCACAGTCCAGGCGAAAAGATACATCACGATGTACAGAACAGTTATATTCACTATGCAGCTGCGTGCCCAGTACGTCCATAGAAACGACCCGACGGTAACATAACTCATCAATCTGCTGCACTGCATTCCTCCCACCACATGCATCAGAGAAAATCGGGATTTTCAGATCCATCGAACGTGGAATATTCCCGTCCTCATCCAAGACAGCGGGAGCTCCACACACCATGTACTTCAGCGATGTGGGTTTCCATCGCATCGAGAAGCTGTAAAGTGGAAGTGTCAAATCTCTTACCATTCGAGTAAGCTCCTCACGGCTACGGCTGACGAGGTACACGTTATCTGCCCAGATAAAATGATTCACCACCGACCGATGCTCCGTACCGAAATCTACCGCATACCCCAGGCCCTGAACGTCCCAATTATGGATAACGTCACCCCACATGGCAGCAATAATGAGGTTAAAGCCCAAGGGCCCTTCTGGGCCTCCAGTCCTAATACAGGTGTCCCACTGGATGTTATCAATCTCCAACCCATCATAGTAGAGGCAGCCCGTGCTATGCGATAACGGATCCAGAAACGCGTGCTGTAAATATGCAGGGACACGTGCATGCTCTAGACCCTTATGAACGTTCTGTATCGTGCAGTTGTCAAAGGCCTGGTATATGTCCATGTCCGCAACGTACAGACACTCTCGCTTTCCCCACTTGTCCCCGTGCATACACATATTAGTAAGGCTACTCGTGATATGAGATGTGCTGATGACCCTGGCGGAACCCATAGAGGCCCAGAGGATGAAATAGCTTAGACGCCTCCACGTGCTGCTCAACCAGGATGACCACACACGCCGAGAACCAGCGAGTTATGCTATTCTGCAAGCACAAGAGTCGAGCATCCGCCAAGTTCGTGATCCCCTTTAGTTTAGGCATATATGCAATAAGTATATCCCTCCATCGAACAGGGTACTGGACAGCCAGCCTCAAGAGAGAGTCGAAGATCTGTTGGATATGCCGAAGTGTGCACCATGGGAGAAGCTTGAGCATTTCACAAGGTACGCGATCAGGTCCTGTTGCTCGTCGCGTTCGAAGACGAGCCCTCGCTGCACAACATATCGACATCGTAATACTTCGAACGATCTGGCCACCCTTGATCTCCTCCTCCGCCTTCCTCCTGATCTCCTCCATCAAGTTGCTGTTCTCCTCCCTCCTACGCTGTGATGTGACCTTCCCCTTAACATGCTCCTCCAACTTCTCCTTCAAGATATATCTATCCTCCGTCTCCCATCCATCTACCACCACATGTTTGATACGATGTCGAACCTTACGACGAGTCGGGGGTACAGCCCATTCAAGAAGATCACGCCGATACTGTCTCCTCCAAACATTGGCAGCTGCTCTGAGTCTCTTTTTCTCTGGACCGTTCTGAAGGGACCGAATCCGCTCTTCGAGACGCGTGAGCTCAGGCGGGCGAGTAGGCGCCCGAGGCCGGGCAGCTGAGGCCGTGGAGAAATCCACATCCTCCTGCGTAAATGCTTTCAAAATAACAGGAGCGGTCTCTGTCACGTCCTGTGGTCGTGTCGACGCAGCCGGAGGGGAACCACATCCAGCAAACACGGCACCACAAAACTCGAGGTCAATCCTTTCCCTCCCTATCATCTCGTCCGCATACGTCTGAGCCCGCCATCCCGCCAAAGAAGGTTCCCTATGCACACGCTCGACTGTCCAATCAGTCCTGCCAGGACTGGGCTGTCGTACTGTGCATATAACTAGAGCATGATCGGCAAGTCTACTACGATTATGAGTTCCACCGCTGCGATACTTGAAATCAATCTTACACTCCTGCACCTCCCACCCCATCGGAACCATCACATAGTCTAAGACTCTCCTCATCGATCTAGTCCGAGAACGATTTCGCTCTTGTCCCCAGGGCTCCCAGGTCGGGCGACGACGGTCGAAGGTGTTGGCAGCTAGCAAACCCCAGGTCTGCATAAAGGTCAGCAAGTTATCCGTCAACATCTGCCTCCTATCCTTCCTCTCCCTCTCCGCCTTCCCTTCAGATCCCGTCCTCCTCCATGATTTCGTCCCCGTCCCAGTGGCAGCATAACCCTGACCTGCAACCTCAAGCTGAACAAGTGGTGGCAACTCAACATTGGCATCCGCAAGCAAACAAAAGCTGGCCTGACGATATTTCTGCTTCAAGAGACGGATCTGACCCTCCAACTCCCCCAGCATTTCTGCCGATTCAAGATCACACTGATCACGATCATGATGTGGAAAATAAGCTGAACATATGATCACCTGAGACGCCTCCGTTCCAAACACACCCAAGACAAATCTATCGCAGGCTGTAACGCATTCGCGCAGGAGTTGGGCCCACCCATGGGCATACAACAAACCTGCACGTCTATCCCTGGAAGGTTTAAAATGCCAACCGAGTCTATCTAATTCAGCTGAGTCAAAGAACTCACACTCTTGCAAACCAAAAATTGAAGAGGCTCCTATCTTTCTCAGAGATGTTAGAACCTCGGTCCCACGTGAATTGGAAGCACCCGAATTACCCACATTCCATGTTCCGATACGAAGTCCCTTACTCCAATATCGTTTTTGTCATTGGCGTCTGTTGACCTCACTCTCTAGCAGCTGCTTAGTGACAGCCGCCACCGTAGGAAATGCGCTGACAACCTGCTGCCACTGCGGCTCATGCACCTCCCAAGTATTACGAGCTGAAGTGAATGTTGCAATATTGATGGGACGCATAGCACCCCTGGCGACGGTCCATATCAACGATCGCGGTGGTCCAATTTCTCCTCTCACTTCGATCTGAGCGTGCTGTTGTGTCATCGTTCTGAAAGCTCCGCAAAACCTCGCAACTGCTTTTACGTGATCCCTTTTCCAAGGTGCGCACTCGATTTGAACACGAAGATTTGTTCCTGGAAACTGAATCGCAAGGCCTTCTACCAAGACTGCGGGTAAAGGCAAACCATTGTGCCCATCCACCGTATTCTTAATGATTGCATCCCACTTCTTTTTAATCGTCCAAAGCAAGTCCCTATTAGTATTGGGTTTGAAACTGATCTTGACACTGCCAAACATATACCTGCCCGAATTGATACGCTCCGTTGTTTCACGATCGACTGCATCTTTCTCGAATTGGTTGCATCGCTCCAAGCAATTGTCGATAAGTTTTTGGCAATCACTCCACGTTAAGAGTTGCTCAGCCCGCGCGCCATGATCGGACCAATTCGTCACCCACCCCTTCAACTCAATGTATGTCGGTCTGAAATCCTGGAAACGCGAACTGGAAGATAAGCCAGGCGGCCCACCGCCTCCATTACCTCCACCAGCCGTAGAACGAGAAACGTCTGATCCAGCACCACTTCCATTACGTGCTTGACGAAGGGCCTCTTCAAACTTATTCATCCTTTCCTCCATCTTATTAGCTCTGTCATCGTGCTTCTGCAGTGTATTCTCCACGGATTTGATATGATTATTTGTGTTCTGAATGGTCTGTAAAATCTCCTCCTTACTATCCTCTGCTTTGAAGAAATGATCCATCACGAACCGCTCAAACCCAGTGGTGGCAGTTTTCATCATCTCCTCACGTTGTTTTTGAATATCACCTCCATTCCTCGGTCGCTTGTTCTCTTTATTTGTGTCCACAGCAGCGTTCATATTTGCATCAACCGAAGAGGATGCGCCCAACATTATTACTTCTGAAATCTGTGATGGAAATCCCCACTTGTTTAGAAATGCTTTATCGTCCTCACGCTGTCGTTTTCCTGATGCACGTTCCAAAGATCTTGAATCGGCAGCGTCCCAAGGTTCAAATTGATCCAAGTAGTCGAAATGATCCACACGATCTTCACGAGGTGTAAATGGGCAGTCAAGATCTTGACTTGTATTCTGATGCCACTGAGCAACTGTTTCGTTCCAACGCCCCAATCCAATTGCTTCCAACAAAGCTTGCCTCGACTCGGGTGTGTCGTACGACGTGGTCTCAAATACTTGCACGAAGAGTTACGATATACTCTTCAGGCTCTGCTGATCACTACCGCTGGCCTTGGCGGAGGTAGCCCAGGCAGGACAAAGCCAGCGGGTCCGCGACCTTGAGCCGACACGTTACTTGAGCCGGGGGACTCGTAGAGCTTCCTGACAACAATGTCGAAAAAAATTGCAGAGAACGAGTAGTTTTTCAGCCCAAGCGATTTCAGACCTCCCGATGCAACAGCCGAACGCCCCCGATGCTTCTGGATTGTCTGTGCGAGCTCTGTAGCTCTCCTACAGCCCGAGTTACGTGCGTAAATCGACAGCAACCCTGAAGATTACGCGAACAATACGAATAGTTTGGCCAACCTAGCTCGAGTATCAGACCTAGTTCAAGTCTCTGAATGCGACAGGCGGACGCGTTTGATGTCTCCGAATCGATTCCTGTGATTACCAGCCCTGCAGCCCCCCTACAGCCCAAGTTAAGTGCAGAAAACCGACAGCACCTCTCAAAATGACTCGAACAATACGAATAGTTTCGGGATTGGACAGCAGACCGAGTTCCGAGCTCTGGATTCGACAGGCGGACGCGCCTGATGTCTCCAAATCGATTCCTGTGACTACCAGCACTGTATCCCCCCCACAACCCGAGTTAAGTACGGAAAACCGACAGCACCTCAAGATGACTCGAACAATACGAATAGTTTCGCGATTCTAGAGCGGGCAGCAAACCGAGTTCAGAGCTCTGGACTCGACAGACAAACGCGACTGATGACTCTGAATCGGTTTCTGTAAGTATCATCTCTGTAGCTGTCATATAGCTCGAGTTAAGTACAGAAAACCGAGAGCGCCTGTCAAGATGACTCGAATACTACCAATAAGTTTGCGGACCTAGCTCGGCTAGCAGACCGAGTTCAGACCGCTGGATGCAACAGACGAACGCGCCTGATCATTCTGAATCGATAAGGTGTGCTTACCAGCTCTGTAGCTGTCCTGTATCTCGAGTTAAGTCCAATATACCGACAGCGCGTATCAAGATGACTCGAAACGGCCGATCCCGCCTGGACGCTTTTTGGCAGTAAAAGCTACCCGATCGAGCTGAGATCAAGACGGCGAGCGGGAATCAGATCGAATATCACGGGAAAAAATACTAGAGCTCCAACGAATGGTTGAATTTCGAAAACAAAATTTTCAATCGACCAAAAGTCACCAAAAGGTCCGTCGAGATTTTTCTTGCCAACTAGCTCTCCAGCGCCCCGGAATTACTCTTAAGCTTCCAGCAATAACTGGGCGCCGGCGGTAAACCGTCAACCTTTCTTACCGGCGGGGGACTCGTAGAGCTTCCTGACAATATATAATGTCGAAAAAAATTGCAGAGAACGAGTAGATTGTCAGCCCAAGCGATCAGACCTCTCGATGCAACAACCGAACGCCCCCAATGCTTCTGGATTGTCTTCTGTACGAGCTCTGTAGATCTCCTGCAGCCCGAGTTACGTGCGTAAATCGACAGCAACCCTGAAGATGACTCGAAGAATACGAAAAGTTTGGCCAACCTAGCTCGAGTATCAGACCAAGTTCAGGCCTCTGAATGCGACAGGCGGACGCGTCTGATGTCTCCGAATCGATTCCTGTGATAACCAGCCCTAGCCCGAGTTAAGTGCAGAAAACCGACAGCACCTCTCAAAATGACTCGAACAATACGAATAGTGTCGCGGACCTAGTTCGGGCAGCAGACTGAGTTCCGAGCTCTGGATTCGACAGGTGCACGCGCCTCATGTCTCCAAATCGATTCAGGTGACTACCAGCACTGTAGCCCCCCCCACAACCCGAGTTAAGTACAGAAAACTGACAGCACCTCTCAAGATGACTCGAACAATACGAATAGTTTCGCGATTCTAGAGCGGGCAGCAGACCGAGTTCAGAGCTCTGGATTCAACAGACAAACGCGAATGATGACTCTGAATCGGTTTCTGTAAGTATCAGCTCTGTAACTGTCATATAGCTCGAGTTAAGTACAGAAAACCGAGAGCGCCTGTCAAGATGACTCGAATAATACAAATAGGTTTGCAGGCCTAGCTCGGCTAGCAGACCGAGTTCAGACAGCTGGATACAACAGACAAACGCGCCTGATCATTCTGAATCGATAAGGTGTGCTTACCAGCTCTGTAGCTGTCCTGTATCTCGAGTTAAGTCAAATATACCGACAGCGCGTATCAAGATGACTCGAAACGGCCCATCCCGCCTGGACGCTTTTTGGCAGTAAAAGGTACCCGATCGAGCTGAGATCAAGATGGCGAGCGGGAACAAGATCGAATATCACGGGAAAAAAACTACTAGAGCTCTAACGAATGGTGGCATTTCGAAAACAAATTTTTCAACCGACCAAAAGTCATCAAAATGTCCGTCGAGATTTTTCTTGCCAACTAGCTCTCCAGCGCCCCGGAATTACTCTTAAGCTTCCAGCAATAACTTGCTAAGGGAAGCTCTACGAGTTACTGGGCGCCGGCGGTAAACCGTCAACCTTTCTTACCGCCGGGGGACTCGTAGAGCTTCCTGACGATATATAATGTCGAAAAAACAATTGCAGAGAACAAATAGTTTTTCAGCCAAGCGATTTCAGACCTCTCGATGCAACAGCCGAACGCCCCCGATGCTTCTGGATTGTCTTCTGCACGAGCTCTGTAGCTCTCCTACAGCGCGAGTCACGTGCGTAAATCGACAGCACCTCTCAAGGTGACTCGAAGAATACGAATAGTTTGGCAAACCTAGCTCGAGTATCAGACCGAGTTGAGGCCTCTGAATCCGACAGGCGGACGCGCCTGATCTCTTCGAATCGAATCCTCTGATTACCAGCCCTGCAGCCGCGCCACAGCCCGAGCTGAGTGCGGCATCTCAGGATGACTCGAACAATACGAATAGCTTCGCGGACCTAGTGTAGACAGCAGACCGAGTTCCGAGCTCTGGATTCGACAGGCGGACGCGCCTGATGTCTCCAAATCGATTCCTGTGACTACCATCACTGCAGCCTCCCTACAACTCGAATTAAGTACAGAAAACCCACAGCAACTCTCAAGATGACTCGAACAATACGAATAGTTTCGCGATTCTAGAGCGGGCAGCAGACCGAGTTCGGAGCTCTGGGTTCAGCAGACAAACGCGAATAATGACTCTGAATCGTTTTCTGTAAGTATCAGCTCTGTAGCTGTCATATAGCTCGGGTTAAGTACAGAGAATCGAGAGCGCCTGTCAGGATGACTCGAATAATACGAATAGGTTTATGACTTAGCTCGGTTAGCAGACCGAATTGAGACCTCTGGATGCAAGAAACGAATGCGCCTCATCATTCTGAATCGATACGGTGTGCTTGCCAGCTCTGTAGCTGTCCTGTATCTCGAGTTAAGTCCAATATACCGACACCGCGTATCAAGATGACTCGAAACGGCCGATCCCGCCTGGACGCTTTTTGGCAGTAAAAGCTACCCGATCGAGCTGATATCAAGATGGCGAGCGGGAATAAGATCGAATATCACGGGAAACAATACTAGAGCTCTAACGAATGGCTGAATTTCGAGAACAAAATTTTCAACCGACCAAAAGTCACCAAAAGGTCCGTCGAGATTTTCCTTGCCAACTAGCTCTCCAGCGCCCCGGAACTGGCGCCGGCGGTGAACCGTCAACCTGGTCACCGCCGGAAACCTCGTCGAGCTCTCCACACTGGTAAGAGTGCTGAGAATCGAAGTAGAGTCATGAAACACAGATTTTTCGAAAATCTGCATTTTCGATTTTTTCGATGTTCATATTCGCTCAGTTCCCGGAAGTCAACTCTCAAGAAAATACATCGGGAGAGCTGAGCTGCTGTCAGGGAGGAGTTTATATGCCAATGCGACGCGAAAAAATCTGCTTTCTCAAAATAAATGGTTGAATATCTTTCAAATTTTCGCAAAAACGACCAAAAGTCATAAATTTGTCCGCCCGGGCCGGGTCGACCAACTGGGCGCCGGCGGTAAACCGTCAACCTTTCTTTTTGCGGACTTTGCGGTCGACTGCGCAGGCTTCCCAGCCTAGTCGGAAGCAAGGAGCGGGCGCATCGGGAGCAGGCGGAAGCCTCACCGATCCAAACGATCAGAGGCGAAAGCCAACTCTTATTAGGAGGATGAGAGGTCAAGCACACACAAACACGACAACGAAGGCATGGCGTGAGTGAGCACAATCAAAATCACATCATATCCTGTCCGAAATACGCTTGTACAACCCGCGGCAAGATCATAATCGCATGCTCAACGGCCGAGACCTCGGCATCAGTCACTGTTGAAGTTGGATCAATCGAGAGTGCCGCACTGTACACCTCCGTCCAAATAATCTCATGGCTGAGTGGCTGCCTTGAGAGCCTCGATACCCGTCCAACATCTATCCAGCACCCGACTCCCACGCCGTCGCAAGAGACACCACCATCGAATCCAGCTCTGATGGCACAAACGCGAAACACCTGTTGTAACTGAGGGGCGTGAAGCCCTATCCTATCTCGAATCACTGGTGGCCCGACACGGGCCGTATGAGTGAGTACATCTGCACGCGTGTTCCATTCCCTATATGTGTGGTCTACAATTTCCCTCCCATGACAGGCAGGCCTAATTCCAAACCTCTGACACATGTTGTCAAGTTGATTTATCATTCTGTTGATCCTATCCTGATAAGTACGATTGAGCACCCTCCAGACACCCTGCAGCCAAGACACCACCAGAAGACTGTCCCCAGAAATGTACACAGGGATCCCAAATGAGTCGAGGTCGTACTCAACCTCCTTCATATTTTGTAACGCAATACGTTAGGCCAGTTTGTCGTTGAAAGCCGCAGTGCCCTCTTGGGCCCCATAGGTGTGCAGGTCGTTTTGTGTGATGGTATGTACCTCCTGCAGGGCCCCACCTGTTGTACCGTACCCTCTTCTTTTCTGAAAATAACTCAGCATCGTCCGTGTACACATGTGTTCGCAGAACTGAACATACGCAGCATCTGTCGGCACAAAGAACTCCCACCATTTGAGTCCGTAGAATTCGCAGAAAGAAAATAGCCAGCATCTCTGGCCAATAGCTCGACCTGAGCTTACATGTCTCCTTTTTATCTGCGAGGCCTCCTGGAAGTGAAACATACCCCGCAGGCACTCAGACGCATCCGTCCTGAGTCTGTCCCACAGTGGGCCGTATGCAACCGTAGTCATGTGGTGATCTCTCCACGTACGTTGCGTCGAAGATATTTCCTCATGAGAAGCAGTACACAACATAGAAATGAAATCTGCAGCGTCCTTAGCGGAGTTCCACACCATACGAAGAAATCGCTGCACCAAACTCGCAAATCCATAAGATCGAAATTGCTCTCTGGCCTCGTGGTACCGTCGTCGGTCCCAGTCCGCCATAATCTCCTCCTCCCTCCTCGGCCGTCGAAACATACGGCACAAACACCATCCCTCGAAGGCATTGAGCATGTGTAGCGAGGAAGTATCAGCAGCACATGTCTCTAGACAATACAACGCCATACTCTGCACCTTATCTTGATACCGACAAAACTTATCACGAACAGCTACCGCTCTGTTACGAAAGAAATCCGACTGTCCAATGAAACAAGCCCGAGCCTCCTCGATGCGACATTCCACATCAGGATGAGCGGGCACTAAGTAGGTGGAGAAAATCTCGTGACCCAATACTTTCATTCTGCACACACGTCGAAGTCTAAAGTCCTGATATCTCGAGCACGCAGGTATACACAAATCCTCGCTTGCAAGTATATGTCCGTCACCGTCCACTCTCGCATTTTCCCCACATGTCATGTACAACAGGCTGCTATCCTTCCATCTCATCCCCCAGTCATGTAGTGGTAGTGTTAGATCGTGCATCATCTGAGCCAACACAGTTGAGGAGGCAGAGACAAGGTAGCAGTTGTCCGCCCACACAAAGTGGTTCACGATTGTCCGTCGCTCATACTCACCACAGACGCCCTCCAGCACATACCCCACTCCTCTACTGTCCCAATCCCGAAATATAGGTCCCCACATGGCACATATGATAAGATTAAAGAGAAGAGGCCCCTCAGGGCCGCCCGTCCGTATGCAGACGTCCCAGTTGATGTCGTGAATGGCCATGCCCTCGACAACTAACGACCCCGTAGTGCAAACCAGCGGTGATAGCAAAGCATACTGGAGATAGGCAGGAATATTGGCATGGCACATAGCTCGCTTGGCGTTTTGAAGGCTGCAGTGGTCGAACGCTTGTTTGATATCGGCGTTAGCGATATGGACCGTCTGATCCTTTCCCCAGATGTCCCCATGTTGAGCCAGAGCCTTGAGGGCCCCCACAATTTCCACCGTCTTACGTCCCTCCTGGAAGCCGTAGATGCCCAGGGGTCCCATGAGGCCAGCCCGAGACACAAATTGTTCGACCAGATCACCACACAAGCAGAATACCAACGGCTGAGACTGTTTTGCAGACAGAGGTACCGTGCATCTGTCAGTGATGTCAAGCTCGGCAGCTTGGGCATGAAGGCGATCAAAATCTGCCTCCAGTCCTGCGGATACTGCCGTGCCAAGCGAAATATCTCATCAAACATCCGAGCTACGCCACGCAAAGTCGCCCACGGCAATGCCTTGAGTATTTCACAAGGCAGCCTGTCGGGGCCAGTGGCACGCCTGGACTTGAGACGTGACCGTGCCTGGCATACCACCGCCATTGTCAGTCCCTCAGTGCAGTACCCGTCACATAGGTTCTGTTGTGCATCCCTCCTCAACTCCTCCAACATCGCCATATCCCGTCCTCTGACCTCCTCCGAAGTATACCTCTGTCTGGTATGTGCTCTGATCTCCTCCACCCACTCCTCCCTGTCCTCAGATATCCGTCCCTGCACAATGAGGTGCTTGATACCATGACGCTCTTTGCGCCTGGAGGCAGGAGAGGTCCACGCGGCCAACGCCGCACGATACTCCCTCCGCAGTCCGTTGGCACGTCTGCGCAAGCTGGGCACGTCCACTGACGCTGGCAAAGGCTTCCGTCGCAAAATCTCCTGGCAGGCCGTGAGCCCTGCAGGCCTAATTGGCGGCAGTCCCCGCCCCGTGGTGGCAGTCGTGAATTTGATTTCCTCCTGCTCAGTACAGGCCCGAATAGTGGTCGACACAAGGTCCCCTGGAGAACAAGTAGTATTGGCATCTCCCAGGACCCGATCGATTTCCTTTCGCGCCATATTGAGGCCCCCCCAATTCACCGTCTTATAACCCACCAAACTCTTTTCACGAGCTGCCGTCGGGATACTACGTTTGACCAGCTCAGCGCCTGTATCACTAAAAGTCCCCTGAAGCAGGCCATGGTCGCTGAGACGACTACGATTTGTCCTCCCCCCATTACTCATGATCGTTTCAACCGTCATCTTATCGATCACCCACGTCCTGGGAACAAAAATGTAATCAAGAACCTTCTTACACGTCCCCCACCGAGATACTCCGTAACTCTCCCATGTGTGTAGTCGTCGTGGCAAGAACGAATTGGCAGCCTTCATCCCCAGGCGCCCTAGAAAGCATAGAACACGCTCGCGCAACTGTTGTCGTACGTCCCTCCTCACCCGCTGAGCACCTCCCTCCTCGCAAGTCCTCCTCTCCTCCTTGGTAGCACTTCCCACCGCCTCATAGACAGTCCCAGTGCGTGAGCACTGCAGCTGAGTTGATGGGGATAGCTCGACGTTGGCATCGAGCAGCACAGAGACAGTCGCCCCCTTCCAACGGCTGCGCAGAGTGAGAATGACTGACTCGAGCGTGTCCAACACCCCGCACTGCACATCTACGGCGTTCTCGACGCCGGGGTCGGGAAGATACGCAGAGGCAACTATCACAGGGGCACTTCCACTACCAAAGACCACCACACAGAACCGTTCATATTGACATATTGATTCACGCACACATGTACTCCACTCTTTGTTAAATAATAACCCACACTTACCGTCACAACTCACACGATATGATAGACCACACCGTCTGATATATGCATCGAATTTGCCTCCAAAAAGATTCTGGCATTCCTGAACACCCCAGATGCAATCTCGCATTGAAAGGCACCTCAGAATCTCATTCCCCTTGAAATTGGCCGACCCCGCCCGATTGAGGTTCCAGCTACCCAGTCGGATCCCCTTGAACGGTGTTCGGCGTCGTCGTCGTCACACCCTCCTGTTGACTTCCGTCTCGATATCAGCCTTCGTCTTAGTAAACGCAGGTATGAGTTGATGCAACCTGTCGACAGTCTCACTCGATACCTCCCATGTCGCCCGTGTCGTGGTAAACTCGGCCAGAAGCATTGGCCTCGGAGCGGCCGTCGTGGGCACTGTCCATATAGTCGATTTGGGCGGTCCCATTTCCCCTCGCACAGCAATAACCTCTATACCAATATGTGTACACATGCTCCGAATAGTGCCGCAGAATCTCCCCACCGCCTTAACGTGGTCCCTCTTCCACTCGGGGCACTCGACACTGACTTTGATCGACTCAGGGTTGATTACCTGCTTCATATTCTCAATGAGGCACTGTGGTGCAGCGATCTGGATTCCTGGAGGAGGCGCGGGGCGTTTAGCAGGGGGTACCGTCACAAGGTCGATGCACCGTTTGACCCTCCAAATAATATCCCTGTCGGTCCCTGGCTTGAATTTGATTTTGGCCGATCCGAACATGTAACGGCCAGCGTTAATGCGCTCCGTACCGTCAACACACACGTGCACACGATCATCCTCCGAAAGACAATGATTTGTAATGTTATCTATGAGCACCTTCACATCCTCCCACACGAGCATCTCCTGAGACCTCCTATCCCTGTCACTCCAGTTGGTGACCCATCCCTTGAGTTTGACATACGTCGGAGGGAAGTAGGTGGTTCCAGGAGCCTGGTATCTTCCCGTCCTGGTATTATCAGGCCTCGTCGAAGCGTCACTGGCAACGGAACCCGCACGAACCTGTCCCTGGAGTCCCTGGACGATCGTCTCGAGTCGATTATGTTTAGTCTCAAGCCCCTGAACGCTCGTCTCCAGATTAGAAATCGTAACACCCTGCTTCTGGACCTGGGCCTGAACGTTGTCGATTTTGGTCCCCTGAACTCCTATGGCATCCTGGATCCTCTCAGTGTTATCATCCATCTTGTGCATCATCTGCAATAGTAAACTCTGCATACCATCCTTCCCCTCCAAGGCGGCCGTCCTTTCAGCAAGAGCCTCCTCACGATTACGCTTCACAGGGGGGGCGCCGCCATCCACCGTCATGTTATCTGCATGCTCAGGCATTGTGTCGATACACTGAGGTCCGTATCCCCACGAGTGCAACCACTGTCGTGTCACCGTCCGTTCACAGAGAGGTACAACAGATTCACTATCTGGAGTGGAGTCGGCAGTATTCAATCTTCCGTCCAATGGATAGTCACCTGGGGTCTTCTCAATATCCTGAAGCTGTCTTTTACGAGAAGCTCTCTCGATAGCAGTATCTGGCTTCTGACCGTAATCCTGTGAGTACTGCAAATATGGCACTGTCGGTGATATATCCTCCAGCTGAAACCTTCTCGCAAGAACCGAAAAGTCGCATCCGTCCGTCTTCACACACGAACAATAAAAGATAACAAGTGCAGCAAACAAAGGAAGCAGCCTAGCTGGCCTCGAAGATGCTGTACTCGTCGATGGCAGCGATGGCTGCCGCGCCGTCTCCCCGCGACGCCTACACCCCCTGAGCCCCAGTGGGATCCTGGAGCCCTGGAGCCGAGATGTCTTGAGCCGGGGGACTCGTAGAGCTTCCTGACAATATATAATGTCGAAAAAATTGCAGAGAACGAGTAGTTGTTCAGCCCAAGCGATTTCAGACCTCCCGATGCAACAGCCGAACGCCCCCGATGCTTCTAGATTGTCTGTGCGAGCGCTGTAGCTCTCCTACAGCCCGAGTTACGTGCGTAAATCGACAGCAACCCTGAAGATGACGCGAACAATACGAATAGTTTGGCCAACCTAGCTCGAGTATCAGACCAAGTTCAAGTCTCTGAATGCGACAGGCGGACGCGTTTGATGTCTCCGAATCGATTCCTGTGATTACCAGCCCTGCAGCCCCCCTACAGCCCGAGTTAAGTGCAGAAAACCGACAGCACCTCTCAAATGACTCGAGCAATACGAATAGTTTCGCGATTGGGCAGCAGACCGAGTTCCGAGCTCTGGATTCGACAGGCGGACGCGCCTGATGTCTCCAAATCGATTCAGGTGACTACCAGCACTGTATCCCCCCCACAACCCGAGTTAAGTACAGAAAACCGACAGCACCTCAAGATGACTCGAACAATACGAATAGTTTCGCGATTCTAGAGCGGGCAGCAAACCGAGTTCAGAGCTCTGGATTCGACAGACAAACGCGACTGATGACTCTAAATCGGTTTCTGTAAGTATCATCTCTGTAGCTGTCATATAGCTCGAGTTAAATACAGAAAACCAAGAGCGCCTGTCAAGATGACTCGAATACTACCAATAGGTTTGCGGACCTAGCTCGGCTAGCAGACCGAGTTCAGACCGCAGGATGCAACAGACGAACGCGCCTGATCATTCTGAATCGATAAGGTGTGCTTACCAGCTCTGTAGCTGTCCTGTATCTCGAAGCAAATCCAATATACCGACAGCGCGTATCAAGATGACTCGAAACGGCCGATCCCGCCTGGACGCTTTTTGGCAGTAAAAGGTACCCGATCGAGCTGAGATCAAGACGGCGAGCGGGAATAAGATCGAATATCACGGGAAAAAATACTAGAGCTCTAACGAATTGAAATTCGAGAACAAAATTTTCAACCGACCAAAAGTCACCAAAAGGTCCGTCGAGATTTTTCTTGCCAACTAGCTCTCCAGCGCCCCGGAATTACTCTTTAAGCTTCCAGCAATAACTGGGCGCCGGCGGTAAACCGTCAACCTTTCTTACCGCCGGGGGACTCGTAGAGCTTCCTGACAATATATAATGTCGAAAAAATGCAGAGAACGAGTAGTTTTTCAGCCCAAGCGATTTCAGACCTCTCGATGCAACAACCGAACGCCCCCAATGCTTCTGGATTGTCTTCTGTACGAGCTCTGTAGATCTCCTGCAGCCCGAGTTACGTGCGTAAATCGACAGCAACCCTGAAGATGACTCGAACAATACGAATAGTTTGGCAAACCTAGCTGGAGTATCAGACCAAGTTCAGGCCTCTGAATGCGACAGGCGGACGCGTATGATGTCTCCGAATCGATTCCTGTGATAACCAGCCCTAGCCCGAGTTAAGTGCAGAAAACCGACAGCACCTCTCAAAATGACTCGAACAATACGAATAGTTTCGCGGACCTAGTTCGGGCAGCAGACTGAGTTCCGAGCTCTGGATTCGACAGGTGCACGCGCCTCATGTCTCCAAATCGATTCAGGTGACTACCAGCACTGTAGCCCCCCCCCCCACAACCCGAGTTAAGTACAGAAAACTGACAGCACCTCTCAAGATGACTCGAACAGTACGAATAGTTTCGCGATTCTAGAGCGGGCAGCAGACCGAGTTCAGAGCTCTGGATTCAACAGACAAACGCGAATGATGACTCTGACTCGGTTTCTGTAAGTATCAGCTCTGTAGCTGTCATACAGCTCGAGTTAAGTACAGAAAACCGAGAGCGCCTGTCAAGATGACTCGAATAATCCAAATAGGTTTGCAGGCCTAGCTCGGCTAGCAGACCGAGTTCAGACCGCTGGATACAACAGACAAACGCGCCTGATCATTCTGAATCAACTAGGTGTGCTTATCAGCTCTGTAGCTGTCCTGTATCTCGAGTTAAGTCCAATATACCGACAGCGCGTATCAAGATGACTCGAAACGGCCCTTCCCGCCTGGACGCTTTTTGGCAGTAAAAGGTACCCGATCGAGCTGAGATCAAGATGGCGAGCGGAAATAAGATCGAATATCACGGGAAAGATACTAGAGCTCTAACGAATGGTTGAATTTCGAGAACAAAATTTTCAACCGACCAAAAATCATCAAAATGTCCGTCGAGACTTGGCGCCGGCGGTAAACCGTCAACCTTTCTTTTTGCGGACTTTGCGGTCGACTGTGCAGGCTTTCCAGCCTAGTCGGAAGCAAGGAGCGGGCGCATCGGGAGTAGGCGGAAGCCTCACCGATCCAAACGATCAGAGGCGAAAGCCAACTCTTATTAGGAGGATGAGAGGTCAAGCACACACACACGACAAACGAAGGCATGGCGTGAGTGAGCACAATCAAAATCACATCATATCCTGTCCGAAATACGCTTGTACAACCCGCGGCAAGATCATAATCGTATGCTCAACGGCCGAGACCTCGGCATCAGTCACTGTTGAAGTTGGATCAATCGAGAGTGCCGCACTGTACACCTCCGTCCAAATAATCTCATGGCTGAGTGGCTGCCTTGAGAGCCTCGATACCCGTCCAACATCTATCCAGCACCCGACTCCCACGCCGTCGCAAGAGACACCACCATCGAATCCAGCTCTGATGGCACAAACGCGAAACACCTGTTGTAACTGAGGGGCGTGAAGCCCTATCCTATCTCGAATCACTGGTGGCCCGACACGGGCCGTATGAGTGAGTACATCTGCACGCGTGTTCCATTCCCTATATGTGTGGTCTACAATCTCCCTCCCATGACAGGCAGGCCTAATTCCAAACCTCTGACACATGTTGTCAAGTTGATTTATCATTCTGTTGATCCTATCCTGATAAGTACGATTGAGCACCCTCCAGACACCCTGCAGCCAAGACACCACCAGAAGACTGCCCCCAGAGATGTACACAGGGATCCCAAATGAGTCGAGGTCGTACTCAACCTCCTTCATATTTTGTAACGCAATACGTTTGGCCAGTTTGTCGTTGAAAGCCGCAGTGCCCTCTTGGGCCCCATAGGTGTGTAGGTCGTTCTGTGTGATGGTATGTACCTCCTGCAGGGCCCCACCTGTTGTACCGTACCCTTTCTTTTCTGAAAATAACTCAGCATCGTCCGTGTACACATGTGTTCGCAGAACTGAACATACGCAGCATCTGTCGGCACAAAGGACTCCCACCATTTGAGTCCGTAGAATTCGCAGAAAGAAAATAGCCAGCATCTCTGGCCAATAGCTCGACCTGAGCTTACATGTCTCCTTTTTAGCTGCGAAGCCTCCTGGAAGTGAAACATACCCCGCAGGCACTCAGACGCATCCGTCCTGAGTCTGTCCCACAGTGGGCCGTATGCAACCGTAGTCATGTGGTGATCTCTCCACGTACGTTGCGTCGAAGATATTTCCTCATGAGAAGCAGTACACAACATAGAAATGAAATCTGCAGCGTCCTTAGCGGAGTTCCACACCATACGAAGAAATCGCTGCACCAAACTCGCAAATCCATAAGATCGAAATTGCTCTCTGGCCTCGTGGTACCGTCGTCGGTTCCAGTCCGCCATAGTCTCCTCCTCCCTCCTCGGCCGTCGAAACATACGGCACAAACACCACCCCTCGAAGGCATTGAGCATGTGTAGCGAGGAAGTATCAGCAGTACATGTCTCTAGACAATACAACGCCATACTCTGCACCTTGTCTTGATAACGACAAAACTTATCACGAACAGCTACCGCTCTGTTACGAAAGAAATCCGACTGTCCAATGAAACAAGCACGAGCCTCCTTGATGCGATATTCCACATCAGGATGAGCGGGCACTAAGTAGGTGGAGAAAATCTCATGACCCAATACTTTCATTCTGCACACACGTCGAAGTCTAAAGTCCTGATATCTCGAGCACGCAGGTATACACAAATCCTCGCTTGCAAGTATATGTCCGTCACCGTCCACTCTCGCATTTTCCCCACATGTCATGTACAACAGGCTGCTATCCTTCCATCTCATCCCCCAGTCATGTAGTGGTAGTGTTAGATCGTGCATCATCTGAGCCAGCACAGTTGAGGAGGCAGAGACAAGGTAGCAGTTGTCCGCCCACACAAAGTGGTTCACTATTGTCCGTCGCTCATACTCACCACAGACGCCCTCCAGCACATACCCCACTCCTCTACTGTCCCAATCCCGAAATATAGGTCCCCACATGGCACATATGATAAGATTAAAGAGAAGAGGCCCCTCAGGGCCGCCCGTCCGTATGCAGACGTCCCAGCTGATGTCGCGAATGGCCATACCCTCGACAACTAACGACCCCGTAGTGCAAACCAGTGGTGATAGCAAAGCATACTGGAGATAGGCAGGAATATTGGCATGGCACATAGCTCGCTTGGCGTTTTGGAGGCTGCAATGGTCGAACGCTTGTTTGATATCGGCGTTAGCGATATGGACCGTCTGATCCGTTTCCCCAGATGTCCCCATGTTGAGCCAGAGCCTTGAGGGCCCCCACAATTTCCACCGTCTTACGTCCCTCCTGGAAGCCGTAGATGCCCAGGGGTCCCATGAGGCCAGCCCGAGACACAAATTGTTCGACCAGAATCACCACACAAGCAGAATACCAACGGCTGAGACTGTTTTGCAGACAGAGGTACCGTGCATCTGTCAGTGATGTCAAGCTCGGCAGCTTGGGCATGAAGGCGATCAAAATCTGCCTCCAGTCCTGCGGATACTGCCGTGCCAAGCGAAATATCCCATCAAACATCCGAGCTACGCCACGCAAAGTCGCCCACGGCAATGCCTTGAGTATTTCACAAGGCAGCCTGTCGGGGCCAGTGGCACGCCTGGACTTGAGACGTGACCGTGCCTGGCATACCACCGCCATTGTCAGTCCCTCAGTGCAGTACCCGTCACATAGGTTCTGTTGTGCATCCCTCCTCAACTCCTCCAACATCGCCATATCCCGTCCTCTGACCTCCTCCGAAGTATACCTCTGTCTGGTATGTGCTCTGATCTCCTCCACCCACTCCTCCCTGTCCTCAGATATCCGTCCCTGCACAATGAGGTGCTTGATACCATGACGCTCTTTGCGCCTGGAGGCAGGAGAGGTCCACGCGGCCAACGCCGCACGATACTCCCTCCGCAGTCCGTTGGCACGTCTGCGCAAGCTGGGCACGTCCACTGACGCTGGCAAAGGCTTCCGTCGCAAAATCTCCTGGCAGGCCGTGAGCCCTGCAGGCCCCCCCGTGGTGGCAGTCGTGAATTTGATTTCCTCCTGCTCAGTACAGGCCCGAATAGTGGTCGACACAAGGTCCCCTGGAGAACAAGTAGTATTGGCATCTCCCAAGACCCGATCGATTTCCTTTCGCGCCATATTGAGGCCCCCCCAATTCACCGTCTTATAACCCACCAAACTCTTTTCACGAGCTGCCGTCGGGATACTACGTTTGACCAGCTCAGCGCCTGTATCACTAAAAGTCCCCTGAAGCAGGCCATGGTCGCTGAGACGACTACGATTTGTCCTCCCCCCATTACTCATGATCGTTTCAACCGTCATCTTATCGATCACCCACGTCCTGGGAACAAAAATGTAATCAAGAACCTTCTTACACGTCCCCCACCGAGATACTCCGTAACTCTCCCATGCGTGTAGTCGTCGTGGCAAGAACGAATTGGCAGCCTTCATCCCCAGGCGCCCTAGAAAGCATAGAACACGCTCGCGCAACTGTTGTCGCACGTCCCTCCTCACCCGCTGAGCACCTCCCTCCTCGCAAGTCCTCCTCTCCTCCTTGGTGGCACTTCCCACCGCCTGATAGACAGTCCCAGTGCGTGAGCACTGCAGCTGACTTGATGGGGATAGCTCGACGTTGGCATCGAGCAGCACAGAGACAGTCGCCCCCTTCCAACGGCTGCGCAGAGTGAGAATGACTGACTCGAGCGTGTCCAACACCCCGCACTGCAGATCTACGGCGTTCTCGACGCCGGGGTCGGGAAGATACGCAGAGGCAACTATCACAGGGGCACTTCCACTACCAAAGACCACCACACAGAACCGTTCATATTGACATATTGATTCACGCACACATGCACTCCACTCCTTGTTAAATAATAACCCACACTTACCGTCACAACTCACACGATATGATAGACCACACCGTCTGATATATGCATCGAATTTGCCTCCAAAAAGATTCTGGCATTCCTGAACACCCCAGATGCAATCTCGCATTGAAAGGCTCCTCAGAATCTCATTCCCCTTGAAATTGGCCGACCCCGCCCGATTGAGGTTCCAGCTACCCAGTCGGATCCCCTTGAACGGTGTTCGGCGTCGTCGTCGTCACACCCTCCTGTTGACTTCCGTCTCGATATCAGCCTTCGTCTTAGTAAACGCAGGTATGAGTTGATGCAACCTGTCGACAGTCTCACTCGATACCTCCCATGTCGCCCGTGTCGTGGTAAACTCGGCCAGAAGCATTGGCCTCGGAGCGGCCGTCGCGGGCACTGTCCATATAGTCGATTTGGGCGGTCCCATTTCCCCTCGCACAGCAATAACCTCTATACCAATCTGTGTACACATGCTCCGAATAGTGCCGCAGAATCTCCCCACCGCCTTAACGTGGTCCCTCTTCCACTCGGGGCACTCGACACTGACTTTGATCGACTCAGGGTTGATTACCTGCTTCATATTCTCAGTGAGGCACTGTGGTGCAGCAATCTGGATTCCTGGAGGAGGCGCGGTGCGTTTAGCAGGGGGTACCGTCACAAGGTCGATGCACCGTTTGACCCTCCAAATAATATCCCTGTCGGTCCCTGGCTTGTATTTGATTTTGGCCGATCCGAACATGTAACGGCCAGCGTTAATGCGCTCCGTACAGTTAACACACACGTGCACACGATCATCCTCCGAAAAACAATGATTTGTAATGTTATCTATGAGCACCTTAACATCCTCCCACATGAGCATCTCCTGAGACCTCCTATCCCTGTCACTCCAGTTGGTGACCCATCCCTTGAGTCCGACATACGTCGGAGAGAAGTAGGTGGTTCCAGGAGCCTGGTATCTTGCCGTCCTGGTATTATCAGGCCTCGTCGAAGCGTCACTGGCAACGGAAACCGCACGAACCTGTCCCTGGAGTCCCTGGACGATCGTCTCGAGTCGATTATGTTTAGTCTCAAGCCCCTGAACGCTCGTCTCCAGATTAGAAATCGTAACACCCTGCTTCTGGACCTGGGCCTGAACGTTGTCGATTTTGGTCCCCTGAACTCCTATGGCATCCTGGATCCTTTCAGTGTTATTATCCATCTTGTGCATCATCTGCAATAGTAGACTCTGCATACCATCCTTCCCCTCCAAGGCGGCCTTCCTTTCAGCAAGAACCTCCTCACGATTACGCTTCACAGGGGGGGCGCCGCCATCCACCGTCATGTTATCAGCATGCTCAGGCATTGTGTCGATACACTGAGGTCCGTATCCCCAAGAGTGCAACCACTGTCGTGTCACCGTCCGTTCACAGAGAGGTACAACAGATTCACTATCTGGAGTGGAGTCGGCAGTATTCAATCTTCCGTCCAATGGATAGTCACCTGGGGTCTTCTCAATATCCTGAAGCTGTCTTTTCCGAGAAGCTCTCTCGATAGCAGTATCTGGCTTCTGACCGTAATCCTGTGAGTACTGCAAATATGGCACTGTCGGTGATATATCCTCCAGCTGAAACCTTCTCGCAAGAACCGAAAAGTCGTATCCGTCCGTCTTCACACACGAACAATAAAAGATAACAAGTGCAGCAAACAAGGGAAGCAGCCTAGCTGGCCTCGAAGATGCCGTACTCGTCGATGGCAGCGATGGCTGCCGCGCCGTCTCCCCGCGACGCCGACACCCCCTGAGCCTCAGTGGGATCCTGGAGCCCTGGAGCCGAGATGTCTTGAGCCGGGGGGCTCGTAGAGCTTCCTGACAATATATAATGTCGAAAAAATTGCAGAACGTATAGTTTTTCAGCCCAACCGATTTCAGACCTCTCGATGCAACAGCCGAACGCCCCCGATGCTTCTGGATTGTCCTCTGCACGAGCTCAGTAGCTCTCCTACAGCCCGAGCTACGTGCGTAAATCGACAGCACCTCTCAAGATGACTCGAACAATACGAATAGTTGGCAAACCTGCTCGGGTATCAGACCTAGTTCAAACTGAATGCGACAGGCGGACGCGTCTCATGTCTCCGAATCGATTCTGTCATTACCAGCCCTGCAGCCCCCTACAGCCTCAGTTGAGTGCAAAAAACCGACAGCACCTCTGAGAATGGCTCGAACAATGCGAAGTGTTTCGCGGACCTAGTTCGGGCAGCAGACCGAGTTCCGAGCTCTGGATTCGACAGGCAGACGCCCCTGATGTCTCCAAATCAATTCCTGTGACTACCAGCACAATGGCCCCCATACAGCCCGAGTTAAGTACAGACAACCGACAGCACCTCTCAAGATAACTCGAACAATACGATAGTTTCGCGATTCTGAATCGGGCAGCAGACCGAGTTCAGAGAACTGGATTCAACAGACGAATGCAACTGATGATTCTGAAGCGGTTTCTCTAAGCATCAGCTCTGTAGCTTTCATATAGCTCGAGTTAAGTACAGAAAACTGAGAGCGCCTGTCAAGGTGACTCGAATAATACAAACAGGTTTGCGAACCTAGCTCAACTAGCAGACCGAGTTCAGACCTCTGGAATCAACAGGCGAACGTGCCTGATCATTCTGAATCGATAAGCTGTGCTTACCAGCTCTGTAGCTGTCCTGTATCTCGAGTTAAGTACAAAATACCGACAACGCGTATGAAGATGACTCGAAACGGCCGATCCCGCCTGGACGCTTTTTGGCAGTAAAAGGTACCCAATCGAGCTGAGATCAAGATGGTGAGCGGGAATGAGATCGAATGTCACGGGTACAAGTACTAGAGCTGAAACGAATTGAGGAATTTCGAGAACAAAATTTTCAACCGACCAAAAGTCAGCAAAAGGTCCGTCGAGATTTGTCTTGCCAACTGGGCGCCGGCGGTAAACCGTCAACCTTTCTTACCGCCGGGGGACTCGTAGAGCTTCCTGACAACAGATAATGTCGAAAAAAATTGCAGAGAACGAATACTTTTTCAGCCCAAGCGATGTCAGACCTCTTGATGCAACAGCCGAACGCCCCCCGATGCTTCTGGATTCTCTTCTGTACGAGCTCTGTAGCTCTCCTACAGCCCGAGTTACGTGCGTTAATCGACAGCACCTCTCAAGATGACTCGAACAAAACGAACAGTTTGGCAAACCTAGCTCGAGTATCAGGCCGAGTTCAGACCTCTGAATGCGACAGGCGGACGCGTCTGATGTCTCCGAATCGATTCCTGTGATTACCAGCGTGCAGCCCCCCCTACAGCCCGAGATAAGTGCAGAAAGCCGACAGCATCTACTCGAACAATACGAACAGTTTTGCGGACCTAGTTCGGGCAGCAGACCGAGTTCCGAGCTCTGGATTCCACAGGCGGACGCGCCTCATGTCTCCAAATCGATGCCTGTCACCACCAGCACTGTAGCCCCACCACAGCCCGAGTTAAGTGCAGAAAACCGACAGCACCTCTCAAGATAACTCGAACAATACGAACAGTTTCGCGATTCTGGATCGGGCAGCAGACCGAGTTCAGAGCTCTGGATTCAACAGACAAACGCGACTGATGCTTCTGAATCAATTTCTGTACGCATCAGCTCTGTAGCTGTCCTATAGCTCGAGTGAAGTACAAAAAACCGAGAGCGCCTGTCAAGATGACTCGAATAATACGAATAGGTTTGCGGACCTAGCTCGGCTAGCAGGCCGAGTTGAGACCTCTGGATGCAACAGACGAACGCGCCTGATCATTCTGAATCGATGAGGTGTGCTCACCAGCTCTGTAGCTGTCCTATATCTCAAGTGAACTCCAATATACCGACACCGCGTATCAACATGACTCGAAACGGCCGATCCCGCCGCAGTGCTTTTTGGCAGTAAAAGGTACCCGATCGACCTGAGATCAAGATGGCGAGCGGGAATAAGATCGAATATCACGGGAAAAAATACTAGAGCTCTGACGAATGGTTGAATTTCGAGAACAAAATTTTCAACCGACCAAAAGTCACCAAAAGGTCCGTCGAGATTTTTCTTGCCAACTGGGCGCCGGCGGTAAACCGTCAACCTTTCTTACCGCCGGGGGACTCGTAGAGCTTCCTGACAATATATAATGTAACAAACAAAAATGCAGAGAACGAATAGTTTTTCAGCCCAGGCGATTTCAGACATCCCGATGCAACAGCCGAACGCCCCCGACGCTTCTGGATTGTCTTCTTTACGAGCTCTATAGCTCTCCTACAGCCCAAGTTACGTGCGTAAATCGACAGCACCTCTCAAGATGACTCTAACAAAACCAATAGTTTGGCAACCCAGCTCGAGTATCAAACCGAGTTCAGACCTCTGAATGCGACAGGCGGACGCGTCTGATGTCTGCGAATCGACTCCTGTGATTACCAGCCCTGCAGCCCCCCCTACAGCCCGAGATAAGTGCAGAAAACCGACAGCACCTCTCAGGATGACTCGAACAATACAATAGTTTCGCGGACCTTGTTCGGGCAGCAGACCGAGTTCCGAGCTCTGGATTCGACAGGCGGACGCGCCTGATGTCTTCAAATCGATTCCTGTGACCACCAGCACTGTAGCCCCCTCCCCCCAGCCCGAGTTGAGTGCAGAAAACGGAGAGCACTTCTCAAGATGACTCGAACATTAAGAATAGTTTCGTGATTCTAGATCGGGCAGCAGACCGAGTTCAGGGCTCTGGATTCAACAGACAACTGCCACTGATGATTCTGAATCGGTTTCTGTACGTATCAGCTCTGTAGCTGTCCTGTAGCTCGAGTTAAGTACAGAAAACCGAGAGCGTCTGTCAAGATGACTCGAATAATACGAATAGTTTCGCGGACCTAGCTCGGCTAGCAGACCGAGTTCAGACCTCAAGATTTAACAGGCGAACGCGCCTGATCATTCTGAATCGATTAGCTGTGCTTACCCGCTCTGTAGCTGTTCTAAAGCTCGAGTTATGTTCAGAAAACCGTCATCGCGTGTCAAGATGACTCGAAATGACCGATCCCGCCCGTGTGCTTTTTGGCAGTAAAAGGTACCCGATCGAGCTGAGATCAAGACGGCGAGCGGGAATAAGATCGAATATCACGGGAAAAAATACTAGAGCTCTAACGAATGTTCAAATTTCGAGAACAAAATTTTCAACCGACCAAAAGTCAGCAAAAGTTCCGTCGAGATTTTTCTTGCCAACTGGGCGCCGGTGGTAAACCGTCAACCTTTCTTACCGCCGGGGGACTCGTAGAGCTTCCTGACAATATATCATGTGGAAAAAATTGCAGAGAACGAATAGTTTTTCAGCCCAAGCGATTTCAGACCTCTCGATGCAACAGCCGAACGCCCTGGATGCTTGTGTATTGTCTTCTTTCCGAGCTCTGTAGCTCTCCTACAGCCCGAGTTACGTGCGTAAATCGACAGCACCTCGCAAGATGACTCTAACAAAACGAATAGTTTGGCAACCCAGCTCGAGTATCAAACAGAGTTCAGACCTCTGAATGCGACAGGCGGACGCATCTGATGTCTGCGAATCGACTCCTGTGATTACCAGCCCTGCAGCCCCCCTGCAGCCCGAGTTAAGTGCAGAAAACCGACAGCACCTCTCAGGATGACTCGAACAATACAATAGTTTCGCGGACCTTGTTCGGGCAGCAGACCGAGTTCCGAGCCCTGGATTCGACAGGCGGACGCGCCTGATGTCTTCAATCGATTCTTGTGACCACCAGCACTGTATCCCCCCTCAGCCCGAGTTTAGTGCAGAAGACCGAGAGCACTTCTCAAGATGACTCGGACAATACGAATGGTTTCGCGTTTCTAGATCGGGCAGCAGACCGAGTTCAGAGCTCTGGATTCAACAGACAACTGCCACTGATGATTCTGAATCGGTTTCTGTGCGTATCAGCTCTGTAGCTGTCCTGTAGCTCGAGTTAAGTACAGAAAACCGAGAACGTCTGTCAAGATTACTCGAATAATACGAATAGGTTTGCGGACCTAGCTCGGCTAGCAGACCGAGTTCAGACCTCTGGAATCAACAGGCGAACGCGCCTGATCATTCTGAATCGGTTAGCTGTGCTTACCAGCTCTGTAGCTGTCCTAAAGCTCGAGTTATGTTCAGAAAACCGTCATCGCGTGTCAAGATGACTTGAAACGGCCGATCCCGCCTGCCTGCTTTTTGGCAGTAAAAGGTACCCGATCGAGCTGAGATCAAGATGGCGAGCGGGGATAATATCGAATATCATGGGAAAAAAAAACTAGAGCTCTAACGAATGTTCAAATTTTGAAAACAAAATTTTCAACCAACCAAAAGTCAGCAAAAGGTCCGTCGAGATTTGTCTTGCCAACTGGGCGCCGGCGGTAAACCGTCAACCTTTCTTACCGCCGGGGGACTTGTAGAGCTTCCTGACAATATATAATGTGGAAAAAATGCAGAGAACGAATAGTTTTCAGATTTCAGACCTCTCCATGCAACAGCCGAACGCCCCCGATGCTTCTGGATTGTCTTCTTTACGAGCTCTGTAGCTCTCCTACAGCCCGAGTTACGTGCGTAAAGCGACAGCACCTCTCAAGATGACTCTTACAAAACAAATAGTTTGGCAACCCAGCTCGATCAAACCGAGTTCAGACCTCTAAATGCGACAGGCGGACGCGTCTGATGTCTGCGAATCGACTCCTGTGATTACCAGCCCTGCAGCCACCCTACAGCCCGAGTTACGTGCGTAAATCGACAGCACCTCTCATGATGACTCGAACAATACAATAGTTTCGCGGACTAGTTCGGCCAGCGAGTTCCGAGCTCTGGATTCGACAGGCGGACGCGCCTGATGTCTTCAAATCGATTCATGTGACCACCAGCACTGTAGCCCCTCCCCCCCCAGCCCGAGTTGAGTGCAGAAAACCGAGAGCACTTCTCAAGATGACTCGAACAATACGAATAGTTTCGCGATTCTAGATCGAGCAGCAGACCGAGTTCAGAGCTCTGGATTCAACAGACAAATGCGACTGATGATTCTGAATCGGTTTCTGTAAGTATCACCTCTGTAGCTGTCCTATAGCTCGAGTTAAGTACAGAAAACCGAGAGCGTCTGTCAAGATGACCCGAATAATACAAATAGGTTTGCAGACCTAGCTCGGCTAGCAGACCGAGTTCAGACCTCGAGATTCAACAGGCGAACGCGCCTGATCATTCTGAATCGATTAGCTGTGCTTACCAGCTCTGTAGCTGTCCTGAAGCTCGAGTTATCTTCAGAAAACCGTCATCGCGTGTCAAGAGGACTTGAAACGGCCGATCCCGCCTGCCTGCTTTTTGGCAGTAAAAGGTACCCGATCGAGCTGAGATCAAGATGGCGAGCGTGAATAAGATCGAATATCATGGGAAAAAATACTAGAGCCCAAACGAATTGTTGAATTTCGAGAACAAAATTTTCAACCGACCAAAAGTCAGCAAAAGGTCCGTCGAGATTTTTCTTGCCAACTAGCTCTCCAGCGCCCCGGAATTACTCTTAAGCTTCCAGCAATAACTTGCTAAGGGAAGCTATAAGAGTTACTGGGCGCCGGCGGTAAACCGTCAACCTTTCTTACCGCCAGGGGACTCGTAGAGCTTCCTGACAATATATAATGTCCAAAGAAAATTGCAGAGAACGAATAGTTTTTTAGCCCAAGGGATTCAAGACCTCTCGATGCAACAGCGGAACGCCCCCGATGCTTCTGGAATGTCTTCTGCACGAGCTCTGTAGCTCTCCTACAGCCCGAGAAACGTGCGCAAATCGACAGCACCTCTCAAGATGACTCGAACAAAACAAATAGTTTGGCAAACCCAGCTCGAGTATCAGACCGAGTTCAAAGCTCTGAATGCGACAGGCAGACGCGTCTGATGTCTCCGAATCGATTCCTGTGATTACCAGCCCTGCAGCCCCCCTACAGCCCGAGTTAAGTGCAGAAAACCGACAGCACCTCTCAGGATGACTCGAACAATACGAATGGTTTTGCGGACCTAGTTCGGGCAGCAGACCGAGTTCCGAGCTCTGGATTCGACAGGCGGACGCGCCTGATGTCTTGAAATCGATTTCTGAGATCACCAGCACTGTAGCCCCCCTAGAGCCCGAGTTAAGTGCAGAAAACCAACAGCACCTCTCAAGATGACTCGAACAATACGAATAGTTTCGCGAATCTAGATCGGGCAGTAGACCGAGTTCAGCGCTCTGGATTCGACAGACAAACGCGACTGATAATTCTGAATCGGTTTCTGTAAGTATCAGCTCTGCAGCTGTCCAATAGCTCGAGTGAAGTACAGAAAACCGAGAGCGCCTCTGAAGATGACTCGAATAATACGAACAGGTTCGCGGACCTAGCTCGGCTAGCAGACCGAGTTCAGACCTCTGGCTGCGACAGACGAACGCGCCTGATCATTCTAAATCGATAAGGTGTGCTTACCAGCTCTGTAGCCGTCCTGTATCTCGAGTTAAGTCCAATATACCGACAGCGCGTATCAAGATGACTCGAAACGGCCGATCCCGCCCATCTGCTTTTTGGCAGTAAAAAATACCCGATCGAGCTGAGATCAAGATGGCGAGCGGGAATAAGATCGAATATCACGGAAAAAAATAGTAGAGCTCAAACGAATTGAGGAATTCCGAGAACAAAACTGGGCGCCGGCGGTAAACCGTCAACCTTCCTTACCGCCGGGGGACTCGTAGAGCTTCCTGACAATATATAATGTTTTCAGACCTCTCGATGCAACAGCCGAACGCTCCCGATGCTTCTGGATTGTCTTCTTTGCGAGCTCTGTAGCTCTCCTACAGCCCAAGTTACGTGCGTAAATCGACAGCACCTCTCAAGGTGACTCTAACAAAACGAATAGTTTGGCAACCCAGCTCGAGTATCAAACCGAGTTCAGACCTCTGAATGCGACAGGCGGACGCGTCTGATGCCTGCGAACCGACTCCTGTGATCACCAGCCCTGCAGCCCCCCTACAGCCCGAGTTAAGTTCAGAAAACCGACAGCACGTCTCAGGATGACTCGAAAAAATACAATAGTTTTGCAGACCTAGTTCGGGCAGCAGACCGAGTTCCGAGCTCTGGATTCGACAGGCGGACGCGCCTGATGTCTTCAAATCGATTCCTGTGACCACCAGCACTGTAGCCCCCCAGCTCGAGTTGAGTGCAAAAGACCGAGAGCACTTCGGAGATGACTCGAACAATACGAATGGTTTCGCGATTCTAGATCGGGACTGATGATTTCAAATCGGTTTCTGAAAGTATCAGCTCTGCAGCTGTTCTATAGCTCGAGTTAAGTACAGAAAACCGAGAGCGTCTGTCAAGATGACTCGAATAATACGAATAGGTTTGCCAACCTAGCTCGGCCAGCAGACCGAGATCAGACCTCTAGATTCAACAAACGAACGCGCCTCATCAGTCTGAATCGACTACCCCGACCCGCTGCTGGGACAGGCGAGTTGCTGCGAGGATTGTGGAGCGGCGAAGATGGGCTGCTGGCGGGCAGCACCACCGTCCGGCTTCCAATCCAAGACCCTTTAGCTCTCAGCGAGCTCTCCGGGATCTTGACACGCGTTAACGGTTTTCTGGACTTAACTAGAGAAAAAAGGCAGCTACAGAGCTGATACTTACAGAAAAAAATGTCGAATGATCCGCGTTCGTCTGTTCCATCGAGGGGTCTGAACTCGCTCTGCCAGTCGAGCTAGATCCACGAAACTATTCGTATTATACAAATAACTGGGCGCCGGCGGTAAACCGTCAACCTTGGTTACCGCCGGGGGACTCGTAGAGCTTTCTGACAAGATAATGTCGGGAAAAATTACACACACAAAATGGTTTTTCAGCCCAACCAATTTCAAACCTCTCGGATGCAACAGCCGAACGCCCCCGATGCTTCTGGATTGTCTTCTGTACGAGCTGTGTAGCTCTCCTACAGCCCGAGTTACGTGCGTAAATCAACAGCACCTCCCAAGATGACTCGAACAATACGAACAGTCTCTGAACCGATTCCTGTGATTACCAGGCCTGCAGTCCCCCTACAGCCCGAGTTCAGTGCACGAAACCGACAGCACTTCTCAGGATCACTCGAACAATACGAATAGTTTCGCAGACCAGTTCGGGCAGCAGACAGAGTTCTGAGCTCTGGATTCGAAAGGCGGGCGCGCCTGAAGTCGTCCAATCGATTCCAGCCCGAGTTGAGTGCAGCGAACCGACAGCATTTCTCAAGATCACTCGAACAATACGAATAGTTTCGCGATTCTAGATCGGGCAGCAGACCGAGTTCAGAGCTCTCGATTCAACAGACAACGGCCACTGCTGATTCTGAATCAGATTCTGTACGTATCAGCTCTGCACCTGTCCTGTAGCTCGAGTTAAGTACAGAAAACCGAGAACTTCTGTCAAGATTACTCGAATAATACAAATAGGTTTGCGGACCTAGCTCGGCTAGCAGACCGAGTTCAGACCCCTGGGTTCGACAGGCCAACGCCCCTGATCAGTCTAGATCGATTAGCTGTGCTTACCAGCTCTGTAGCTGTCCTGAAGCTCGAGTTATCTTGAGAAAACCGTCATTCCGTGTCAAGACGACTCGAAACCGTCGATCCCGCCCGTGTGCTTTTTGGCAGTAATAGGTACCCGATCGAGCTGAGATCAAGACGGCGAGCGGGAATAAGATCGAATATCACGGGAAAAAATACTAGAGCTCTAACGAATGGTTGAATTTCGAGAACAAAACTTTCAACCGACCAAAAGTCAGCAAAAGGTCCGTCGAGATTTGTCTTGCCAACTCGCTCTCTAGCGCCCCGGAATTACTCTTAAGCTTCCAGCAATAACTTGCTAAGGGAGGCTCTACGAGTTATTTTGACGACTGCTGTCGGTTTCTCTTAACTGCAGATCTAGAAGAGCAAGAGCCGGTACGCATATGAACCGATGCAGTATGACCTGCCACATTCTTTTCTCGCATAGAGGGGTCCGAACTCGGTCTGGCACTCGAGCTAGGTCCACCAAACGAAGATGGGAAATGTTTTTTACGCTCGAGAAAGCTTTCTCCGAGTGCTCTGAACAGCGCCGCATGAGAAAAGAGCTCTACGAGGCTTCCGGCGGTTGCCCGGTTGACGGTTTACCGCCGGATCCCAGTTCCGGAGCGCCGGAGAGCTAGTTCCCGGAGAGCTCTCTGACTGGCGCCGCCGGTGAACCGTCAACCTGGTCACCGCCGGGAACCTCGTAGAGCTCCTATCACTGATGAGAGTGACTCGTAGAACTTCCCTAAGCTAGTTGCTGGAAGCTTAAGAGTAAGTCCGGCGCGCTGGAGAGCTAGTTGGCAAGAAAAATCTCGACGGACCTTTTGCTGACTTTTGGTCGGTTGAAAATTTTGTTCTCAAAATGCAACAATTCGTTTGAGCTCTAGTATTTTCTGACCATATTCGATCTTATTCCCGCTCGCCATCTTAATCTCAGCTCGATCGGGTAAATATGTCTGCAAAAAAGCATCGCGGCGGGATCGGCTGTTTCGAGTCATCTTGATACGCGTTGTCGGTATATTATACTTAAATCGAGGGCAGCTACAGAGCTCATCCTCACAGAAATCGATTGCAAATCGTCAGGCGCGTTCGTCTGTTCCATCTAGAGGTCTGAATTCGGTCTGCTGCCCGAGCTAGGTTCGCAAAACTCGGGCTGTAGGGGGGAGGGGGGCTATAGGGCTCGTACTCACAGGAATCGATTCGGAAACATCAGGCGCGTCCGCCTGCCGAATCCAGAGCTCAGAACTCGGTGCGCTGCCCGAGCTAGGTTCGCAGAACTATTCGTATTCGTCGAGTCATCTTGAGAGGTGCTGTCCGTTTTCTGCACTTAACTCGAGCTGTAAGGGGGCTGCAGGGCTGGTAATCACTGGAATCGATTCGGAGACATCAGTCGCGTCCACCTGTCGCATTCAGAA
This sequence comes from Prorocentrum cordatum, assembly GCA_963575745.1. Taxonomy (NCBI): domain Eukaryota; class Dinophyceae; order Prorocentrales; family Prorocentraceae; genus Prorocentrum; species Prorocentrum cordatum. Next base: position 247,540 of record CAUYUJ010016286.1, read on the forward strand.
CGCTGAAATCGGCCTGCTGCCCGAGCTAGGTGCGCGAAACTATTCGTATTGTTCGAGTCATCTTCAGAGGTGCTGTCGATTTTCTGCACTTAACTCGGGCTGTAAGGTGGCTGCAGGGCTGGTAATCACAGAAATGCATTCGGAGACATCATCCGCGTCCGCCTGTTGCATTGAGATGTCTGAACTCGAGTGATCTTGAGAGGTGCTGCCGATTTTCGCAAGTAACTCGGGCTGTAGGAGAGCTACGGAGCTCGTGCGCACAGAAAACGATCGAGAAGAGGGGCGTTTGGCTGTTGCATCGAGAGGTCTGAAATCGTTTAGCCTTGAAAACTGTTCCATTCTCTGCATTTCTTCGACATTCTATATGCTCAGGAAGCTCTACGAGTCCCCCGGTGGCAAGCAAGGTTGACGGTTTACCGCCGGCGCCCAGTGCAGAGAATCGACACAGAGTGGAAAAATATAGATTTGTCGAAAATTTTCATTTTCGATTTTTCTGATGTTCATATTCGCTCAGTTCCCGGAAGTGAACTCATGCAAAAATGCATGGGGAGAGCTGAGCTGCTCTCAGAGAGGAGTTTATATGCCAATGCGACGCGCAATAATCTGCTTTCTCAAAATAAATGGTCGAATATCTGTCAAACTATCGCAAAACCGACCAAAAGTCACCAACTGGGCGCCGGCGGTAAACCATCAACCTTCGTTACCGCCGGGGGGCTCGTAGAGCTTCCTGACAATATGTAATGTCGAAAAAAATTACACTGAGAAAAAAACTTGTTCAGCCCAAGCAATTTCAGACCTCTCCGATGTAACAGCCAAACGCCTCCGATGCTTCTGGATTGTCTTCTGTACGAGCTCTCTAGCTCTCCTACAGCCCGAGTTACGTGCGTAAATCGACAGCACCTCTCAAGATGACTCGAACAATACGAATAGTTTGGCAAACCTAGCTCGAGTATCAGACCCAGTTCAGACCTCTGCATGCGACAGGCGGGCGTTTGATGTCTCTTAATCGATTCCTGTGATTAACAGCCCTGCAGCCCCCCTACAGCCCGAGTTAAGTGCAGGAAACGGACAGCAGCTCAGGATGGCTCGAACAATAATAGTTGCGCGGACTCGGCAGCAGACAGAGTTCCGAGCTCTCTATTCGAAAGGCGGACGCAACTCATGTCTCCGAATCGATTTCAGTGATTACCAGCCATGCAGCCACCCCACAGCCCGAGTTGAGTGCAGAGAACCGACAGCATCTCTCGAGATGACTCGAACAATACGAATAGTTTCGCGATTCTAGATCGGGCAGCAGACCGAGTTCAAGGCTCTGGATTCAACAGAGAACGGCCACTATGATTCTGAATCAGATTATGTTCGTATCAGCTCTGTAGATGTCCTGTAGCTCGAGTTAAGTACAGAAAACCGACAGTGTCTGTCAAGATGACTCGAATTCTAGGTTTGCGGACCTAGCTCAGCTAGCAGACCGAGTTCAGACATCTGGGTTCAACAGGCGAACGCGCCTGATGATTCTGAATCGATTAGCTGTGCTTACCAGCTTGTAGCTGTGCTAAAGCTCGAGTTATCTTGAGAAAACCGACAGCGCGTGACAAGATGACCCAAAACGACCGATCCCGCCCGTGTGCTTTTTGGCAGTAATAGGTATCCGATCGAGCTGAGATCAAGACGGCCAGCGGGAATAAGATCGAATATCACGGGAAAAAATACTACAGCTCTAACGAATGGTTGAATTTCGAGAACATAATTTCAACCGACCAAAAGTCACAAAAAGGTGCGTCGAGATTCTTCTTGCCAACTAGCTCTCCAGCGCCCCGGAACTGGCGCCGGCGGTAAACCGTCAACCTTGGTTACCGCCAGGAGACTCGTAGAGCTTCTTAGCTCGACTTAAGTTGAGAAACACGACAGCACCTACCAACATTCCGACTCATAGTGAATATTTTTTGACCTCTGAATGCGACATGCGGACGCGTCTGATGTCTGCGAATCGACTCTTGTCATTACCAGCCCTGCAGCCCCCCTGCAGCCCGAGTTAACTGCAGAAAACCGACAGCACCTCTCAGGATGACTCGAACAATACAGTAGTTTCGCAGACCTATTTCGGGCAGCAGACCAAGTTCCGAGCTCTGGATTCGACAGGTGGACGCGCCTGATGTCTTCAAATCGATTCCTGCGACCACCAGCACTGAAGCCCCCCTCAGCGCGAGTTGAGCGAAGAAAACCGAGAGCACTTCTCAAGATGACTCGACCAAGACGAATAGTTTCGCGATTCTAGATCGGGCAGCAGACCGAGTTCAGAGCTTCGATTCGACAGACAAACGCAACTGATGATTCTGAATCGCTATCTGTGAATATCAGCTCTGTAGCTGTCCTACAGCTCGAGTTAAGTACAGAAAACCGAGAGCGCCTCTGAAGATGACTCGAATAATACGAATAGGTTAGCGGACCTAGCTCGGCTAACAGACCGAGTTCAGACCTCTGGATTCAACAGGCGAACGCGCCTAATTATTCTACATCGATCAGCTGTGCTTACCAGCTCTGTAGCTGTCCTAAAGCTCGAGTTATGTTCAGAAAACCGTCAGCGCGTATCAAGATGACTCAAAACGGCTGACCCCGCCACAGTTTTTCGATAGCAGCCCCCTTACAGCTCGAGTTAGTGCAGAAAACGGACAGCATCTCATACGAATAGTTTTGCCAACCTAGCTTGGGCAGCACATCGAGTTCCGAGCTCTGGATTCGGCGGGCAGACGCACCTAATTTATCTGAATCGATTTCTGTGAGTACGAGCCCTGTAGCCCCCGACAGCCCGAGTTAGTGCAGAAAACTGTGAGCACTCTCGAGATGATTCCAACGACACGAATAGTTTCGCAAACCTAGCTCGGGCAATAAACCGAGTTCAGACCTCTAGATGAAGCAGACGAACGCGCCTGATGATTCGCAATCGATTGCTGTGATAATGAGCTCTCTAGCTGCCCTACAGCTCGAGTTAGTACAAAATATCGACAACACGTATCAATGACTCGAAACAGCCGATCCCGCCGCGATGCTTTTTTACAGAAACATTTACCCGATCGAGCTGAGATTAAGATAGCGAGCGGAAATACGATCGAATATGGTCAGAAAAATACTAGAGCTCAAACGAATTGTTGAATTTCGAGAATAAAGCTGGGCGCCGGCGGTAAACCGTCAACCTTGGTTACCGCCGGGAGACTCGTAGAGCTTCCTAGCTCGACTTAAGTTGAGAAAACCGACAGCACCTACCAACATTCCGACTCATAGTGAATATTTTTTGACCTCTGAATGCGACAGGCGGACGCGTCTGATGTCTGCGAAACGACTCATGTCATTACCAGCCCTGCAGCGCCCCTACAGCCCGAGTTAAGTGCAGAAAACGGACAGCATCTCTCAGGATGACTCGAACAATACAGTAGTTTCGCAGGCCTAATTCGGGCAGCAGACCGAGTTCCGAGCTCTGGATTCGACAGGCGGACGCGCCTGATGTCTTGAAATCGATTCCTGTGACCACCAGCACTGTAGCCCCCCTCAGCGCGAGTTGAGTGAAGAAAACCGAGAGCACTTCTCAAGATGACTTGACTAATACGAATAGTTTTGCGATTCTAGATCGGCAGCAGACCGATTTCAGAGCTCTCGATTCAACAGACAAACGCAACTGGTGATTCTGAATCGGTTTCGATAAATATCAGCTCTGTAGCTGTCCTGTAGCTCGAGTTAAGTACAGAAAACCGAGAGTTCCTGTCAAGATGACTCGAATAATACGAATAGGTTTGCGGACCTAGCTCGGCTTACAGACCGAGTTCAGCCCTCTGGATTCAACAGGCGAACGCGCCTAATCATTCTACATCGATTAGCTGTGCTTACCAGCTCCGTAGCTGTCCTAAAGCTCGAGTTATGTTCAGAAAACCGTGAGCGCGTATCAAGATGACTCAAACCGGCCGATCCCGCCACAGTGCTTTTCGATAGTAATATTCACCCGATCGAGCTGAGATCAAGATGGCGAGCGGGAATAAGATCGAATATCACGTAAAAAAAAACTAGAGCTCTAACGAATGTTCAAATTTCGAGAACAAAATTTTCAACCGACCAAAAGTCAGCAAAAGTTCCGTCGAGATTTTTCTTGCCAACTAGCTCTCCAGCGCGCCGGAATTACTCTTAAGCTTCCAGCCACTAGCTTAGGGAAGCTCTACGAGTCACTAGCTTAGGGAAGCTCTACGAGTCAAGTTGTCATTGGTAGCGTCCAAAACCCGGAGAGCGAAGAGACCCAGACGGGAAATATTTGCTGGAGAGCTCTGGGAAGCTTCCCTGCAGCGCTGCCGAAGCGCGGGCAGAAACGTTTCCATGCGTGCCTGCACGCGGGCAGGCACGCGTGGAAGCTTGACGGAAGCTCTCCCGGACACGTTGCCGGCTCGAACGAACCGCTGCGAGGATTCTGGAGCGACGGAAAAGAGCTCCTGGCGGGCACCACCACCGTCCGGCTTCTAATCTTAAACCCTTTAGCTCTCAGCGAGCTCTCCGGGAACATTGCCCGCCTCGGCCGCTAGCTCCACCCCGCGCCGGAATTCCGCTAGCTCATCGATGCCGAAGAGCTCTACGAGATAAGAGACCCTTTGGGAACGGGAAATCTTTCCTGGAGAGCTCTGGGAAACTCCCCAGCCGAGCTGCCGAAGCGCTGGCAGAAACGCTTCCATGCGCGCCTGCACTCGTGCAGGCACGCGTGGAAGCTTGCCGGAAGCTCTCCCGGACCAGTTGCCGGGTCGCCGGAGTCGCTGCGAGGCCTGTGGAGTGACAGAAAGGAGCTCCTGGCGGGCACCACCACCGTCCGGCTTCTGCTCTTAAACCCTTTAGCTAAGAGGTGCTGTCGGTTTCCTGCACTTAACTCGGCTGCAGGGGGGCTGCAGGGCTGGTAATCACAGGGATCGATTCAGAGACATCAGACGCGTCCGCCTGTCGCATGCAGAGGTCTGAACTCGGTCTGATACTCGAACTAGGTTTGCCAAACTATTCGTATTGTTCGAGTTATCTTGAGAGGTGCTATCGATTTACGCACGTAACTCGGGCTGTAGGAGAGCTACAGAGCTCGTACATAAGACAATCCAGAAGCATCGGGGGCGTTCGGCTGTTGCATCCGAGAGGTCTCAAATTGCCTGGGCTGAAAAAAACTATTTTTTCTGTGTAATTTCTTTCGACATTATATGTTGTCAGGAAGCTCTACGAGTCCCCCGGCGGTAACAAAGGTTGACGGTTTACCGCCGGCGCCCAGTAACTCGTAGAGCTTCCCTTAGCAAGTTCCCGGAGAGCTCGCTGAGGATGACTCGAACAATACGAATAGTTTCGCGGACCTAGTTCGGGCAACAGACCGAGTTCGGAGCTCGGGATTCGGAGGGCGGGCGCGCCTGATGTCTCCGAATCGATTCGAGTGATTACCAGCCATGCAGCCCCCCTACAGCCCGAGTTAAGTGCAGAGAACCGACAGCATCTTGCAAGCGACTCGAACAATACGAATAGTTTCGCGATTCTAGATCGGGCAGCAGACCGAGTTCAGAGCTCTGGATTCAACAGACAACGGCCACTGATGATTCTGAATCAGATTCTGTACGTATCACTCTTTAGCTGTCCTGTAGCTCGAGTTAAGTACAGAAAACCGAGAGCGCCTGTCAAGATGACTCGAATAATACGAATAGGTTTGCGGACCTAGCTCGGCTAGCAGACCGAATTCAGACCTCTGGGTTCAACAGGCGAACGAACGCGCCTGATCATCTGAATCGATTAGCTGTGCTTACCAGCTCTGTAGCTGTCCTGAAGCTCGAGTTATCTTGAGAAAACCGACACGCGTGACAAGATGACTCGAAACGGCCGATCCCGCCCGTGTGCTTTTTGGCAGTAAAAGGTACCCGATCGAGCTGAGATCAAGATGGCGAGCGGGAATAAGATCGAATATCACGGGAAAAAATACTAGAGCTCTAACGAATGTTGAATTTCGAGAACAAAATTTTCAACCGACCAAAAGTCACCAAAAGGTCCGTCGAGATTTTTCTTGCCAACTAGCTCTCCAGCGCCCCGGAACTGGGCGCCGGCGGTAAACCGTCAACCTTTCTTTTTTTTGCGGTTTGCGGTCCGCCACTAGAATCCGAATCCGAATCGGCGGAGCAGTGCAACTGAGCCCCCCACCATCTTAGGTAGGTCGCAGCAGAGCGCACGCCACCTTAGCAGCAGCTCTCGTCAGGGCAGCGCAGGCAGTTAGTTCACAGCAGGTTACTGTGCTACCAGGAGGCAAGCTCATCGCCTCCTCGGCCACATCGTGCCAATGGAAGCTGTGCGAGCTGGTGCAGGAGGAAGAGGAGGAGGAGGAGGAGGAGGAGATGGGAAAATCAACCTGCACGCTGGAACCCCTACCTACAACGCCAATCTGAAGCCACCACCCACCTCCACATCCTTCATTACTGACACCCCCATCGAATGCACCACGGAGAGCAGTCTTACGAGTACTGAGGAACTTATCATATGCAAACCAGCGAGTAATAGTTTGGCCACCTCTGGCCTCCCACGACAATCTATCCGCACGCTCATTACCCTCACGAAAGAAATGCTTATACAGATTCTGTCCCGATGCAGGTGAGGTCAGTCCCCATCCAGACAGCATCGATACCGTATTTTGTAGTGTTCCCACCAGTCGTACATACTGCTTGTTGCGAATCTGCCACTCACCACACATCCAGTTTACAACCGTCTTACTATCTCCCAAGATCTCCATCCCAAGACGCTCAATATTCTCACACCTCCACTCCGTTTCATTCTCATAATTAGCGGCAATACGTTTGCTCATCCTCTCATTCATCTCTCTCTCCTCCTCCTCCTCCGCCTTCACGTGCCTCACACCAGGTGGCCTGGGTAAAACAAACAAGTCGAACAAGTGTTGCATACCAATCACAGTCAGCAAATGCTTGCAATATTTCTCTCGGGACCCAGCGGAGCTGTCGAACGAGAGGTACCACTCGCAACCAAAGAGACCGCACAAACACCAGTCCCACACAGTATGTCCACGGGGAGGGCCGCCCATGTTCATGCGTGTGAGTTGCTTCCTATCTTTTGCAGGCAACGCTAGAATACATGTGTCACGATGTTCCGTCCACTTCCCCCTTCCATGTAGCATGGCCAGCCTAGATATCATCCATTCACGTGACATGTCCGACTCCTCAGGTATGGCAGGCTGATCATCCGGCGTCCGCCGACGACAGCCACTCGACATCTGGGATATCTGAGATACATGATATGCATGAGAAGCCGCCGCCGCCGCCATCGCCCGAGTTTTCCTCTGACGCCGATTTGGTACCGTCTCTCCCTCCTCCTCCTCTGTGTGTGTTGTGTATCTCCTCATACGAATACTTGCAGCAACTGAGACATCCTTAGCCCAATCCCAACAGCGAAATATCCATATCTGCACCGCACTTCGGAATCCAAGCTCAACAAAACTCTGTCGTCCCGCTTTGTATCGCCTGCGTTGAAACTCAGACCAGCCTTCAGTTCTCCGCTTGCGTAGACCTGCCATTATCGCTAGACATCTGCCTTCAAAATAGTGAACAGCAGCAATGGTAGAATAGTCGGGCGTTCTGCCCTCACAGTTGAATAATAATGCAGCAATCACTTTCGCTTGATGCGAGTAAATCTTTCAGCCAAGTCAATCCCAGAGCAGCGATAATACGCGATTTCCCCAAAGAACATATTCTGGGCTTTCTGGAGCATGGCCTCTGAGTCCGAGTGGTCCTTCCAGGTCTCCTCCAGAGTGGCTCCCAGGATCTCAAACGACTGAACACGCGGTAGGACCATTCTCGGGTCCCAAGAGCAGCGTCACTAGACGGCACCAGCACACGGATATCCTGCTCGGGGGACGGCGGGATGCCAGGCGGCGCACCAAAGTAAATATACATCAAAGATTTCGGCTTCCAGGTCATTCCTGCATTCATCAGCGGGATACTCATGTCACGCACCATCAACTCGAGGTCAGTGCGGACCTTCGCATACAACAGAAGATTATCTGCCCAGAAACTGTGGGTCATACGCTCACCGTTGAACATGCGCTCATCATTTTCCAATTTGAAACCGTACTGCGTTTCCTGCCTCCATCTGTCGATCACATCTCTCCAGAGTACAATAGAAACTGCAAGAAAAATCATCGGTCCCTCTACTCCTCCCGTTCGAACAGATTTGTCCCAATAGACCGCTGACGATGCCTCGATGCCCTCGAAGCTGGCCACGCACTCATTATCCATCATGGGTTCAATCAACGCCACAATGAGATCAGCAGGTATGTCAAGAGCACGAAGACAGCGCATGGCGAGGCACGGAGTGACATTATCGAAAGCTTGTAAAATATCAAGGTTGGCAAGCCACAAACTGTCTCCTTTGCCCCAGACAGCGGAGTGCTGGCTGAGCCTCTTGGCAACGCTGGTGATTTCCGATGTTTTACGTCCCGATCTGAATCCGTACAGGCATGCATAGTGTCGGTGCTCCTCAATCCTCTTCTCAATCATCATCACAATACATGTCATGTACCATTTCATAAGACACGACTGTAGACATAGCACACGTGTATCAGTCAAATGTTGTATGTCCATTTCTTTAGGCATGAGCGTGGCAGCTAGTTGACGCCAACTGTCGGGGCAACATAACCTGCGGGAATACACAACTTGGAAGCTCACCAGAACACGTCGCACAGATGCCCACGAGAGCTGTTTCAACATCGTGACAGTCACGTTGTCGTAACCTTTGTTACCGCCGGGGGACTCGTAGAGCTTCCTGACAACATGTAATGTCGAAAAAAATTGCACCGAAAAAATAGTTTTTCAGCCCAAGCAATCTCAGACCTCTCGGATGCAACAGCCGACTCACCCGATGCTCTGGATTGTCTTCTGTACGAGCTCTGTAGCTCTCTTACAGCCCGAGTTACGTGCGTAAATCGACAGCACCTCTCAAGATGACTCGAACAATACGAATAGTTTGGCAAACCTAGCTCGAGTATCAGACGGAGTTCAGACCTCTGCATACGCGTCTGATGTCTCTGAATGGATTCCTGTGATTACCAGCCCTGCAGCCCCCCCCCCACAGCCCGAGTTAAAAGCAGGAAACCCACAGCACCTCTCAGGATGACTCGAACAATACGAATAGTTTGGCAAACCCAGCTCGAGTATCAGCCGAGTTCAGACCTAAGCAATGACGACAGGCGGACGCGTCTGACGTATTTCGAATCGATTTCTCTGATAACCAGCCATGCAGCCAGCCTTGCTGCCCGAGTTTGAAGTGCAGAGAACGGACAGCATCTCTCAAGATGACTCGAAGAATACGAATAGTTTCGCGATTCTAGACTGGGCAGCAGACCGAGTTCAGAGCTCTGGATTCAACAGACAACCGCCACTGATGATTCTCAATCAGATTCTGTACGTATCAGCTCTGTAGCTATCCTCTAGCTCGAGTTAAGTATAGAAAACCGAGAGCGTCTGTCAAGATGACTCGAATAATACGAATAGGTTTGTGGACCTAGCTCGGCTGGCAGACCGAGTTCAGACCTCAACAGGCGAACGCGCCTGATCATTCTGAATCGATTAGCTGTGCTTACCAGCTCTGTAGCTCTCCTGAAGCTCGAGTTATCTTGGAAAAACCGACAGCGCGCGACAAGATGACTCCAAACGGCCGATCCCGCCGGAACGCTTTTTGGCAGATTGAGATGGCGAGCGGAAATAAGATCGAATATCACGGAAAAAATACTAGGGCTCTAACGAATTCTTGAATTTCGAACAAAATTTTCCGACAAAAAGTCACCAAAAGGTCCGTCGAGATTTTCTTGCCAACTAGCTCTCCAGCGCCCCGGAATTACTCTTAAGCTTCCAGCAGTAACTGCAGGCCGGCGGTAAACCGTCAACAAGGTTACCGCCGCGAGCCTCGTAGAGCTCTTTTCTCGCACGGCACCGGGGGACTCGTAGAGCTTCCTGACAACATATAATGTCCAAAGAAAAATACACAGATAAAATAGTTTTTCAACCCAAGCAATTTCAGACCTCTCCGATGTAAGTCGAACGCGCCTGATGCTTCTGGATTGTCTCCTGCACGAGCTCTGTAGCTCTCCTATTGCCCGAGTTACGTGCGTAAATCGACAGCACCTCTCAAGATGACTCGAACAATACGAATAGTTTGGCAAGCTCGAGTATCAGACCGAGTTCAGACCTCTGCATGCGACAGGGGACACGTCTGATTTTACCAGCCCTGCAGCCCCCTACAGACCGAGTTAAGTGCAGGAAACCGACAGCACCTCTCAGGATGACTCGAACAATACGAATAGTTTCGCCGATCTAGTTCGAGCAGCAGACAGAGGTCAGGGCTCTGGATTCCAAAGGCGGACGCACCTGATTTCTCCGAATCGATTCCAGTGATTATCAGCCATGCAACCACCCCCACAGCCGAGATGAGTGAAGAGAACCAACAGCATCTCTCAAGATGAATCGAACAATACGAACAGCTTCGCGACTCTAGATCGGACAGCAGACCGAGTTGAGAGCTCTGGATTCAACAGACAACAGCCACTTATGATTCTGAATCAGATTCTGTACGTAGAAAACCGAGAGCGTTTGTCAAGATGACTCAAATAATACGAATAGGTTTGCGGACCTAGCTCGGCTAGCAGACCGAGTTCAGACCTCTGGGTTCAACAGGCGAACGCGCCTGATCATTCTGAATCGATTAGCTGTGCTTACCAGCTCTGAAGCTGTCCTAAAGCTCGAGTTATCTTGAGAAAACCGACACCGCGTCACAAGATGACTCGAAACGGCCGATCCCGCCTGCCTCCTTTTTGGCAGTAAAAGGTACCCGATCGAGCTGAGATCAAGATGGCGAGCGGGAATAAGATCGAATATCATGGGAAAAATACTAGAGCTCTAACGAATGTTCAAATTTTGAAAACAAAATTTTCAACCGACCAAAAGTCACCAAAAGGTCCGTCGAGATTTGTCTTGCCAACTAGCTCTCCAGCGCCCCGGAATTTCTCTTAAGCTTCCAGCAATGACTTGCTAAGGGATGCTCTACGAGTTATTACTCTTAAGCTTCCAGCAATAACTTGCTAAGGGAAGCTCTGCGAGTTATTTTCAACCGACCAATTGGTAGCGTCCAAAAACCGGAGAGCGAAGAGAATCTGGGGGACGGGAAATCTTTCCTGGAGAGCCTTGGTTGGAGGGCCCCCCTGGAGCGTTGCGTAAGCGCTGCCAGAAACACTGGGCGCCGGCGGTAAACCGTCAACCTTTCTCACCGCTGGGGGACTCGTAGAGCTTCCTGACAACATATCATGTCAAAAGAAATTACACAGAAAAAATATTTTTCAGCCCAGGGAATTTCAGACCTCTCGGATACAACAGCCGAACGCCCCAGATGCTTCTAGATTGTCTTCTGCACGAGCTCTGTAGCTCTCCTACAGCCCGAGTTACGTGCGTAAATCGACAGCACCTCTCAAGATGACTCGAACAATACATAGGCTTCCACGGCGGTTACATGCATTAGGCCTCACTCCGGATTGAGTGACGATCTCTGACGCAGTACTTTCCCCGTTATCCCGTCTAGTCTGGGGCTTTCAAACACTCTCAGGAAACGAAAGTTTCGAGATTAGAGTCTGCTCTTTGCTAATACAGATCCACGCTCTCTACCCCCCGACCAATCCGTGCTTGATGGTTAAGGCCATCTCCGCGGAGAACACACGTAACATGCATTCTATGCTATCCTTGACGGTTCAGGAACAAGGCGCAGTCTCTTTGATTCGTTCACTAACGTTCAGAAATGCACAACAAGTGGCTGACAGGTTGTCGAGCTAAGGTATTTGCCATCGAAAGAAGTGTGCTCCACCGTTCGTTGCGGACCGAACCCACGTGGATAGAGGACGTGAACCACAGCATACATAAACGAGCCAACACCCCTTCACAGTCCCACTGCATCCTCCTAGAATCCGCGTTATGTCAATACGAATAGTGTGACAAACCTAGTTCAAGTATCAAACCGAGTTCAGACCTCTGCATGCGACAGGCGGACGCGTCTGATGTCTCTGAATCGATCCCTGTGATGACCAGCCCTGCAGCCCCCCTGCAGCCGAGTTAAGTGCAGGAAACCGACAGCACCTCTCAGGATAACTCGAACAATACGAATAGTTTCGCGGACCTAGTTCGGGCAACAGACCGAGTTCGGAGCTCTGGATTCCGCAGGCGAACGCGCCTGATGTCTCTGAATCGATTCCAGTAATTACCAGCCATGCAGCCCCCTGCATCCCGAGTTCAGTGCAGAGGAACGACAGCATCTCGCAAGCGACTCGAACAATACGAATAGTTTCGCGATTCTAGATCGGGCAGCAGACCGAGTTCAGAGCTCTGGATTCAACAGACACCGGCCACTGATGATTCTGAATGATATTCTGTACGTATCAGCTTTGTAGCTGTCCTGTAGCTCGAGTTAAGTACAGAAAACCGAGAGCGCCTGTCAAGATGACTCGAATAATACGAATAGGTTTGCGCACTTAGCTCTAGCAGACCGAATTCAGACCTCTGGCTTCAACAGGCGAACGCGCCTGATTATTCTGAATCGATTAGCTGTGCTAACCAGCTCTGTAGCTGTCCTCAAGCTCGAGTTATCTTCAGAAAACCGACACCGCGTCACAAGATGACTCGAAACGGCCGATCCCGCCCGTGTGCTTTTTGGCACTAAAAAGGTACCCGATCGAGCTGAGATCAAGACGGCGAGCGGAAATAAGATCGAATATCACGGAATATCACGGGAAAAAATACTAGAGCTCTAACGAATGTTCAAATTTTGAGAACAAAATTTTCAACCGACCAAAAGTCACCAAAAGGTCCGTCGAGATTTTCCTTGCCAACTAGCTCTCCAGCGCCCCGGAACTGGGCGCCGGCGGTGAACCGTCAACCTTTGTTACCGCCGGGGGGCTCGTAGAGCTTCCTGACAACATGTAATGTCGAGAAAATTGCACAGAAAAAAAAAGTTGTTCAGCCCAAGCAATGTCAGACCTCTCGGATGCAACAGCCGACTCACCCGATGCTCTGGATTGTCTTCTGTACGAGCTCTGTAGCTCTCTTACAGCCCGAGTTACGTGCGTAAATCGACAGCACCTCTCAAGATGACTCGAACAATACGAATAGCTTGGCAAACCTAGCTCGAGTATCAGACGGAGTTCAGACCTCTGCATACGCGTCTGATGTCTCTGAATGGATTCCTGTGATTACCAGCCCTACAGCCCCCCCCCACAGCCCGAGTTAAAAGCAGGAAACCCACAGCACCTCTCAGGATGACTCGAACAATACGAATAGTTTGGCAAACCCAGCTCGAGTATCAGGCCGAGTTCAGACCTCTGAATGCGACAGGCGGACGCGTCTGACGTCTTCGAATCGATTTCTCTGATAACCAGCCATGCAGACCGCCTACAGCCCGAGTTAAGTGCAGAGAACGGACAGCATCTCTCAAGATGACTCGAAGAATACGAATAGTTTCGCGATTCTAGACTGGGCAGCAGACCGAGTTCAGAGCTCTGGATTCAACAGACAACCGCCACTGATGATTCTCAATCAGATTCTGTACGTATCAGCTCTGTAGCTATCCTCTAGCTCGAGTTAAGTATAGAAAACCGAGAGCGTCTGTCAAGATGACTCGAATAATACGAATAGGTTTGTGGACCTAGCTCGGCTGGCAGACCGAGTTCAGACCTCAACAGGCGAACGCGCCTGATCATTCTGAATCGATTAGCTGTGCTTACCAGCTCTGTAGCTCTCCTGAAGCTCGAGTTATCTTGGAAAAACCGACAGCGCGCGACAAGATGACTCCAAACGGCCGATCCCGCCGGAACGCTTTTTGGCAGATTGAGATGGCGAGCGGAAATAAGATCGAATATCACGGAAAAATACTAGGGCTCTAACGAATTGTTGAATTTCGAACAAAATTTTCCGACAAAAAGTCACCAAAAGGTCCGTCGAGATTTTCTTGCCAACTAGCTCTCCAGCGCCCCGGAATTACTCTTAAGCTTCCAGCAGTAACTGCAGGCCGGCGGTAAACCGTCAACCAGGTTACCGCCGTGAGCCTCGTAGAGCTCTTTTCTCGCACGGCACCGGGGGACTCGTAGAGCTTCCTGACAACATATAATGTCACAAACAAAAAAAAAGTTTTTCAACCCAAGCAATTTCAGACCTCTCCGATGTAAGTCGAACGCGCCTGATGCTTCTGGATTGTCTCCTGCACGAGCTCTGTAGCTCTCCTATTGCCCGAGTTACGTGCGTAAATCGACAGCACCTCTCAAGATGACTCGAACAATACGAATAGTTTGGCAAGCTCGAGTATCAGACCGAGTTCAGACTTCTGCATGCGACAGGGGACGCGTCTGATTTTACCAGCCCTGCAGCCCCCTACAGCCCGAGTTAAGTGCAGGAAACCGACAGCACCTCTCAGGATGACTCGAACAATACGAATAGTTTCGCCGATCTAGTTCGAGCAGCAGACAGAGTTCAGGGCTATGGATTCCAAAGGCGGACGCACCTGATTTCTCCGAATCGATTCCAGTGATTATCAGCCATGCAACCACCCCCACAGCCGAGTTGAGTGAAGAGAACCAACAGCATCTCTCAAGATGAATCGAACAATACGAATAGCTTCGCGATTCTAGATCGGACAGCAGACCGAGTTGAGAGCTCTGGATTCAACAGACAACAGCCACTTATGATTCTGAATCAGATTCTGTACGTAGAAAACCGAGAGCGTTTGTCAAGATGACTCAAATAATACGAATAGGTTTGCGGACCTAGCTCGGCTAGCAGACCGAGTTCAGACCTCTGGGTTCAACAGGCGAACGCGCCTAATCATTCTACATCGATTAGCTGTGCTTACCAGCTCTGAAAGTGTCCTGAAGCTCGAGTTATCTTGAGAAAACCGACACCGCGTCACAAGATGACTCGAAACGGCCGATCCCGCCTGCCTCCTTTTTGGCAGTAAAAGGTACCCGATCGAGCTGAGATCAAGATGGCGAGCGGGAATAAGATCGAATATCATGGGAAAAAAAATAGAGCTCTAACGAATGCTTAAATTTTGAGAACAGAATTTTCAACCGACCAAAAGTCACCAAAAGGTCCGTCGAGATTTGCCTTGCCAACTAGCTCTCCAGCGCCCCGGAATTTCTCTTAAGCTTCCAGCAATAACTTGCTAAGGGAAGCTCTACGAGTTATTACTCTTAAGCTTCCAGCAATAACTTGCTAAGGGAAGCTCTACGAGTTATCTTCAACCGACCAATAGGACATCTTTCCTAGAGAGCCTTGTTGGAGGGCCCCCCTGGAGCGTTGCGTAAGCGCTGCCAGAAACACTGGGCGCCGGCGGTTAACCGTCAACCGTTCTTACCGCTGGGGGACTCGTAGAGCTTCCTGACAACATATAATGTCGAAAGAAATTACACAGAAAAAATACTTTTTTTGCCCAGGGAATTTCAGACCTCTCGGATACAACAGCCGAACGCCCCAGATGCTTCTAGATTGTCTTCTGTACGAGCTCTGTAGCTCTCCTACAGCCCGAGTTACGTACGTAAATCGACAGCACCTCTCAGGATGACTCGAACAATACGAATAGTTTGGCAAACCTAGTTCAAGTATCAAACCGAGTTCAGACCTCTGCATGCGACAGGCGGACGCGTCTGATGTCTCTGAATCGATCCCTGTGATGACCAGCCCTGCAGCCCCCCTGCAACCGAGTTAAGTGCAGGAAACCGACAGCACCTCTCAGGATAACTCGAACAATACGAATAGTTTCGCAGACCTAGTTCGGGCAACAGACCGAGTTCGGAGCTCTGGATTCCGCAGGCGAACGCGCCTGATGTTTCTGAATCGATTCCAGTAATTACCAGCCATGCAGCCCCCTGCATCCCGAGTTAAGTGCAGAGAACCGACAGCTTCTCGCAAGCGACTCGAACAATACGAATAGTTTCGCGATTCTAGATCGGGCAGCAGACCGAGTTCAGAGCTCTGGATTCAACAGACACCGGCCACTGATGATTCTGAATGATATTCTGTACGCATCAGCTTTGTAGCTGTCCTATAGCTCGAGTTAAGTACAGAAAACCGAGAGCGCCTGTCAAGATGACTCGAATAATACGAATAGGTTTGCGCACTTAGCTCTAGCAGACCGAATTCAGACCTCTGGCTTCAACAGGCGAACGCGCCTGACTATTCTGAATCGATTAGCTGTGCTAACAGCTCTGTAGCTGTCCCCAAGCTCGCGTTATCTTCAGAAAACCGACACCGCGTCACAAGATGACTCGAAACGGCCGATTTCGCCCGTGTGCTTTTTGGCAGTAAAAGATACCCGATCGAGCTGAGATCAAGATGGCCAGCGGGAATAAGATCGAATATCACGGGAAAAAATACTAGAGCTCCAACGAATGTTCAAATCTTGAGAACAAAATTCTCAACCGACCAAAAGTCACCAAAAGGTCCGTCGAGATTGTCTTGCGAACTGGGAACCGGCGGTAAACCGTCAACCAGATTACCCCGGAGCCCTCGTAGAGCTCTTTTCGCAGATGGCGCTCCTCAGGAAGCATGAAGGAAGCGTCCAGGGCAAGACCTTAGAAACTCGAAAAATCACGTTTTTCTGTTTTTTTCGAACGTCGGTTTCTCCAGGTGAACTAACACTAAATCCGGCTCTAGAGAGCTGAGGTGCTCAGGAAACAAAGTTTAGATACCAATGCTCGGAGTGAAAATCTGCATTCTCAAAATGATTTGTCAAATATCTTTCAAAAACTTGCAAAACCACCCGAAAGTTACCACTTTGTCCTTTCTGGCCGGGTCGACCAACTAGCTCCACCCCGCGCCGGAATTCCTCTAGCTCATCGATGCCGAAGAGCTCTGAGGTACTGAGCAAAAGTCACCAAAAGTTCCGTCGAGATTTTTCTTGCCGACTAGCTCTCCAGCGCGCCGGAATCGAACCTCTCGATGCGAGAAAAATCGCATCGGGTGATACTGAGTCGGTTTATATGCGCGCGAGCTCTGTAGCTCTTCTAAATCTTCAGTTAAAAGGAACACTCGTGAAAACGATTGTATATTACAAATAGTTTTGCGGGCCTAGCTCGAGCAGCAGACCGAGTTCAGACCTCTCGATGGGACAGACGAACGCGTCTGATGACTCTGAATCGATTTCTGTAAGAATCAGCTCTGTAGCTGTCCTAAACCTCGAGTTAAGTACAGAAAACTGTCAACGCGTCTCAAGATGACTCGAAACGGCCGACGGTTCCCTCAAGTCTTTTAATAGTAATATTACAGCTACAGACCAAGGAATTCAACTGGCAGACGCGGCATAACCCGCTAGAGATGGGAAAAATACCTGTTCGTAAAACGAACTTTCAAATTTTTCACAAAGATAGAATAACCGACTCCAAGTCGCCACATTGTCTCTTAAGGTCGGGTCGGCCAACTAGCTCCACCTGCGCCCGAATTCCTCTTAGCTCATCTTGCCGAAGAGCTCTACGAGGTACTAGCTCTCCAAGGCCCCGGAATTACTATTTGCTTCCAGCAATAACTTGCTAAGGGAAGCTCTACGAGTTACTTCCATGCGCGCCTGCACGCATGCAGGCACGCGTGGAAGCTTGCCGGAAGCTCTCCCGGACCAGGTGCCGGGCCGCCGGAGGCGCTGCGGGGAACGTGGACCGCCGTGGAAGAGCTTCTGGGGGCACCACCACCGTCCGGCTTCTAATCTTCGACCCTTTAGCTCTCAGCGAGCTCTCCGGGAACATTGTCCGCCTCGGCCGCTAGCTCCACCCCGCGCCAGAATTCCGCTAGCTCATCGATGCCGAAGTGCTCTACGAGATAAGAGACCCTTTGGGAACGGGAAAAGTCAACAAAGAGTCCGTCGAGATTTTTCTTGTCAACTAGCTCTCCAGCGCGCCGGAATTACTCTTGAGCTACCAGCAACTGGGATCCGGCGGTAAACCGTCAACCAGGTAACTGTCGGGAGCCTCGTAGAGCTCTGTTCTTGCGAGGCGCTGCTCGGAGCACACGAAAAAAGATTACTCGAGCAAGAAGAAAGCTCCAAAAAAAAGTGTTCTTTTATCTTTCATTTTATAGCTCGCATGCGAGACCGAGTTTAGACCTCTCGATACGAGGAAAAAACGCGCCCGGTGATACAGGATCGTTTATATGCGTATGAGCTCGCTCTGTAGCTTATCTAAATCTTCAGATAAGGGAAACCGACAGCACTCGTCAGAATGTCTCGTATAATACGAATTGGTTCGCAGATCTAGCTCGAGTAGGAAACCGAATTCAGACTTCTTGATGGAACACACGAACGCCTGTGATGATTCTGGATCGGTTTCTGTAAGCGTCAGCTCTGTAGCTGTCCTAAATCTTAAGTTAAGTAGAGAAAACCGCCAACGCGTGTCAAATGACTCGAAACGACCGACGGTTCCCTCAAGTCTTTCCATAGTAATATTGCAGCTACGGACCTGAAAAATGAGCTGGCAAACACGGCACAACCCACTACAGGTGGGAAAAATACCGGTTCTTAAACGAATTTTCAAATTTTAGACAAAGATAGAAAAACCGCTCCCAAGTCGTCACATTGTCTCTTAAGGTCAGGTCGGCCAATCCTGTTGTTGTCCAAAACCCGGATAGCCAAGTGAGAGACGCGCGCGCACGGGTCTCGTCGCGCCAGCGGCCTGGGCCGTGCGGCGCCGCGCCTACCTCTGCGCTCGCCTCATGCATCCACACGCTGCGTGCGCATGGCCGGGTGCACGTCTTGGACGTGCGCGGAGGTGCCAGCTTCAAAAGCTGCTTGCAAACTGGGCGCCGGCGGTAAACCGTCAACCTTGGTTACCGTCGGGAGACTCGTAGAGCTTCCTAGCTCGACTTATGTTAAGAAAACCGACAGCACATACCAACATTTCGACTCATAGTCAATATTGTTTGACCTCTGAATGCGACAGGCGGACGCGTCTGATGTCTGCGAATCGAATTCTGTGATTACCAGCCCTGCAGCCCCCCTGCAGCGCGAGTGAACTGCAGAAAACCGACAGCACCTCTCAGGATGACTCGAACAATACAAGAGTTTTGCGGACCTAGTTCGGGCAGCAGACCGAGTTCCGAGCTCTGGATTCGACAGGCGGACGCGCCTGATTTCTTCAAATCGATTCCTGTGACAACAAGCCCCCTCAGCGCGAGTTGAGTGAAGAAAACCGAGAGCACTTCTCAAGATGACTCGATCAATACGAATAATTTCGCGATTCTAGATCGGGCAGCAGACCGAGTTCAGAGCTCTCGATTCGACAGAAAAACGCAACTCATGATTCTGAATCGGTTTCTGTGAATATCAGCTCTGTAGCTGTCCTACAGCTCGAGTTAAGTACAGAAAATCGAAAGTTCCTGTCGAGATAACTCGAATAGTACGAATAGGTTTGCGGACCTAGCTCGGCTAATAAACCGAGTTCAAACCTCTGAATTCAACAGGCGAACGCGCCTAATCATTCTGCATCGATTAGCTGTGCTCAACAGCTCTGTAGCTGTCCTGAAGCTCGAGTTATGTTCAGAAAACCGTCAGCGCCTATCAAGATGACTCGAAACGACCGATCCCGCCAGGGTGCTTTTCGATAGTAATATTCACCCGAGCTGAGATCCAGATCGCGAGCGGGAATAATATCGAATATCACGGAAAAAAATACTAGAGCTCAAACGAATTGTTGGATTTCGAGAACAAAATTTTCAACCGACCAAAAGTCACCAAAAGTTCCGTCGAGATTTTTCTTGCCAACTGGGCGCCGGCGGTAAACCGTCAACCTTGGTTACCGCCGGGAGACTCGTAGAGCTTCCTACCTCGACTTAAGTTGAGAAAACCGACAGCACCTACCAACATTCTGACTTATAGTGAATAGTTTTTGACCTTTGAATGCGACAGGCGGACGCGTCTGATGTCTGCGAACGACTCCTGTCATTACCAGCCCTGTAGCCCCCTACAACTCGAGTTAAGTGCAGAAAACCTGACCAGGAGCACTGCAGCCCCCAAAGCGCGAGTTCAGTGAAGAAAAACCGAGAGCATTGCTCAAGATGACTCGAAATAGCTTCGCGAACCTAACTCGGGCAGCAGACCGAGTTCAGCGCTCTGGATTCGACAGACAAACGCAACTGATGATTATGAATCGGTTTATGTAAATATCAGCTCTATAGCTGTCCTACAGCTCGGATTAAGTACAGAAAATCGAGAGTTCCTGCCAAGATGACTCGAATAATACGAATAGGTTTGCGGACCTAGCTCGGCTAACCGACCGAGTTCAGGTTTCTGGATGCAACAGGCGAACGCGCCTGATCATTCTACATCGATTAGCTGTGCTTACCAGCTCTGTAGCTGCCCTACAGCTCGAGTTAAGTACAAAATACCAACAACACGCATCAAGATGACTCGAAACGGCCGTTCCCGCCAGGGTGCTTTTCGATAGTAATATTCACCCGATCGAAGTGAGATCAAGATGAGCGAATATGAGATCGAATATCACGGGAAAAATACTAGAGCTCTAACGAATTGTTTAATGTCGAGGACAAAATTTTCAACCGACCAAAAGTGAGCAAACGGTCCGTCGAGATTTTTCGAGCCAACTAGCTCTGTGGCGCGCCAGAATTACTGGGCGCCGGCGGTAAACCGTCAACCTTTCTTACCGCCAGGGGACTCGTAGAGCTTCCTGACAATACATAATGTGAAAAAGAATTTTAGAGAACGACTAGCTTTTCAGCCCAAGCGATTTGTAGACCTCTCAAGATGACTCTAACAAAACAAACAAACAGTTTTCCAATCGAGCTCGAGTATGCAACCGAGCTCAGACTGGCGCCGGCGGTGAACCGTCAACCTGGTCACCGCCGGGAGCCTCGTAGAGCTCCTTCCACGCGTAAGAGTGCTCAGGGTCGAAAGAGAGAGCTTCTGGAAGCATTTCTCGAAAAAAAAAAAAAAAAAAAAAAAAAAAAAAAAAAATCGTGTCGACATGAAGTTGGTTCCCCCAAGTGTTTTCATAGTAAAAGTGCGCCTACGGAGCTCATACTAAGACAGAGAGGCCCTCATAGTCGTTTACAGGTGCGAAAAATCTGCTTTCTGAGAATAAATTGTCAAATATCTTTCCAATATTCGCATAACCACCCAAAAGTTGTCACATTGTCCGCCTCGGCCGGCTGGGCCAACTAGCTCCACCCCGCGCCGGAATTCCTCTAGCTCATCGATGCCGAAGAGCTCTACGAGGTACCTCTGAATACAACAGGCGGACGCGTCTCAGCTCTGAGCCTCCCATACAGCCTGAGTTTCGTGCAGAAAACCGACAGCACCTCTCAGGATGACTCGAATAATACGACAGTTTCGCGGCTCTCGTTCGAGCAGCAGACCGAGTTCCGAGCTCTCCGTTCGACGAACGGACGCGCCTGCTGTCTCGAGATCGATTCCTGTGACCAGCAGCACTCTAGCCATCCCCGGCACGATTTTAGTACAGAAAACCGAGAACACTTCTCAAGATGACTCGAACAATACCAATAGGTTCGCGAACCTAGCTCGGGGAGCAGGCCGCGGTCAGAGCTCTCCATTCAACAGACAAACGCGTCAGATAATTCTCAATCGATTTCTGTGATTATCAGCTCTGTGCCTGCCCTACAGATCAGGTTAAGTACGAAAAACCGAGAGCGCCTGCTACAATGACTCGAATAATACAAATTTGAAAGCGTCCAAAACCCGGATAGCGAAGCCAAGTGCGAAACGCCGCACGGGGACCTCTGCCAGGCCGCCTGAAACGATGCAGGACGCTGGAAACTGGGCGCCGGCGGTAAACCGTCAACCTTTCTTACCGCCGGGGGACTCGTAGAGCTTCCTGACAGTATATAGTGTGGGAAAAAACTCAAAGAACGACTATTTTTTCCAAGCGATTTCAGACCTCTCGCAGACCGAGTTCCGAGCTCTCGGTTCGACGAACGGACGCGCCTGATGTCTCGAAATCGATTCCTGTCACCAGCAGCACTGTAGCTCGCACGATTTAAGTACAGAAAACCGAGAGCACTTCTCAAGATGACTCGAACAATACCAATAGGTTCGCGAACCTAGCTCGGGGAGCAGGCCGAGTTCAGAGCTCTTGATTAAACAGACGAACGCGCCTGATAATTCTCAATCGATTTCTGTGATTATCAGCTCTGTGGCTGCCCTACAGATCGAGTTAAGTACGAAAAACCGAGAGCGTCTGCTACAATGACTCGAATAATACGAATAGGTTTGCGACCCTAGCTCGGCTAGCAGACCGAGTTCAGACCTCTGGATTCAACAGGCGAACGCGCCTGATCATTCTGAATGCATTAGCTGTGCTGACCAGCTCTGTAGTTGTCCTGAAGCTCGAGTTATCTTGAGAAAACCGACAGCGCATCAAGATGACTCGAAACGGCCGTTCCCGCCTGCCTGCTTTTTGGCCTTCAAAGTTACCCGATCGAGCTGAGATCAAGATGGCGAGCGGGAATAAGATCGAATATCATGGGAAAAAATACTAGAGCTCTAACGAATGGTTCAAATTTCGAGAACAAAATTTTCAACCGACCAAAAGTCAGCAAAAGGTCCGTCGAGATTTTTCTTGCCAACTAGCTCTCCAGCTCCCCGGAACTGGCGCCGGCGGTGAACCGTCAACCTGGTCACCGCCGGGAACCTCGTAGAGCTCCTTGAATCCGTGAGAAAGCTCAGCATCAAAGCGGGAGCTTCTGGGAGCTTTTCTACAAAAACTTCAAGTTGAGATTTTTTCGGAGTCAACATGAAGTCGGTTCCTTCAAGTGAACTGGTACTGAAAATGACTCTAGATGGCCGAGCTGATCAGGGAACGAAGTTTATATCTCAATGCTCGGAGTAAAAATCTGCTTTTTCAAAATGAATTGTCGAATATCTTTCAAAAAATTGCAAAACCACCCAAAAGTTGTCACATTGTCCGCCTCGGCCGGCTGGACCAAAGTTCTCACTCCCAACGAAGCTATTCATATGAAGTCTCGCGCTCTCAGTGAGAGCGCGAGACCATTCTGCGTCGACAAAAATGCACCAGAACTCTCTAGGTCACCCATAGATCGATATAAATTAGAAAAAAATCATCCGACACAAAAAATATAAAATTGTACAAATCGATATTTTTTCATTAATTTTGAAAATTCTAATCAATTTGGGCACTCTCGAGGCTCATTCGATGTCACGCATGTCGCTGCTTCGATTGGAATGCACCTGGCATGCATAGCATGCACTCAGCTCGAATTATCATCGAAACACCGTTCGCAACACGCATACATAGAGACGGTATTTCGATCGTAACTCCTGACTCAGCCATTTCGAGGAACTCTCGAGCTTCCAGTGTGACGCGTCAGATCATTCTGCATCGACTGGTGTGCGTGAGAGGTCTGTAGCTTGCTGACAGCTCGAGTTAAGTAAAGCCAACCACCGTCACCTGCCAAACTGCACTGCAGGCAAAGTCGGTTCCTGCAAGTCTTTTGACAATAATATTGCCCCTAGAGCCCTGAAAATTTTACCAGCAGGTGCGCCATAGCTTACTGTATGTGAGAAAAATCCGTTTTCTGAAAACGAATTGTCAAATCTTGCACAAAGTTTCAAAAACCGACCCCAGGTTAACACATTGTCTCTTTTGGTCGGGTCGGCCAACTGGGCGCCGGCGGTAAACCGTCAACCTTTCTTACCGCCGGGGGACTCGTAGAGCTTCCTGACAGTATATAGAGTGGGAAATAATCCAGAGAACGACTAGTTTCCATGACTCTAACAAAAAACAAACAGTTTCGCAATCCAGTTCGAGTATCAGACCGAGTTCAGACCTCGCAATGCGACAGGCGGACGCGTCTGATGTCTGCGAATCGACTCATGTGATTACCAGCCCTGCAGCCCCCCGGCAGCCCGAGTTAAGTGCAGAAAACCGAGAGCATCTCTCAGAATGACTCGAATAATACAATAGTTTCGCGAATCTGTTTCGAGCAGCAAATCAAGTTCTGAGCTTTCGAATCGTCCAACGAACGCGTCTGAGGTGTGCAAATCGATTTCTATGACACGCAGCACTGTAGCCCTCCCCCAGCACGAGTTGAGTGCAGAAAATTGAGAGCACGTTGCACGATGATTCGGAGAATACGAATAGTTTCGCGAAGCTAGCTCGGGCAGCAGGCCGAGTTCAGAGCTCTCGATACAAAAGACAAACGCGCCCGATGATTCCCAATCGATTTATGTGACTATAGGCTCTGTAACTGCCCTAAAGCTCGAGTTAAGTACAGAAAACCGAGAGCGTTTGTCAAGATGACTCGAATAATACGAATAGGTTTGCGGACCTAGCCCAGCTAGCAGACCGAGTTTAGACCTATGGATTTAACAGGCGAACGCGCCTGACGATTATGAGTGCGATAGGTGTGCTTACCAGCACTGTAGCTGCCCTAGACCTCGAGTTAAGCAGAAAATACCGACAACACGTATCAAGTTGACTCGAATAATACGAATAGGTTTGCGGACCTAGCTAGCAGACCGAGTTCAGACCTCTGGATTCGACAGGCGAACGCGCCTGATGATTCTGGATGCGATAGGCGTGCTTACCAGCACTGTAGCTGCCCTACATCTCGAGTTAAGTAGAAATACCGACAACGCGTATCAAGTTGACTCGAATAATACGAATAGGTTTGCGGACCTAGCTCGGGTAGCAGACCGAGTTCAGACCTCTGGATTGAACAGGCGGACGCGCCTGATGATTCTGTGTGCGATAGCTGTGCTTACAGGCACTGTAGCTTCCCTACAGCTCGAGTTAAGTTCAAAATACCGACAGCGCATATTAAAATGACTCGAAACGGCCGTTCCCGCCAGAGTGCTTTTTGGCCTTCAAAGTTACCCGATCGAGCTGAGATCAAGATGGCGAGCGGGAATAAGATCTAATATCACGGAAAAAAATACTAGAGCTCTAACGATTGTCAAATTTCGAGAACATAATTTTCAACCGACCAAAAGTTCCCAAACTGGGCGCCCGCGGTAAACCGGCAACCTTTGTTACGCCGGGGGACTCGTAGAGCTTTCCTGACAGCGTTAGCGGCGAAGAAAATTGCAGAAAACGAATATTTTTCAGTCCGCAAACTAGTATTCAGAGACCGAGTTCGGACCTCTGAATGCGACAGACAGACGCGTTTGATGTCTCCGAATCGATTCATGTGATTAACCGCCCTGCAGCCCCCCTGCAGCCCGAGTTAGGTGCAGAACGGCGACAGTAGCTCTCAAGATGACTGGAAGAATACGACAGTTTCGTGAGTCTGGATCGCGCAGCAGACCGAGTTCAGAGCTCTGGATTCAACAGGCGAACGCGCCTGATTATTCTGAGTGTGATGGGTGTGCTCACCAGCACTGTAGCTGGCCTGCAGCTCGAGTTAAGTAGAAAATACCGACAACGCGTATCAAGTTGACTCGAATAATACGAATAGGTTTCCGGACCTAGCTCGGCTTGCAGACCGAGTTCAGACCTATGGATTCAACAGGCGAGCGCGCCAGATGATTCTGCATGCGATGGGTGTGCCCACCAGCACTGTAGCTGCCCTACAGCTCGAGTTAAGTTGAAAATAACGACAACGCGTTCAAGTTGACTCGAATAATACGAATAGGTTTGTGACCTAGCTCGGCTAGCAGACCGAGTTCAGGCCTCTGGGTTCAACCGGCGAACGCGTCTGATCATTCTGCATGCAATAGCTGTGCTTACCAGCTCTGTAGCTGCCCTAGAGCTCGAGTTATGTTCGAAAAACCGACAGCGCGTATCAAGATGACTCGAAACGGCCGATCCCGCCAGAGTGCTTTTTGGCCTTCAAAGTTACCCGATCGAGCTGAGATCAAGATGGCGAGCGGGAATAAGATCGAATATCACGGAAAAAAATACTAGAGCTCTAACGAATGGTCAAATTTCGAGAACAAAATTTTCAACCGACCAAAAGTCACCAAAAGGTCCGTCGAGATTTTTCTTGCCAACTAGCTCTCCAGCTCCCCGGAACTGGGCGCCGGCGGTAAACCGTCAACCTGGTTTTTTGAGTTTGAGTCAGGGCGCGGACAGCTGTGACAGCTGAGCCCTAAGACTCCCAAACGGAGCACAGGGTAGCTGGAGAGGGCAACTCTTATCATCACACTGCCGAGCCACTGAGGCATAGGCAACGGAATAGGATGCAGGAACAAGGAAAAGGATGCAATACAACATGTGAAAATGTAAAGGTGTTGGAGAGCTCCAAGCAAGATGAAGTGAGTCAGCTGCTTGGATGAAAGATGCTACCCAAAATGTGCTCCACGGCCATACAGAGCCGTTGTGCTGCAATCATCTCACAAAACATGACAGAAGCAGAGGCATCAAGCGAGACAGCTTCCTCCGCCACCAACTGCCACGTCCCGTGTACACACAAATCTATACACCTGGTTACCGCCGGGGACCTCGTAGAGCTCCTAGCCACGTGTCATAAGTCCATGCATATCTCTGGAATGCGCACGGTGAATTTATTTCCAATAATAGAATGAACACATACATGTATGAGTTTCAAGGCGTCTTCCAGCGCGCGAGAGCGATGCTTCCGTGGCAGCGCACCTGTATGTAGACATGTACAGATGGACAAGCATGCGAAAATAGGATCGACGTCAGCAGGCGCGGCAACGCACCGGGCACGAGCGCGCGCACGCACATACGCGCGCACGCGGATAA